>OY978216.1:30526099-31069457 GCA_963854785.1 Vaccinium vitis-idaea | reverse complement strand
ACGAGAAACTTTCTCAATTTATTAAAAATACCAAACCAACTCCATAAATCACGGGATTTTACAGGAACATTAAAATTTACACTACGAATGGATTCTGTGTTTTACTCGGGTTCTAAATCTTTTATTAAAGAGGTCGAAAACTGGTTTAAAGAATAATTTGTAATCTGTCTCGTGTTTCACTACAGCAGAAACTTTGAAACATCATTTAAAATTTTACGTAACTCAGATCGAGACGAGTTCTATATGAAAGTTGCTTAAATTTTCAAGATCTACAACTTTCCAGTTTTGAGTTTTTCCTGAATCGAGTTGAAAGAGGGCCGAAACTTCCGAACAGAATACAGTGCACAAAATCCCGATTTTTCAACGCCATACTTTCACTACCCATTCCATAATGATCTAATTTTTGGTGTTCTAATTTTCTACACTTCTCCCACGTACACACAAACTATAAAACAGTAAACTAAAGTAATGGTTAGGTTTAAGATGCCCTACCTTTCCTCTGACAAATTTAGCACGATAACAAAATGGTAAGATCAAAAGATTCACGACTCCGGAGAAAAATCTGTAAAAAAATAATTAAATATCCGCGTGAGTAAAAGAAAAATATACTCCGCGAGAGAAAGAGAGAAACTTATCAATGGTGTTAGAGATATAATTTAAAGGAGTGAATTTGTATGATAGAAAAATGAGAGAAAGAGCAAAAAGAAGGAAAAGAAAGAAAAAAAAACAAAAGAAATAGATTACCTGGGGAGATTGAGAGAATGACGAGAGAGTGAGGGAGTGAATGAGGGGTTCGAACAAATTAGGTTGGTTGGCCTGCAGCCAGTCTTCGCGTTCTCATGTCGTCTCTTTGATCCCTTGATGGCGCCACAAAACTTTGAAAAGCTTGATGTTCTTTCTTCGTAAAATCTTCTCTTGCTCGTCCACAATCTCGACGGCTTGTTCCTCGAATGTTGCGCCTTCATCCAACGTCAGTTCCTTCCAGTTGAGGATGTGCTTGGGATGCGCTAAGTACTTTTGGAGCATGGACACGTGGAATACGTTGTGGACTTGAGCTATCTTCGGCGGCAAGGCCATGCGATACGAAACCTCCCCAACACGCTCTAAAACCTCGAACGACCCAATAAACCTAGGTGAAAGCTTCCCCTTCTGCCCAAATCGGATAACTCCCGCCGAGGCTGAATCTTCAAAAGCACGCGATCTCCCACACTGAAAGTCAATGGTCGGGTTCTTCTATTAGCATAACTCTTCTGTCGACTCTGGGTTGTCACCAATCGCTTTCTAATTTGTTGTACCTTCTCAGTCGTTTCACAAACCAGGTCTGGTCCTAACAAACTATTCTCTCCAACATCTGTCCAACAGACTGGAGATCGACACGGTCTTCCATATAAAGCTTCGTAAGGAGCCATCCCGATACTGGCCTGAAATTTGTTGTTGTAGGCGAACTCCACCAAAGGTAAATGACGCTCCCAACTTCTTTTGAAATCCATCACGCAGGCTCTAAGCATGTCCTCTAAAGTTTGAATAGTCCGTTCCGATTATCCGTCAGTCTGCGGGTGAAAGCGGTGCTAAAACAAGGATCCGTACCTAAAGCGGTTTGCAAGCTTTACCAGAACTGAGAAGTAAAACGTGCATCTCGATCTGACAACATCGATACTGAACTCCATGTAAGCGAACAATCTCATCGTTGGAGAGGCGGCTGTATGACTCCATGGTGTCTGAAACTTGAACCGATAAGAAATGAGCGCTCTTGGTTAGGCGGTCCACAATAACCCAAATTTCGTCGTTCTTCTTGATTGATCTCGATAATCCAGTTACGGATCCATGGTGATATGCTCCCACTTCCAACCCGGAATAGGCAACGGTTGAAGTGATCCTTCTGGTTTCTGGTGCTCAGCCTTAACTTGCTGACAAGTAAGACACGTTGACACAAATCTTGCAACATCTGCCTTCATCCCATTCCACCAATATTGTCGCTTCAAGTCCTGCTACATCTTATCCCACTCGACTTATGGAATTCATTTAACACTGATTCCCGCAATGTCCCAAAATTTGGTACAAATACCCTATCGAGAAACCTCAAACTCCCATCGGCATGAATAGTCCACCCAGCTGGAGTTGTTCCCGAAGCCAACCGATACTTGTGAAAATCCACCTCCTGATCATATTTCTGCACCTTCAAAATCTCCCGATGTAATGTCGGTGTAGCTACCAAAGCAAATAAAAATGCCCCCTGGCTTGAAGTCGATAGCTGAAGGTTGAACTCGTTAAGAGCCTCCATCATCTTCCATTCACGGATTGCTAAAGCAGCTACCGTCTCTATTGGCTTCCGGCTAAGTGCGTCAGCCACCACATTTGCCTTACCTGAATGATAAGACAGGGTGAAACGATAGTCCTGCAAGTACTCCAACCATCGTCTTTGTCTCATATTCAGGTCCTTCTGGGTAAACAAGTATTTCAGGCTCTTGTGATCCTTGAAAACTTCAAAATTCTCCCCGTACAGAGAGTAACGCCTTGTCTTCAACACAAACACCACTATTACGAACTCTAAGTCGTGTGTTGGGCAATTCTTCTCGTGAGGCCTCAACTGTCTAGAAGCATAAGCAACAACTTTACCATTCTGCATCAACACACCTCCCAAGCCTTCCCTCGAAGCGTCGCAGTACACTGTGTAGCCCACATCTCTAGCTGAAATAATCAAAATATGAGAGGTAGTTAACCTTCTCTTCAACTCTTGGAATGAGTTTTTGCATGCCTCATCCCACTCGAACTTGACTCCCTTCTGAGTCAGGCAAGTCATCGGTCTCCCTAACTTTGCAAAATTCAGAATGAACCTCTGATAGTACCCAGCCAGCCCTATAAAGCTTCTAATCTCAAAGACAGTCTTAGGCTGCTTCCAGCTTGAAACTGCTTCCACCTTGCTAGAATCTATAGCTATCCCTTTCTCGAATATAAAGTGTCCTAGAAACTTCACTTCCCTCAACCAAAACTCGCACAGACTAGCCGCGTACAACTGATCATCTCTAAAAACTTGCAGAATTGTCCGCAGGTGCTCCTCATGTTCCTCTTCAGATGCTGAGTAAACCAAAATATCGTCAATGAACACCATTACAAATCGGTCCAAGTACGGCATGAATATCTTAGTCATCAAACTCATGAAAATGGTAGAGGCGTTCGTCAAACCAAACGGCATAACCACGAACTCATAATGGCCATAGCGAGTCTGAAAGGTAGTCCAAACGACATAACCTCAAACCCGAAGCTGATGGTAACCTGATCTCAAATCGATCTTCGAAAAACACCGCGACCCACGCAACTAATTGAAGAGGTCATCAATTCTAGGCAATGGATAGTGGTTCTTGATAGTTAACTTTATTGAGATGACGATAGTCGATGCACAAACGGAGTGATTCATCCTTCTTCACAAACAGAGCCGGTGCTCCCCATGGTGAGGTACTAGGTCTAATAAATCCTCGATCAAGTAACTATTGCAGTTAAACCTTCAACTCTCGAAGTTCTGCTGGAGCCATCTGGTGCGGCGCCATTGAGATAGGAGCAGTCCCTGGCTGTAACTCAATGGTGAAATCTAACTCCCGATGAAGAGCTAGCTCGAGCAACTCCTCTGGAAAAACATCTGCATACTCACACACTACTCGTGGAAGATCTAAATCCATAATCCATACGGTCATCCTCCCCAAATGTAAGGCTCACCAGCCATCCCGTTAGGTTGCGATGCCACCTCGGTTTCGGAAAAGTCGATGAAAAGTATTGTCTATCCTCCTTAAACTTGAAATGTGTACCATTAAAAGAGTGCGCGGTCACCTCCTTCCTAAAACAGTCAATCAGCGCTCGGTGAGCGGATAACCAATCCATACCCAGAACTATATCGAAATGAGCCATGTCTAAAACCCGAAGGTCACAACTCAAACGTATACTAGACACCTCAAGATCACAAGATCTATAAACTAAGACCACAGGTACATGTCCACCCAAAGGTGAAGCTACACTAAAGGTTTTTTCTAAGCGTTCAGTCACCAATCCCAAGGATTTAACACATGAAGTAGATATAAACGAATGAGAAGCCCCAATGTCGAACAATACTTAAACGCATGAATTAAAAAGTATGAGGGTACCTTATACAGCTGATGGGTCTGTATCTTCCAAAGGAGCAAACACCCTGCCTCCTGCTGTCGGTAAACTTTTTCCACGATTTTGGTTTTGTGACTGTTTTCCACCCCAATTCTTGCCTGACTGTGGTTGCTGGGCAGACTTCTGCTGGTTGAATTGTTGTTGTTGAGTGGGTAGCTGAGACCTCTGACCAATGCCTTGGTCATGCTGGTAATAACCTATCGGTCTCTAATTTCCAGTTCCTGAATGAGGACAAAAGGATGCAATATGCCCTTCTTGACCACACTTAAAGCATACCCATACATTACCATACTGGTCAATGCTCCTCCACTGTTGTTGGTTTCCTCCGGCAATGTTCCGATTTCCCCATGTCTGGTTCGAAGGTTGACTGTCATAGGGTTTCTTTTTCACGAGAGCTGTTCCAAATTGGACCTCCTGACATTGCCTTCTGTTGATTCAAAATCTTGTTAGCATCCTCAATCTCCCGCTCGTTAATCAGGGTTGCTTCCACCATTTGAGCAAAAGTCCCCCGTCTCAACCCAACCACTTTTCCTCTCAGAGTAAGCTCCAAACCCCACTTGAATTGTCGGGCCTTCTTTTCATCAGTAGGAATATACTCTGAAGCATGCCTCAAAAGTTCCTCATAATGGGCCATCTATTGAGTCACCGTCATTGTTTCTTGCTTCAAGCTTAAAAATTCTGAACCAATGCTTGCTTCACCGGCGAGGGGAAGCACTTTTCCAAGAAAATTGTTTCAAAACGGTCCCAAGTTAAATTAGCTGGAAATGTACGCTTGATTGGCTCCCACCAGTGGTCTGCTTTGCCCTCAAGTTGGTAGGTAGCAAGGGAAATCTTGTCATTATTAGCCCGAACATCCATGGTCTCTAGCATCTACTTTATCTATCGAATCCACCTATTCGCCACCTGTATTCTGAGAAAACCAGGGGTCGCTGCTTCCTGAATTCTAAGAAAATAGAGCTACGTGAAGGTGGTCCACGAGGCTGGGGCTGCTGGATTGTAGTGGTTAAATTTCGGAGTAGTTGCGTAAATTTGTTCATAAGGTCGAGTTGATGTTGCTGCTGTTGGTTTCCACTACCACTTGCTTCTCCGTTAACAGGGCTAGAGCGAGTATTCACCATCTTTAGGGTCGGCATTAAAACATTTGACGAATAATCAATACAATAATTAGTATTATATGTCATTCATTACTAAAAATAAATAAATAATTCCATAACATTATAAATTCTCATCACAACTTAATAACCTAAGAAATTTAAATCTAATTTATTAATAATGACAATGAAAAGTCAACAATCAGTCCAACCGATAGCGTAAACCATTATATACTAAAATTAATCCGAAGTAAACAAATAAAATAAAATCCAAACATTTTATTTCTATTGCCCTCCTATGCTTAACTCGTAATAATTTTTTTTTAAATTTTTATACAAGCACTCTATTCCTCCTCAAGCTCTTCCGGGTCATAGTTGAGTTGATCTCTCGGATCCAGTTCCTTGTATTCTCTAGAGCTATCGAAGCCATTTGGACTGTAACGTTTGAAGCGGCACAGTGTCCAAACCAGTGAAGGGTTGCGCAATGCTTCATTCCTCAACAGCTGGTTCATTGCTTGATCTCTTGCAATTATGTTGACGCGTTGATATGGTTGGAAATTTTTCTAATGACTTTGTAGTACTAACGCTTGCTTTATTACAGTTAATGTAATTAAATGATAAAACTTTATTACAGTTAATGTAATTAAATGTACAATCAAATATTCATGTAACTTACAATTAATGTAACACCCCCACCTATCCCAAAACATCACCTAAAAGTCTTTCATAGGATCACCACTATCTAACTTCTCACTCCCTTTCACCTATTGTCATGACTGGAGTGGGTAAAACCTGGTTACCCTACTAATGGGCATAGCACGTGCCTATGGCAGTCACCACGAGAGGGTGAATAGCTCGGCACCACATAAGGAGTCCTTAAGCCCTGTGCCGAGTTGGTTTGGCCATGAATAAGGCTAGAACTAATAAAGAGTAAACTAATAAATCAGGATGCACTAGCTCGGCGTAAGGCATAAAGGGATGCCCTTGATATGGCCGAGCTAGAAAGGCTACGTGTATAGCTTAAACAGCATTCTGGAATACATAATTCAGCTCGACGTGATGAGCTAAGCTATGTACGAGTTATTCCGAGCTACGTGGAAGCACGGCACCGCCACGAATAAGGCGGTGAGACATTCCAGAATACTCTACAGCGACTCCTTATGAGATAAGGAGCAACCCCGTAAAGTAAGGGATTAATATGGGAAATCCTAATGTGATTAGGAGTATGCCCCATATAAGGAAGAATCCTATATGGAAAGAAAGACCTCTGCTAGACGAGATCTAGCAGGATATGGAAACTCGTCCCTAATAGGAAAGTCCTATTAGGAGTTGGATTCCTGAAGCTAATAGAAAACCAAGGCACGAGATGCCTAAATCAAGCTTTCTTCACCTATAAATACAGGACGATATCCATGAAGAAAGGTACGCTGTGAAACCCTTTTCATACACATTGTAATTTGAGAGTTCAAGTACGAGATACTAACTTCGGCATCGGAGGGCCTTTGCTGACGAGAGGCAAAGGTGCTCTAACCCTTTTTCTGTCTTGTAGATTTAGGGTTGAATCAAGGAAGCACGTGATCCAGGGCTACGTAGATTTTATCCCCGTACAATTGGCGCCGTCTGTGGGAAATGCTTGCAAAAAGTTTCCTTCTTTTGAACGAAGATCAACAAAGTTGATTTCAGAGCCTGTTTTGTGCACTCCACGGAGAGAGGACGTGGAAGATAATGATGGAACCACTCTTGTGTACACTACGAGAAAGAGCGCAAGGGTGGACAAAACTCCTGCGGTTCTAAAAGCACCATAGAAGAAGCCCACTGCTAGAAGGTTTAATATAGGGCATATCCCTGAGATTCCAAAGTTTAGGGACACACACCTGATAAACTATGATTCTCCAAGGTCAGGCGAAAGGCGAAGGCGCTCAGAGACACCACGAAGAGGTGGGGAAGCCTCCAACCGACGAGAACGGAGGAGGAGCCCCCTGAGGAGGGAGGATCATAGACACACGAGGGATCGAGAGAGAGAGGACAGCCTCGACAGAAAAGAGCAAGAAGCAGAAGAACTGGCCCGTGAAGTCACTTGACGAGAACGAGAGATTCAGGACCTGAAGAAGCAGCTTCAAGAAAGGGAAAAAGACCTACGCTCATGGACGAGATCCGTGCAGTATGAGAAAGGAAAGAAAAGTCATCATCGCGACAACGTCTCCACTGACCGAGCAGCCTCTCCACGAAAAAGGAGAGAAATGAGCGTTTTCGTTGAAAAGAAAGAAAGAAGGAAGCACGCTAGGGACAGGTATGAGAGATCTGGTTCCAATGAGCATATTCCTGAGCAATATGCGAGAAGAAGGGACACTGGCCGAGCGGAGGGAGGCCCTAAAACTGCACGAGAAGCAGCTAAGGAAGCCCTAGGCCAGATCTCGAAGTCACCACTAGCCCACAGGATCCGAACTGAGAAGACACCGAGCAGGGTGAAACATTTAGCATTCATCCCATATGAAACCCGCACGGATCCCATAGCTCACATTCAATACTATCAACAGGCCATGTTCATGCATGAGCAAGATGATGCCTTGCTGTGCAAGATGTTCCCATCCAGCTTGGGAAAAGTGGCCCTGAGTTGGTACCACAAGCTCCCAGAGGGGTCAATCACAAGATTGACCCAACTAGCCGAAGAGTTTACTGCTCGATTCCTAACAAGCCGAGCAGCCCCAAAGACTTTTGATGCATTAACCTCTATGAGACAGAGGGACGATGAGACTCTGTGGCAGTACTCCAAACGTTACTGGGAGACTTTCAACGAGATTGAAAACTGCAGTGAGGAATATGCTTTGGCAACGTTCAAGACGAGTTTGCCTATGCATAGTAAGATACGAGAATCGCTTACCATGCATCCAGTAAAGACTGTGGCCAAACTTATGGAGAGAATCCAGGAGCACGCACGGGTGGAGGATGACATCCTGCAGGCTGGAGGGAAGATTGTGGCTGGACAACCACAACTCCCAGAGAGGAAAGTGGCAGAGTCAAGAGTGTACAAGAAAGAGTACACAACGGGGAGAAAGGACTATACGTAGCAGAGGAAAGACGAAGCTGACCCAGACCCAAAGTCGTACTTTAGCGTCATGGCGACCTTTAATGTCCCAATCTACAATATGCTATACAGAATCAAGAATGAACCATGGTTCAGGAGGCCCTCAAAGATGACGGGGAATCCAGAAAAAAGAAGAGCCACTAACCAGCATTGTAGTTACCATAGGGACTGGGGGTCACATGACCGAAGATTGTGTGGAATACAAAAAGTTCCTGGATGAAAAAGTGGTAGAAGGCCATCTTAAGGAATTTTTTGCTGATAACAAGAATGATGCCGAGCTGATAGAAGAGATGGACTACGAGAAAGGTCCGAAGGGAACAATCCATATGATACATGGATTGGTGGCCCCGTATACCAACAATGAGATAGGGCATATTCAAAGGATCAACGGGCAAGTAAAGCAGGTCATGAAGCTCGGCACGAAGAGGCCGAGGACTGAGGGAGTAACGGAGACCCCCATCACCTTCACTAATGACGATCTAGATGGAGTATCAGTACCCCATAACGATGCATTAGTGATCACCCTACAAATAGGGGAGTATGACGTAGAAAAGATACTTGTTGATCAAGGGGCAAGCACAGAAATCATGTACTACGACACCTTTAAGAAGATGGAACTCCCGACGAGCTCGTTACAAAAATGTCTTGTCCCTCTGGTCGGCTTCAGTGCACAGACGGTATGGCCTATGGGAAAGGTCACACTGCCCGTCCGAGCTAGATCAGTAGTCCTAAAGACTGATTTCCTTGTGGTGGATATCCCTTCCTCCTATAACGTGATTATAGGAAGAACCTGGATGCACAAAATGAGGGCAGTTTCCTCAACTTACCACCAGAAGATCAAATACCCTGGAGCGGATGGCATAGAGTGCATTAGGGGTAACTAGAGAGTAGTCGATCAGTGTTTCAACATGGTCTTGAAAAAGTCCCCAAAGGCCGAGCTGGTCCAGACGGTTGAAGTTCCAGATCAACCGACCTTGGAGGACGTTGGAGGTGACCCCACCAAGAAGATGGTGGAAGGATTGAAGAAAATACAGATTCAAGAAGATAATGCAGAAAGATATTTCTTGATCGGCGAAACCCTTGCCGAACAGGAGGAAAGGGACTTGGTTGCCTTTTTAAAGGACCATATTGACGTTTTCACGTGGACTCCCCAGGAGATTCCTGGAATAAACCTAGAAGTAATCAGCCACCATTTAAACGTGGATCCTCAGCACAAACCAGTTGTGCAGAAGGCAAGGAGGTCGGCACCACAACACGCAGACGCTGTGATTGAAGAAGTAGAACGGCTGCTCGAAGCGGATGTCATACGAGAGGTGAGCTATCCAGAATGACTGGCTAACACGGTTGTGGTCAAGAAGAAAAATGGGAAGTGGAGAGTCTGTGTGGATTTCACCAGCCTCAACAAAGCATGCCCCAAGGACAGCTTTCCCTTCCCAGGATTTACCAACTAGTAGATGCCATGTCAGGCTTTGAAAGAATGAGTTTCCTTGACGCATATCGAGGATATCATCAAATAGCTATGTATGAGCCCGACCAGGAGAAAACGTCCTTCATCTCGCCGAGAGGCCTCTACTACTACAAAGTCATGCCGTTTGGATTAATGAATGCTGGAGCAACTTATCAGAGGTTGGTCACTAAGATGTTCAAAGATCAGCTCGGTAAAACCATGGAAGTCTATATAGATGATATGGTGGTGAAAAGCAAGGTGAAGCCTGATCACCTTGCCGACCTGAAGATGACTTTCAACATTCTAAGATTATACAAGTTGAAGCTGAATGCCTCAAAGTGTGCCTTTGGGGTCAGCTCGGGAAAGTTCCTTGGACACTTGGTGACAGAAAGGGGGATTGAGGCCAACCCAGATCAAATCACCGCACTTCAGAATCTTCAAAGCCCTAAGACCACGAAAGAAGTTCAAAGACTAACAGGGATGGCAGCAGCCCTTAACCGTTTTATTAGTAAATCTTCAGACCGTTGCAGGCCATTCTTTCAACTCCTGAAGAAGAGAGAAGGATATGAGTGGGGAGCCGAGCAAGAGCAGGCTTTCCAGGAATTGAAGATTTATTTGTCATCACCACCTTTGCTCTCTACTTCCGAAGCTGGGGAGCGGTTGATACTATATCTAGCGGTATCCGAGCATGCAGTTAGCTTGGTTCTCCTACGAATAAAGGGGACAGAGTAGGCTTCAGTCTATTTTGTAAGCAAGACCTTGTTAGACGCAGAAACGCGGTATTTGCCATTGGAGAAATTGGTATACGCTCTTGTCATTACTTCAAGAAAACTGCCACACTATTTTTTACAGCATCCCATCACTGTGTTCACTGAATATCCACTGAGGGCTTTGCTCAGGAAGGCAGATTTCTCTGGAAGAATATCCAAATGGTCCATTAAATTAAGCCAGTTTGACCTTGACTACCAGCCCAGGACGACAATCAAAGGGAAAATCTTGGCTGACTTTATAGCTGAGTTTACTCCAACAGTCGCTCCACATCCACCAGCCCTCCACGAGAAGGAGCAAAAAATCAATCATCCCGAGCAGCCAACGAGAATGGCCGATTTGGATCCAGAGGAGTGGAGGCTTTATGTTGATGGGTCAGCTTGTGACAAAGGTTCTGGAGCAGGAGTGGTGATGTTCTCTCCAGAAGGGTTGGTACTAGAGCAAGCACTACGGCTGGGGTTTAGTGCCACTAACAATGTGGCAGAATATGAAGCCTTGCTCGCTGGACTAAGGAGTGCCCTGGAACTCAAGGTAATTAGCTAAGAGTATTTTGTGACTCACAATTAGTTGTTAACCAGCTTTCAGGAGAATATGCTACGAAAAGCGAGAAGATGGATGCGTACTCAGAAGCAGCCAAGGATTTGCTTGACAAATTTGACAGGGCCCACATCCAACAAATCAGCTTGGGCCAGAATGCGCATGCAGACTCGCTAGACTGCTTGGGGTCAGCAATCAAAATAGAGTACCACCGCACGGTGGCTATGGACTATTTGAGTGAACCAAGCATTGGCCGAGCAGTGAAAATTGTGATGGAAATAGAGTTTGGGCCGAGCTAGATGGACCCAATAGTGGCATACCTACGAGATGGGACCTTGCCAGAAGACAAGAAGGAAGCTCACAAAATCAAAACCAAGTTAGTACGTTTCTGGCCCTCTCCAGAAGGTAAGCTTTATAGAAAATCCTTTCTTGGCCCATATTTATTGTGTGTACACCCAGCTCTAGTCCAGAAGTTCCTCCATGAGATCCATGCTTAGAACATGTGGAGGACATACGGGTGGGAGGTCCATAGCCCACCGAGCAATATCCCAGGGGTATTGGTGGCCTTACATGCAAGAAGATGCAAAGGCCTTTGTCAAGATTTGTGAGAAGTGTCAGAGGTTTTCTCCTCTAATCCGAGCACCGGCTGAGGATCTGTTACCTCTAACCAGCCTGTGGCCATGTGCCCAGTGGGGACTGGACATCATGGGTCCTCTCCCCATGGCGACAGGGAAACGAAAATTCCTACTCGTTGGCACAGTTCACTAAATGGATAGAGGGAGAAGCTCTGACCAAGATTACCGAAGCTATAGTGGAGAAGTTCGTATGGAATAAAATCATTACACGATTTGGAGTACCTTACTTCATCATCTCAGACAATGGGTCCCAGTTCAGCAGAAAGTTCAAAGCATTTTGTGCTCAGTATGGCATCATAAACTACTATTCAACCCCAGCTTACCCACAGAGTAATGGGCAAGCAGAAGCTTCAAACAAGATCATCCTTAAGAGTCTTAAGAAGAGGTTGGAAAGTAGGAAGGGAAAATGGCCAGATGAGCTACCAGCCGTGCTCTGGGCGTACAGGACCACCCCACGCAATCTACGGGAGAGACGCCATACTCCCTTGCTTATGGGACAGAGGCAGTGATTCCACTGGAAATTGGCTTGCCGACCATTCGCACTACTCTTGTGGAGTTAGGTGGCAACGACAAAGCCTTGGCTGAGCAGCTCGACCTCGCCAAGGAAAAATGAGAGCGTGCACTAATTACATTGGCAGCATATCAGGAGCAGCTGCGAAGAAGTTACAACAAGAAGGTGCAGCCAAGAGAGTTCAAGATTGGGGATTTGGTTCTAAGGAAAGTCTTGGCAAACACCAAAGTATCCTCTGATGGGAAGCTTGGGCTGAACTGGGAAGGCCCATATAAGATTGTGGAGATTGCTGGAATTGGGGCTTATCGTTTGGCCGACCTGGATGGAGACACAGTACCACAGCCATGGAACGTCTAGAAGCTATGAAAATTTTATCAGTAATTTGTTTATGTGATTACGAATACAATCACATCTTACTAAGTGAATGCGGATAAATTCACATTCGGTTTTAGTACCTAGTTGGGATTACGAATAAAATCACCAACATCAGTTATTTAGGTTTTTATCTTTATTAATAGTTTGAGCATTAATGAGATTTTGTTTTTTCTTATTGCGGTATCGATTAATACGAACCGAAATTTGTCTCAAATTTGGATTCCTATTGGGGAGCAGAAAGTATGTATATGTTCATTCTAATCATGTTAATAAATCTAAGTACGAAGACACTTAGATTTGCAACGAATATTGCAATAAATCTCTAAGTACGAAGAAACTTAGATTTGCAACGAATATTGCAATGGATTTCTAAGTACGAAGAAACTTAGATTTGCAACGAATATTGCAATAAATCTCTAAGTACGAAGAAACTTAGATTTGCAACGAATATTGCAATGGATTTCTAAGTACGAAGAAACTTAGATTTGCAACGAATATTGCAATGAATTTCTAAATCTAAAAAAAAAAAACTTAGATTTGCAACGATTACTGCAAAAGAAATAAAATTCAAGTATGAAAATACTTGGCAGAGTAGCCTAAGTACAAAGAAACTTAATGTTGCAACAAACATTGCATGATGTTCAGGGATGAGGATACTTGATAATGTAAAAGGTACGAACATACTTAGAAAATTTGCAGAAACAAAACCGAGCACGAAATACTGAGTATGAAAATACTTAAACAGAGTACCAACATCAGGTGAGATAAGAGTACTAGAAAGGCCACATCCGACCGAGCAAAGCCTCGCAGGGCTGATCATCAAAAGCAAACAAAGGCATCAAGCCTCTTCATTGTGCCCTTCAGCAACAGTGGCAAGATTGGGATCAGGGTTGTCACCTCCAACAGTATCCTTAGCAGCATCGTCACCTAGGCCGGTAAGATCAGTGATAGCTTCATCTGTTTGGATCTGCTCTGGAAGGAGTTCGGGTTGAGCTTCAGCATTAGGCTGAGGCTGAGCATCAAGATGAGCCTGCGCCGCAGCTGTCTCGCTCGGCAACTCCATATCAATCCAATGAGGAGAGGATTCGTCTACGCCGAGCTTATTGAGGCACCGCCGCCAGGCCATCTCCCAGACTGCATCCTTCACCGCCGGCATTTGAGCTCGGTAGTTGTCAGTGATCAGGACAACAGCTCGATCGTACTCAGCCTCCGCCCTAGCCTCCACAACAGTTAGCTGTTCACGAAGATCATGCTCGACCTCCTCGGCTCTTCTCTTAAGCTCTGCGTTCTCTCTCCTCAGTCCCTCTGCTTCTTCCCGAGCTTCCTTCAAAGACTGAGCATACTGAGTGTTTTCCTTCTCAGCCCTCTCTGCTCTTTTCTGTTCTTTCTTTAGCTCTTTTTCGGCTTCCTTGGCTCTCTCTAGACCAACAGACGTTTTTTGCATGATCTGCAAGACAAAACACAGCTGATGAGGAAGGACGGAAGTTTAATAAGAAGAAAATAGAAGGAAGGACTTTTTACCTTGGCACTGGATTGGAATATAGACTTCATGAGGCTGTCATACGAATTGTTCTTCTCCCTGTCCATGTCCAAAGGAAGAAGAGCAGCTCGGGAGACGCCGTATGCAACATCCACAAAGGAAATCTTGTCGATAGCAGAGAGGGTGGTACCGTCAGGGTGTGCCAGAGTTGGAGCCCATGGCTGCACCAGTGGAGGGGAGTCCGTCACCGTACGGCTGGAACTCGAGTCCCCAACCCTTCGCCTTTGGAGTGAGGGCTGGACGTCGTGGGGACTTTCCACTGGTCTTTTGTCCCTCTATTTTAACGAGGGAACAACATATGTGGCTTAGGAGGGACCAGAAGAAACAGTAATCGAAGGAGGTCGTGAAGGAAGGGCGCCAAGATTCAGCTCATCGAGAAGGTTGATGGGCTGACGAGGCATCTCTCTATCTGGAGAAGGAGAGTAGCCGGGTGAATCTGAGTCGCCAAGAAGGGTAGATTGCTCGGCCAAGAGAGAAATAGCAGCGCGGTGATCAAATCTTTCTTCCTCTCTTTCTTCAGAAGCTTCTTCTACTGCTCTACTGGATGTACTTGGTTTGGGGCCTCCTGTTGTGATAATGGAAATAGCGGTAAGGATCTCGAGGACGTGGGCAAATGAGATTTAATGTTGAAGGTCCCTTGGGGCTCGAGACCGTGCTGATCCCTTTCTAGCTCGGCCTCTACGAGATCGGGTATTTCTTTGTTCAGCCGGCGAGCGTGGGGCGGTCAATGGAGCAGCTGGAGGCCAGGGGTGTCTAGATCTTGGCTCTCCTACTCTTCTAATGTCACCCCAATAAGTTGGGGTGTAGTCCAGAAGCAGATGGGATGCACAGCCGATCCCGACAGGGGTTGGTTCAAACCCGTCAAAATAAAGGGCTCGTGCTATCTCTTCTCGGTGGAGCTTCCCGTGGATTAGCCGACCACCGTGGTTGAGATTGCTTGCTGCAGACAAAGAAAGCAAAACAGAGAAGATGGTCAATAAAACAAGAACAAAAGGTATGAGAAATAAGGTAGTATGCTAGGATCGAATACTAACGTGGTTGGCCTGCAGCTGTGGGGCAGGCAAAGCCGATGGTGTTTCCCTCGGCGTCCCTGGGTTCCCAGTTGCCAGTGACTACAAGGTAGTCATCCACTTCACCCTTCGAAGAGTTGGGCAGATCTGTGATGAGCTTCTGCTCGGGGTCTTTGGCCTTGAAGTAATAGTTGTTATCTGCTGTGGGGACTACACTGTAAAGGTAATGCAAGTCCCACCAGTCCAGGTGCAGGCCGAGCAGCCTGTTCAGGGCAACTGTGCCCATCACTACCCTAACGAAATTAGGGCAGAGTTGCATAGGGTTCAACCTACACCTATAGCAGACTTCTCTGAAGAAAGGATGTAGGGGGAATCGAAGGCTGCCCTCCACTATGAAAATTAAAGGGACGTGAATTTTGTTTTCATCCTGACCTTCTTCCCTCAAATCATTACGATCGTTCAATCTAAAGTAAATATCATTAGGAATCTCGTATTTTCTGCGAAACTCTGCTATTTTCTGGGCATTACTCAAGAGGGCCCTATGTTTCCCTATGGTTAGGGTTTCGCTGTTGAAACCCAAGAGGGAAAGATGATGATAAACAGAAACTGAAAACAGGGACACTTTGACGGAGAAGCGGGAAATCTAAGGGAAGGGCACTTACGTGAAAAGATGAACCTGAAATGGGGCTCTCCGACAAGGATGGAGGGTACTCTTTGACAGAAAAACGGAGGTAAAATGGCGAGAAAACGAACTCTAGAGACGTCGTTAATGGCGGACGAAGCTATTTCTCTCTCCTGCTCTTTTGCTTCTGATGAAAAGAATAAGAGAAATGAAGTGGGGGAGAGGTATTTTGGGACTTGAAGGGTTTAGGAGGGAAAAAGTAATCATTATCCCGCTCAAAACCCCATAAAGTAGGGGTGTGATGCGTTTGACACATCAGCAAAACTGTCCTTTGGGCTTATCTGGTGACCAACGGGTCATTTTGCATTTAATGCGAAGACAACCCTGCTCCCCACGGGAGGGGGAGGCGTGCAGGAGATGCATCAGGAGCCGTTGAAGCCCTGCGCACTACTGATGAGTGACAGTAGTGGCAGAGCTGGGGAGCGATTGGAGTGGGTAAAACCTGGTTACCCTACTAATGGGCATAGCACGTGCCTATGGCAGTCACCACGAGAGGGTGAATAGCTCAGCACCACATAGGGAGTCCTTAAGCCCTGTGCCGAGCTGGTTTGGCCATGAATAAGGCTAGAACTAATAAAGAGTAAACTAATAAATCAGGATCCACTAGCTTGGCGTAAGGCATAAAGGGATACCCTTGATATGGCTGAGCTAGAAAGGCTACGTGTATAGCTTAAACAGCATTCTGGAATACATAATTCAGCTCGGCGTGATGAGTTGAGCTATGTACGATTTATTCCGAGCTACGTGGAAGCACGGCACCGCCACGAATAAGGCGGTGAGACATTCCAGAATACTCTACAGCGACTCCTTATGAGATAAGGAACAACCCCGTAAAGTAAGGGATTAATATGGGAAGTCCTAATGTGATTAGGAGTATGCCCCATATAAGGAAGAATCCTATATGGAAAGAAAGACCTCTGCTAGACGAGATCTAGCAGGATATGGAAACTCGTCCCTAATAGGAAAGTCCTATTAGGAGTTGGATTCCTGAAGCTAATAGAAAACCAAGGCACGAGATGCCTAAATCAAGCCTTCTTCACCTATAAATACAGGACGATATCCATGAAGAAAGGTACGCTGTGAAACCCTTTTCATACGCATTGTGATTTGAGAGTTCAAGTACAAGATACTAACTTAGGCATCGGAGGGCCTTTGCTGACGAGAGGCAAAGGTGCTCTAACCCTTTTTCTGTCTTGCAGATTTAGGGTTGAATCAAGGAAGCACGTGATCCAGGGCTACGTGGATTTTATCCCCGTACAATGACTACCTTAACATATAATACAAACCATATATATAAACAAACATATATGAGGCCAAACCGCCACCAACTACTAGTTTTGCTTTAGTTTTGTTTATCTTTTAACTCTACAACATCTTACTTTCTCAACTCTACAACACATTCCTCTTTTCATTCATTTCGTACCGCCCGGGGATTATCTTTTAATCTTCTTGATGATTGATTTACTCTACTAGTTAAAAGACATGTTCAAGGTCGGTCCCTCAGTTCATTTATTTGAGAGAAACGAGTCTAGGTGTTTATTCAGACTCGACGCTCTTCACATATGTATAAGATATCTTATTGAACTAATGATTCATAGTTTGTCGAACTCTCTCACGTGAGAAATTTGCAGTCAAGGTTTGTTTAACTAAGGCCAAACAAATACTAGGCTTGGACTTCTGGCCTACTATTTGAAAGTTTATACTATGTGACTCTTTTTCATCCTTTGATACTGAGGCTTGATACAGAGTATATCATTATCAAAAATTATAATTCAAAACCGAGAGCATGAAAATGTGGTACCACTGATTGGTATTTAAAACTCATAAATCAATATTTTACTTATGACTTGAAGGATTCCATAATCGAAATCCCATCAAAATGCAGCTAAAGAAATCAATTTAGTTAGAACAGTTCAGTGCAATTGGTAATAAGAACTAAGGAAAAAAATTAGAATGTAGTTTAGGAAATCAAAGCCAACTCACAACTTACAATGAAGCCAAAGCCATCTACACAATGTCATTCCTCACACTAGATGCAGCTAACGAAATCGATATACCCGATATATGTTTCAATGACGTTTGTGATTCGATTGATTAGTTGTGGACAATCATTGCGCTAGGCTTTTCTTGAATGGAGATCGTACGAACCCCATAAGTGGTATGGATCTCGATAGAGGGGTAACCAACTGAGAAGATGGAGAGCACAAAGGGTGAGAAACGTGGGATTGTAAACCCTAAAAAGTTGGAAAGGGAGGAAGAAGGAGAAAAACGTTTTGCCTTCTCCTTTAGAGAAACAACACCATTTCTGTTAAAAGTTAAATGATCTGTGAATGTCATAGACACCATGTTGGAGTGAGCTTGGACCAGATTGATTTAGTTTTATAATAAATGGAAAACCAAACCAAACCAATACCAATGGGTTGACAATTTGAAGAATCAAACCAATCGCGTAAATTAATACAACCAAACTATTCCACAACATTAAAATACGGTTTGGTTTCAGTTTGAATCATGGTTCGTTTGAAATTGAGATTTATATTTTCAAAAGCTATTTAGAGTATTGAAAATAGCAAAAACAAATTAAAGCAAAACTTATAATATGTTAAAACCGATTATATAAATATAAATAAATATATGATACAACAAGGGGAGAACTATTGAGAGAAAAGATAGTAGCTAACAAAGAGTGTTTATTGTTGGCCGGAGAAGAGATGGATGCAATTATGTTTACTACATATTTACATTAAGTTTATAACGAATAGAAATGTGTTTTCCTACATAGCAACTTAAAGTAATTTTTCTTAGAGTATTAGATTAGGAAATTAATTGACTATAACTTAACCTATGTTTATTTGATGTATCCATACATAATATACACAACTCGGATCAGATTATAACCATATTATTAACATAAATTCACTGATCAAACCATTGAACATGTTAAATAATTTTTTAAAATCAAAACCAAACCACAATAGTTTAAACCCAAACCAAATCATTCAATTTGGATTGATTTAGACTTGATTCAGCAATTTGATGGTTTATTTTCTCACCCTAGCACCATGGTTTCACCATTTTAATTGCTAAGATATTATAATGTTTCCATGATTTCTATACTTGGAAGTTGGAACCGTGAAATCGGCAAATGTTCCATGTCTGTACCACTGTTTGGCGTTTATTTTAATTAGGCATCCTATTTGGAAATTTTACTTATGTTGTCATCCTATGAGATTTGAATACTTATGTTTACATCCCGACATTGGATATTTGGACCTTTATGCCCTTGTTTATTCCATTATTTATATCATTAGTATAATGGGATTCATTTCCTATCCCCTACCCATGGAACACAACATTATAAAACTATTACATTTTCGAATAAAATCTATTGTTCAAAACACCCAATCAAATTTTTTTTTTCCACTTCTCTTTATGAATTTGGCATGCGCATGCGGCTCTCTTAAAAGTTTTAACCATGATTAGCATGTTTATTATGTGAAATCACCGAAGTGGTAAAACAATAAACCATATTCACTGTGTAAATAACCATCTTTTAAAGGACATGTGAACATGGTTGATTAATTTACTATTATTTAACTTCCCTTTATGAATTTGGCCCGCGCATGCGGCTCCCTAAATAATTTTAACCATGATTTTTCTTTATGTTTTCATCCTACATTCCATCCTAAATTCTTTATATTTTCATCCTAAAATTCTTTACCTATAGGGTAAAGATTTTTGGGATAGAAACATAAAGAATGTTTCCATCCTAAATTCTTTATGTTTTCATCCCAAAATTATTTGCCTATAGGGTAAAGATTTTTGAGATAAAAACGTAAAGAATGTTTCCATCCTAAATTGTTTATGTTTTCATCCTAAAATTCTTTGCCTACAGGGTAAAGATTTTTGGGATGAAAACATAAAGAATGTTTCCATCCTAAATTGTTTATGCTTTCATCCTAAAATTCTTTGCCTATAGGGTAAAGATTTTTGGGATAAAAACACAAAGAATGTTTCCATCATAAATTCCATCCTACATTCTTTATGTTTTCATCCAAAAATCATTGATCGAGCAATCATAGTTAAAATTTCTAAGGGAGCTGTTGCGCAGGCCAAATTCATAAAGGGAAGTTAAATAAAAGTGAATTCGGTTTATTGTTTTACCACTTTGGTGAAAAAATGATAAATTAATCAACCATATTCACATGTCTTTTAAAAGAGGGTTATTACACAGTGAATATGGTTTATTAGTTTACCACTTCGGTGATTTTACATAATAAACATAAGTATTCTAATTATGGATAAAGGGCCTTTTGGGTATTATTGATACATGATGTCTAATTAACTCTTAAATTTTAAGAAAATTTTAAAAGAATCCCCAAACTTGACCTCAGTGTCTTAAACACTCTTGAACTTCAATAAATCAATTGCACTCTTGAACTATCACTCCGTTATTCAAATAAACCCCACCATTTAAATGATAACGGAATCGCTGACTTGGACGTTAACAGATGTTAAACTCCTCCTCTTCCTCTCCCATTTCCTCCTCTTCCTCCCCCCTCAACGATCAACGATCAATAACCCAACCCAAAAAAAACCCATTAATTACACACACAAATATCATACAAACATGAACATTATTCCCATAATCCTCTCTCGCCTCCCCCTCACACCCTCCACCAACACCACCACTTTCTCCTGGCCAATGGACCTTAACTACATCTTTCAAATCCCATAGCCAACCTTTGGCTGCAAAACCGACTCCGACAGCATCTCTAACTGTTGCCAAACCCTATTCTCTCTCTCTCTCTCTCTCTCTCTCACACACACACACACACACACACACACACACACACACAAAAAGAAACCTCTTACTTCTAACTACCCGAGTTGCCCACCTTTTTCTCTTTCCTCTCCGATTACCAATCGAAGCTGGATTCCCGCTACTTGGCCTCCGATTTGACCTCCCTCTGTTTTGACCCGCTTCAGTTCATTTTTACACCGAATATCTATGCTTCGATTGTGTGACAACCCGATTTTTCATAAATAAAATTCGTGTTTCATTATTTAATTTTCTTTATAAGATTTTCGTCGCCGTAGTCTTCTTAGAATAATTTTTCTACTCTAGGGTGAATTTTTAGTATTTTTTCTGAGAACGAAGTTTGGACAATGCAACTAATGGCGAACCGGTACACACTGTCGGTGGGAGATTTGGTTTTAGCAATTTCGGTGGCATTATTCGCCAAGAACAAGAATGCAGTTGGGGAAGCTGGGAAATAAATGGGTTGTCCCCATGCATGGGATCCGGGGGCCCTGTAGTGAGCTCACTACACGCATGTAGTGAGCTCACTCACTACAGGGCCCCCATGTCCCCATGCATGTGCCTCTCTCCTCTCTTTATATTTTTCATTTGTTTTCTATTTGCACAGAACTTGAACCCCTCATTCTACACTTCTTCTTTCTTCATCTAAAATCCCCACGTAGACCACCTCTAGCAATTTTCAACAGGTTCTATTAGTACTACGGTCGAGCAGATTCTATTGCGGTGCACTATTTTGAGTACATTTTATTGTAGTTCATGCTACAAAGGTGAGTTATGAATATACTTTCGTTACATGATTTTTGTACATTTTCTATGTTTATGAAATGCTGGTTCTATATTTTTGTTACCGATAAATGGATTTGTGGATTTACATGTTGAACCAAGCATAACCTGAAAAATATAATCACTATGGGATTAATTGAAAATGGAAGGAGTTGATTGGTATCGAAACATTTGAATGTGAGCCTGACGAGGATAAACGGTATTGGAGGGTGATCAGGAGTATAAGGGGTAGGGTACGACCGGGTGCCTTAAGGACTTGATATCATTTCCTCTGTGATCATTGGGTAGCTCCCAACATACCGGTGTCCGTTCAAAGTGATGTTCGATATGCAATGGCGATATGATGATTTAAAGGTTGACAGTGAACCAAATTGGAAACTGTATTATAATTCTTTTTTTAATTAAATGTTTTGATATTGATCCCATGTTAAACTTATAACCTCTGTATTTCGTAATGCTCATTGGAATGGTTTTGTTTTTATGAACCCATTCCAGGAAACAAGGGGTAAAATGAAGGCTCCATGGATGTGGCGAGGTTATTGATTAATCTTGTTGCTGCTGCTATTTTATGTAATTCATATTCTTTTTGTAATATGATTGTGGTGCTCCTAAATTGTAATTCTTTTTTTATTTGGTGGTGCCAATAGTAATGAGCCACAAGGTTGTAATGTAACGCCGATGGGCAAATATGTATTTTCGTATTCAGCTCTGAATATATTTGTTTAATACTTCTGCTTTGTAAATATTTAAACTCGATTATTTCGAAAAGTCCTACAAAGGTGTGATTTTTTTTTTTAAAGAGGCCTGGGGTGATTGAGTATCACTGGCCGGTCATGATTTCTAACCCTCCGGATTGGGTCGTGACAAATCGAGTCCACTACCGTTTGGGTGAAGAAACTGGGACCGCCGCGGCGCTGAATTCAGAGAGAAGAAATGGAAGAAGAGGGAGTGGCTCGATTTAGTCCATTACTGATTGCGAAGGCTCAACGGAGATAAGGTTCTTCCCATCCCACTTGCTCGGGGGTGACCGAGCAGAGTTGGCATCGGCAATAGTTGCGTCAATTTGAGTGGTAATTTTCGTTAGTTCAAAAAACATTAGAGGGATATCAGTGAGATCCAGATCAGAGAATGGAGGAGCGTTGGGATTTAGTTGTTCCACTAGTAAGAGAGATAGTGTTTGAAGATTGAGAATTTTTTGGTAGGGAAATGACTTGGTTTTCTGGAGCATCTTTTGGGGTGGGTATCAAATGGGTATGTTTGTGTGTCAAGTTCTTTAGGTGGTAAGGAGTGGGAGTCAAATTTCCGACGAATCAAAAAAAAAAAAAAGGAGTGGGAGTTAGCTGGGTTCAAAGTTGTAGAGGAGAAAGAATGTGGAGAGAGATTAAGTGGCCATGTAGGAGAGAGAATGGGAGTTAAAGACACGTGTCACATTTTGAGTTGAATGGAATACCACATCAGCATATTTAACGGAGCTTGACACCCAACTTAGCAAGTTCCGGTAGTTAGTTGACGGTAGGGGTTAATTGAATAGTGGAAGCAAAGTTTGAGAATGCAATTGAAGTTTATTGAAGTTCAGGGGTGTTTGAGACATTGAGGTCAAAATTTCCCAAAGTTTTACATATCTCTCGGTGACCTCCTGACCATTATTACTGTATGTATCACACCGCACATTCACACGCCATCTGATTCCCCCAACCCATGATCCATACGTAACCCTAATTAGCCCCTTTTCACGCTTCTCTCTTCTTTCAAACTTTCTTTTCCACCATTTATAATAGTTGGATCCCCTGCGCATCGCTTCTTCTTGTCTGAGGTACCTCCTTACTCATTTCGCTTTCTCATCGTGTGTGTGTTTTTGGATCATTCCATTCCTATTCCAATAGAGCTTGTTTTCCTATTCCGGTTTTGTTTTTGTCGAAATTGTATTCGATTCTCATCACCTAATTAATTTCTTTTAGTATTTTCAGTCGAGCGTGTTGGGCCATTTATTTAGGGTTTGACTTTTAGGGTTCATATTTCTTTGAAAGGGTTTTTAAGTTGTTCGTTACTTTTCCAATTTTTGCTGATTGATTGTCAATTGAGAATAGTACACAAAGGTTTAAGGTCCATCAGGGTTTCAATTCTTTTAGTTTTGGGGCTAGAGCTCTCAAGTGTTTCCGTTAGAATTTTAGGCAATTCATTTTATGGCCTTTGAATGCCACAAATCTACAGAGATTGGTTTGTCAAACAATTCAGTGGATTCTGTTGATAGAAGTGCTGGCTGTGAACAACTTGAGTTTGATCAGATTAAATCCCACAGTGTTAGGGAAGAATTGACATTTGATTCCAAAGTAGAAATTGAGTCTGAAAACCCGAAACCTATTATAGGATTTCATCCCAAGAAGGGGAATTTAGCCTTGTCTAGTGCAAAATCATTGCCTGGTAATGAGGTTTTTCCGAATGATTCTCGGTCAATTACTGACCTTCCTCCGGCATTGATATCTGAAATCCTTAATTGCCTTGAGCCAAAGGAGCTTGGTGTAGTTTCCTGTGTCTCTACTTCTCTCTATAGCCTTGCATCTGAACACCACGTCTGGAAGGAATTCTATTTCGAGAGATGGGGGCAACCCATTGTCTCAGCACCTCTGGGATCGGGGTGTTCGGCAGTGAAGACTTGGAAAGAACTCTTTGTAGAAAGGGAATTTCGGAGCAAAACTTTTCTTGGACGTTATAGTGTTGATGTTTTATACGGTCACGCTGAAGCAGTTCGCACAATATTTCTTTTGGCTTCTAAGAAACTCATCTTTACTTCTGGGTATGATTCAATTGTTCGAATATGGGACATGGTGGAAGGCTTGGCAATTGCGTCATCTCGTCCACTTGGCTCTACTATCCGAGCTGTAGCGGCAGATACAAAACTTTTGATTGCTGGGGGTACTGATGGTTTCATACATGGTTGGAGGGCAGAGGAAGGACTACCGAATTTGTTCAATCTCGAAGGTCCTAAAAACCAGAAGAACTCCGAGTTTCGACTCTGGGAGCACGAAGGCCCCATAACTTGTCTTGCTTTGGATCTGACTAGGATTTATAGTGGCTCCTGGGATATGACTGTCCGTGTCTGGGATCGATCCCTACTCAAGTGCACGAAGGTGTTGAGGCACAGTGACTGGGTTTGGAGCCTTGTCCCTCATGATACTACAGTGGTGACCTCAGCAGGCTCCGATGTTTATGTTTGGGACAGTAATACTGGGAGTCACATTGCCATGGCTAGTGATGCCCATGTTGGCAAAACTTGCTCTTTGGCTCGAAGTCACACAGGGAAACTCCTTTTCACTGGGGGAGAAGATGGGGCTATTCACATGTTTGAGCTCAGCAATCATCTCGTTGAGGATAATTTGCTGCAGCAGGTTGCAACATGGATTCCTCACTCAGGTCCTGTAAATTCCCTTGCATTTGAGTTCCCATGGCTTGTTTCGGCTTCCAGTGACGGGAGGCTTTCACTTATTGATGTGCGGAAATTGTTGAAGACGAGCAGAAGATCTGCGATTAAAAACCGTAAAAGGGTATGCAGTCGAGCATACCTGAACAATGTTGAGCCCCCCCAGAGAATGTTACATGGATTTGGCAGCAATTTATTCTCGGTGGGCATTGGTTGTGATCGTATTGTGTGTGGAGGCGAAGAAGGTGTTATTAGGGTCTGGAACTTCTCACAGGCTTTGGAAATTGAACAGAGGGTTCGGGCTTTGAGAGGCATGCGATTGGAGAATAGGATGAGGCGCCGTAAGATGCAATTTGAGATGAACAGTAAGGGTGGTCGTGAGATGAAAAGTAAGGCTAGCCATGCTGAACAATGTTCAGTTGCAGCGAAGAAGAATCCTGTGAATCGTGATAGGACTGGTGTATTTCACATTAAGCGTGGGGTGACTGGGAATCCCAAAGCATAGAAGTGGATGCTGCTTTCTTTGTTGCTTTCCATTACAAGACTTTCGGGCTAATCATGTAAGAATAGTATAAATTTCATCATTTTAGCATTCTTTCAGCTCGAACTAGCGTTTGGATTCTTAAAACAATATTGATTTGGTGCTAGTCTTTGGATGGGTAATTGATGTTGTGTTGGATTATTTTGCAACTCCTGATGTTTTCTTATTTGTTTCCCCCTAGCAAAAGGAATCCATTATTATCGATATGACATTTCTGGTTTGATTTGGAGTAGGCGGTAATGAATTGATTAATTCCAATGGCAGAATCTTTTGTGTATCATCAGATTTCTGTTTGGAGTTTGGTATATTCTTCATCAAAATGTTTTTTACGAGAGCACATTAGAAATTTAGAATGAGTAAGTTTAATCTGTGTTTGCTTTTGCATAGAAACGTCCATATTTCTGTTGCCTTGTGCTGATGTATATTGTAATTTACTTAAGGAAGCATGGTTAATCTAGATAATTAAAATTAAAACCATCCTTGCCCGTGTTCTTAAAGTGTGCAGTCTAGCCAATGCTTGGCATTTAGGTAAATTTGAAAATATGCCCTCTGTGATGGAAGTGAACAGTATGCGATGGGACTTGGTTGCAGGTGTCCTGCTCTCATCTCACGTTCATTTTGTACTTCTCTTCATCTTGTCAGTATTGTCCCCACACGAGCCCCACGCGCCCGTTTTTCCTTATCTTCAGTCCTCTTTTAAGTTTTTATCTCCTTTCAACGATATTTCTTGAGCACCCTCGGACAGAACAATACTACCCTTGGAAGAGGCTTGTTGGGATTTCAAGGCTTGATAGGCTAGCTTCATCTCAGAGCTGTCACCACTGGAATATGATGATTAGAGCTCACGCCGCCACTATATTATACACTGTTTATCGCTTTGTCGATATCTATTTCTGAATTGATATTCTCAGAACAATGGTTAAGAGAGGAATTGTCGACCTGTGGTGGTTGGATTGACAATTGAACCACTTTCTTATGGTCAAATCTCCCTTATGTAGCACCAATACCTCTGGAGGTCGCCGTATCCGTGTCCGACATGCCAGCGGCATGGCAAAAAATGTATGAAACACGACACGTGGCATGTCCATTAAATTTAATTAAATTTTGTCAAGGGGACATGGCTGGACATGGTAGTGGTTGGGCATGCAATTTTTTAATCAACTTTTGTATTAATTCTTCTTTTTTTGGGGATTAAAAGGGTATTATGATACTTGTTTAAGCATATTGATGCTTCGTGCTTCCTTCTAAATGTAACTGTGTTTTCACTTGTTTAAAGTAATATTATTTATTTTTCTAATTATTTTTGCCATGCCAGCCATGTACGTGTAGTAATCCTGTGTTGTGTGTCTATGTCCATGTCCGTGCTACATAGATTTGCACTTATGATATCCGGTCACCTACAAAGCACCGACACGCCTCCGGAATGCCGTATCGCAGTGTCCCGACACGGGGACACGGCGGGACACGTGTCCTGACACGCCACGTGGCATGGGACACGGCTAATGTGCTTTTTTGGATGGGGACACGACTGGGGACACGGGCGGGGGGGGGGGGGGGGGGGAGAGAGAGAGAGAGAGAAGCCGAGAGAAAGAGAGAGAGAGAGAAGCCGAGAGAGAGAGAGAGAGAGAGAGAGAGAGAGAGAGAGAGAGAGAGACGACGATGACGTACGTCACGAACCTGAGCTTCCAGCAGTAACGTGAAGAAGATCTGAGATCTGATTTTTTAGGGCTGAAGTTGTAATGTCGGCTGAGGAAGAAGATCTGATATATATATATATATATATATACACCAAACTTCACCTCCAAACTCCCGCAACTTATTAAGTTCCGGACCTCCACCTTCCCAATTTTTTTTTGTAAAGCGTTTTTGTGAAAAACAGCTCCGATCAAGCCCTTCCGGGTTTTTTTTTTTGCCAAATCTTCGCGTTGGACCTTGAAAACACCTTTTAAACACATCTAACGGTTCGGATCGTCGAAATTTGGTCCGGAAAGTCGAAAATACCCCTAGGTCCGTAACTTAACTAAGTTAAGGGAGTTTGGATAGGAAGGGGACTCTCTCTCTCTCTCTCTCTATATATATATATGCTAAATTACAGTTTTTACCCTTAGTTTTTGAGTAATAATAAATTTACCCCTGAAAGTTTTAAAAAATTTCAATTTTACCCCTGAAAGTTTAAAAAAAATTCAATTTTACCCCTGGAAGTTTTAAAAAATTTCAATTTTAGCCCTGAAAGTTAAAAAAAAATTCAATTTGACCCCTAAAAGTTTTAAAATATATTATCAAATATGTAAATAAATATATAATTAAATAAATAAATATACACGTGGCGTGTCCCCTGCCGTGTCCATGTCCTCATTTTTTTAGAACTGCCGTGTCCCCGGGTCCATGTCCGTGTCCGTTTCCGTGTCCGTGCATCATAGCCGGTCACTTGACGGTTTATGTGTTTTGATTGATGTAGTATGGTAACCTTATTTCACACTCCCTCCATTCCCAAATTGTTGGTCCCTTTTGGGCTGTTGTGCCACTCAAACAATTATGTATATTTCACAATCTATAATACATTTTTTATTTCAAAATTTTTGTTTAATAAAACTAATTGAGATCTATCAAACAAGACCCATATTGGATTAAAAAAAGTATTGTAAATTAGAATGTATAGACAATTTTTTGAAAGGTCTCAAACAGTGAAAATGGACCTGCAATTTGGGACGGAGGGAGTATGTTAACTTTGAAATGGAGAAGGTGGGTTTCCCTCTTATTCTTCTTTGCTTGTGATGAAGGGGCAGCTTTCTCGCCAATAGCTTTAGTCGATGCTGGACGGATACAACTAACTTCTTAAACAGACCTAATAACATTTCCCTGAATCGGTAGCACTTCTGAGAGCTTTCAAAATGAGGGCGACCAGAGCAACAACATCAACACTGCAAAGTTTGGGACAGTGTAGTAGTATGGTCTCCATGGTTACCCATCAAATATCTCTCCATTTTCTTCTCCAAATATGCTTATTCTATTTTCTTTCTTCGTTCTTATTTAATTGTTTCTTCACTACCCTTCCCTTCCTCTCCAGGGAAAAGATTACAGAAAGAGAAGAAAACAAGAGTAGAGAAAATAATAAGGGATGGAATTGATTATACTTTTCTCTGATTGATAAGGAAAGAAAGGGAGGAAAGTTGAAGGAAAATACCAAAACTTTTTTCAGGGTGTTGTCCATGTGCTAAAATTTTCTTTAGATTTGCCAATGTGATCTTTTGCTATGTTTAGGCTTTTGTGGTTTGTGCACATTTCCAGAAAAGACTTCTTGTTTGACACGCACATTATTTTTTCCTTTTCTTTGTTTGGTTATGCTATTGCCTTTTGTTCCATCAAGATAGAATTGTTGAGTTGTGTTTGTGCTTTGGGGTTAAGGGAGTAAAGTCTTACTTGCTTTGGGTGTAATTATTTCTTTCTTCTGGCTATCTATTTGGCTTTTTTTTCCTTCCCTTCTTTTCTGCGTCTATCCTTTCATTCTTACTCAAGGTTGGCTTATTTCCTCGTGTTAGATTATGTGCTTATTATTAAAGCTTCTTGTTTTTACAAATTTTATAGATGGAATAACATACTATTGTCTCTAAAAAAAGGTCTTATTTTGTTTTATTGCGCTTGCATTTCTGTTTAGATTTCCCCATTCTTCTTAGTTTCGGCTTTCTAAGCATTACATGTGTGGAGCCTTTTGGTTTGACGCGGAGAGTATTTTGGATGTTTAGACTTTCTGTTGCTGGATATTGCAATTGTACAATAAGTGGATTATCAATTGAAGTTCTTGCTTTGTATATCTAATGCACTATGAGAAAGAACACTCAACCCCCAACACTGTTTTAGAAGGCAGACTACTTTTCTGCGCAATCTGCCAGGTTTGACCTTCGCCATGCATTCTTGCTACTCCTTTTTTAGGGTTAGTTTCAAGAATACACTACTGCACCCCTTGGTTGAATGACGTGGTTCGTTTCCAACGACACGCATAATGGGCTTTTCTTGTCCAATCTTCCCTCTTTTGCTCGTGCCTTATTTTGGGATTTTACATCGTTGCGTTAGTTTGTAAAGCACCCAATAGGTTTCCCTGAGAGGACAGTGAGGTGATGCCTGGCAGTATTGGCACAGTTATTTGTCAGTATCGAAGGTATAGTTTTACCACTTGATAATCAGTGATCATTTCCTTGCTATCTTTCTCAGTAGACTGTAAATCCCATCTCTTTGCCTAGTTGTTTCTGTCTCGTCAACGTGGTCTAGGGTAATTGTGGAAATTTAACGTGCATACACCGATTCGTGTACTTACTTGGCTACTACTAATTACTCCTGTGTGCAACTGTTCTCAAGCCCCAACTAGCTTCGTCTCTCTCTCTCTCTCTCCAGCCATTGGAGGTCCTCAATCTGATACCTTAATGGCAATATTGCCTGTGACATCTCTATCTCTCCGTCTGTCAAGAAATCCAGATTTCAGATCATCATTGCAATGTCTCCCCCTTCAGCGTCCTTTTACTGATCTGTTCACGCTCATTGCTCTCCGAAAAAAAGTGAAGCCCTTTGAGTTGAAGGAACTTAAACAGAGAGCGAGTTTCCTGATGTTTTATTCACCAAGAAATAAAACCCTAATGTTTTTCCATCTTCTATGTTTTATGATTGAGTACTAATAAAAGGTTCTTTTTGTATTTTCCTTTTTCTGTTGAGATTGTGGACTCGCAGATACACTTCTCAATGAGATCTCTGGGGTACTTTCTTTTTTGGTTGGTTTGTAGTAATTCTTTGGGCAAATTATGCTGACCTCCTCTGAATTATCTGACTAATACACTGACGTCCCTCTGGTTCTAAAAATTACAACAAGCTCCCTTGCTTTACAAACTAAATATACAAAAAAAAAAAACCTTGCTGTTAAAATTAGGCTAACAGCGTTAAGTTTGAGCAGATTGTACCTAAATATACAAAAAAAAAAAAAAAACCACCGGTAGTGTACCTAACCTTGAGCAGATTTTGTGTGTGTTCTTCGAAGGCTTTACTGGATTGTGTGTGTGTTCTTTGAAGGTTTTACTATTAGAAGAACGAGAAGTTGAATTAGAGGATGAGAGGGGACGGATGTGTAAAAATTCTCAATATGGTACAATAGAAGTTCATCGTGTCAACGACTGAGGTCAACCAACAGCTCATTAATCAAATCAATGACCTCGATTCTGACCCCAAGCTCGGTCAAAGTGCTCCTCAGACATGATCAAACATTCTAGGAGGACTCAGTTCTCGATCCATCAATAAGGTTGAAATGTCTTTGTTAGGAAAATCAGTCTCGGACAACATTCGAGGAGGCCCAAGATCTCATCATCAAGTCGGCGGTTTCCTTCGAAGAATATCAGGCACATGCATTACCAAGATGATCGTCAAATGTCCCATTTACTGCAACAGGAGTGAGATGGATAGATATTCGTATCAGCATCATGCGGATATTTTTTGGAAAAGATTGTAATGATGAACTTAACCATGGTTGCAGGATTTGTAACCATGGGTACGTACGTAGGTGGCCAAATTTTCCTATAAAATATTGTAAAATCCAATACTCTGAACACTGTAAGCAAATACTCCTACTATTGTTTTGTTAATTTTATGTGATTTATCGGACTAGTCAAGTGCCTCTAGTCTGCAGTTTGCCCTTGAGTGGAAACTGACTTCACCATTTGAGGACATTTTAGCCTATTAACAATGATAGGTACACACCTTCTCAACCACTCCCCACCACACCCTCTCTCTCTCACGTGTGGTGGGGCTCACCCGGTGGGTCCCAGTGGAAAACTTGTCAAGAATTGTACTACTATTTAAGTATTATTCAGTGTTCGACTTTAGTCCAAGTAGGAAAAATAATTCTACTTCAAAACACATGTAGTATAGCATCATTGGTTCATAAATTTGCAAGGAAATCCAGAAAGAAAGATTCCACACTACCATGAGTTGTGCCCTGTAATAAGGACAAGTCTGCCACTAGAATGCATGGACATCCTTCAAACAAGAAGGTTCCTTCGTGTATTTATCATTCAGATCCAGAATATCTTTCAGTTCAAAGACGAATTAATAAACCACAAAAAATCGCCGCAAGTTGAGGCGAACTAATAAACCACAAAAAATCGCCGCAAGTTGAGGCGAACTAATAAACCACAAAATTGCCATAAAATTAACAAATGCGAAAAAAAATTTGAATAAAGACCAAAAATAAATAAATCGCTAGTTTCTTTAGCCAAAGCAAGTATGGTGGCTATACGGCATTTTCTTGAAATTCAAACGTATTGAACAAGCCAAATGTGGACAAAAAAGACCAGTAGTTTTCATCTTTGTTCTATTGTAGTAGTAATATAGGAACTAGTATCCAACTTTTTCCAAATGTTTTTTTTATATTTGTTTTCAGAGTAAGAAGTGGTCCCAACAATTTCAATATGAACCTCTAATTTTTCAAATAATGTTGATAAGTATTTGCTCTTGAAGTGGAACAAAAGAAATGTCATTGCGCAATAGTAATGAAAGTACTCATTGCTAATTTTCTCTATTTTTATCCTATAATTTCTAGGAATTTAAAATAGTAATTATTAGTTAAACAAAAATACTAGTACAAACAACGAAGTAATTCAATCTCCAATGATCCAAAGATAAAGGCTTTGTTCGGTTTCATTTTTTGCCCTTTTTTAATACAAACTTTTCTTTCCAAAGTTTTGGGCCCACCTGTTAAGATTCCTGTCATTTTGCATTGAAATTTTCATTCTCTCCCCGCCACTTGCAACATTTTGGGCCCCACCTTAAAATTTTCTTACGTGTACATTATGGGCACCACTCATCCACTAGGAAATGGTCAACGTATACATTATGGCACCACCCCCGGGAAACAATAAAACATTTGGGTCTCACCTCTGGGGAAAAGAAAAACTTGACTGGAAAAAAGTTCATTTCTCAAATGTAATTCAAAAGGCAAACCGAACAAGGCAAAAAATCTTTGTAATATTCTGAACCATTCATGAAAATCACATCAAATATGATTAGCAGTTATTTGGAACAATTACTTAATTCCATTTTTTTTTTCTTTTGAAAGGCAGGTTAATCACATTTTGAACTTTCCGTTTACAAATACAAAACAAGGTAATAAGACAATAAGCCATATCACCAATTGGAAAATAAATCAACGAAGTTTTGCAAGTGGAATGTTAGCTAAGTAACATAAATCATGTATTACATGTAGTTGACTTAGGTTCAAGTCTCACTAATTACAACTTACAATACTTACTTTTGCCGATAAAAAAAAATTCAAGGTTTTGCGTCGTAATTGATTTCGGGTATATTTTGCCTTTGTTTTGTTAACCTTGCTATAGACCGAAGTATTAAAACATTATTTTTTAGAAAATAATTTGTAACCGTATAAGTTACAGGAGAAATGATAAATTTGAAATCAAAACTATACATAATTACTTTTATAAGTTTATTGATTTTCACACCCCCAAATTGATACCCACTCCCCCTTTTTTATCTTTTAGTGAAAATTTTACACATAAAAACTTCACTAAAAAACAAAAAAGGGGATGTGGATAACAATTTGGGGGTGTGGAAATCACTCCCCAAGTAAGAAAATTGATTTTTTTTTTTTTTGGGTAATTCTCTCCGACTAGTTAAAAACATATTGACTACTATATTTATTTCTATAACAACATTTTGTAAACTGAATAAGCATTAGTGTGTTAAACCTGGGTGCAACAATTTGTGTATAAATTTCCATAAGTTTTGCACACTTTCTCATCACATTAAAGAATCTAACGAAGTTAAATAAAATACAATTTTGGTAATTTATTCTTTTTTAATATTTCGGGTGAGTACATAATGTCCTCTAGTGAATTTTGTGAATATTAAGTAGATTCACGTTAATTTTCGCTTTTGGGTTCCTTTCTTGTTTTTAAAATAGAAAAATAACAAACTATGACTATTTAAGAAATAATTCACCAAAGACCAACAAAATTTGAAAAAGATAGTTTCCTTGTCTTTTTTTTTTATTTATTATTTTTAATATATTAAAATTTCACTTTTTCGATTATTATCGTGAATAATAAATTTAAAATTTCTTACAGAAAATATTTAAAATTAAAAGGAGTAAATGAACAAGGACAATATATATTAATTAAAATAATAATTTAGTCCAAATACGCTCCAAAGTCCAAACCCTTGGCTCCGCCTGCGGTGGCCGCAACCTCAAAACCCTAGGGTTTAAGGAAGGGTTTTCGTTCCTCAAACCCATCATCTTTGTTTCTCATAGGAATAGGATTGGGTTGGGTTTATATTTCATAGTTAAAAGCTGTGGGTGGGAATAAAATCAGCTCAAGAAATTCGTAGAATCATACTACTGCTACATACATACATACATATGGAGGGAGAATTGACTCTTGTGGCGAGGAAAGCATGTTTCGGTCTCCCAACAGCTTGCCCTTCTTGCTTGCCTGTTTACATTTACCTCAAGTTTGTTCAGCTCCCCTTTTCCTTGGATTTCAATCTAATCCACCCTGATTCAGGTGGGTTCTCTCTCTCTCTCTCTCTCTCTCTCTCTCTCTCTCTCTCTCTCTCTCTCTCTCTCTGTATAATGTATATATGTATTTATGTATGTGTGTGTTGTTTTTTGTGTCAGTATATCTATCTTTTTTGTATGGGTTGTGTGTATCCTAAGCCACATAAGTCGCGTGTGCGAGCACAAGCGTGAAAGTGTCTTTCAGTCACATCTCAGATTACTAAAATCAGCAACAATGCAATTGAGATTACGATGCTTATGGTTATTGAGATAACGAGATTGAGCATGACGCATTGCGAGCAATTGAGAGCGGGAGTTCAGGGATTTTGAAGGATTATGTGACCAAGTGCATAACTATCTATCTGTATATTATGATGAGACTTGTGTACAGTGCTTTCTATTATGCATGTATGGAGAAGTTTCTCGAACCACACTAAATAGAGATTACGATGCTTATGTTTATATGCATGCATTCTGTTTTTCATTTTCTTCTAGTTATTTTTTGAATTCCTGCTGTTTCTCGAGTGGTTAATAGTTTGAGGTTTCTAATTGTCATTTGCTTGTATCTGATCATGTATGTTGTACGTCGTTTACATTGGTTTTTTGCCGTTCTTGATCCAGAGTTTCCGAATACTAATGTTGCACTTTGTTGACATACTACTTAGACGTTTAATCCTTCGTAGCTAACTGATTTGGGTTATTCTAGAATTTGTTTAGTTGTAACTTATGCTTTGGTGTGCCGTAGTTCTCTAATCCGTTTTTATTGTTTGCCAAATTGTGGCATGCTTTGACAGCTTATTATCATTTATGATTATGAATCCTCACCATTGTATATAGTTGCTAAATTTGGTTTACCTTATAATGGCAATCTGACTAAGACTTTACCTCACCACCCTAAAAGAAAAGCCTAATCTCCCCTTCTGGTTTTTTGGAACCAGTGTATCAGTGTTTAAACTGTTCTTTCTACTCTTATGAGTTGGTAGCACCATAGGTGTTTGATTTTTGTCTGCTCATTTTTGATTCGCATGGATTTGGGATGATGGTAGTGGTGGTGTGTTATAGATTTCAGATGTGTTCGGTTTATCACAAAGTTTATATCAGAATCACCAAAATTTGGTAGTTTTTTAGTGTAATGAGTATAGAAATGCTATCTGTACACTCATTAATGTGATTATTGACTTCAATTTTGCTAGATCAAATTCCTTATGTTGAATCTGGTACCTATGTGGCTTATAACAATGAGAAGGGTGGGGTTATTGAGAGCTTAAAAGAAGACGGTATTGTTGATTTGGACTCCGAAGTTCGCTCTGTCCCTGAATGGATATCAACAAAGGCCATGGTTAGTTCGTGGCTTGCAGATGCACTGATGTATGAACTCTGGGTGGGGTCTGACGGAAGTTCTGCGCACAAGATATATTATTCTGACCTGCCATGGCCAATTGGAAAGTTTCTTTATTTCAAGCAAGTTCGAATTGCAAAACAGCTACTAGGAATAACGAAGGAAAATGTAGACCGAAGAGAAGAAGAGGTACTTTCCATCTCTACCTCATCTTTCCTGGTAAAATGGCACATGCTCGGGGGGTTGATTTTATTGTTTCCTTTTCTGATTTTCATCTTATAAATGCCATAGTTTATGCAAATGCTGAAGTTTACGCTAGTCAAAATATTCTTTTATGAACAGATATATAGGAGAGCAACCATTGCTTATGAAGCTCTTTCAACTAGGCTTGGGGATCAGTCATATTTCTTTGACAGGTAAGGCGAATGTGCCGGTGTAAGTTTTCGCTATTTCTCTCAAATATTAAACATTTGAAGCAACTCTCAAGACTTAAAATCGTTTAATGTGAAGGCAAATGATGTTGGTGCGTTCTTGGTTCACAGGCCAACAAGTTTGGATGCAGTTTTCCTTGGACATGCACTTTTTACCCTACAAGCATTTCCCGTGAGTACTTTATTGATTGCATTGTAGTTTGTTTGTTAAAGGCTAATGTGTTTCATTAAGGATGTATATTCTTGGTAAAGTTGGTACATAATGTTATGTGCTTGACAAATTAAAGAAAAGTTGTCCCTGTTACATTGCAGTAATGATTCACAAGTCGCCAACTACCTTTGGCTTACCTCGAGTCATAGCTGACTGATAGGACCTTGTCTCCATGTTGGCACACAAAGTTGGTGCTTGTCGTGAAATAAAACATTGATTGTTTACTCTACATTGCATATAAACTTGCTAACTTGCGATGTTTAACAGTGGCATGCTTAATTTTATAAGACTTCTATGCAAGTCTAAAACTTTACTCCCCTCTTTGTAAAATGAGATGATATTTGGTACTTCTTATCTATGAAGCACGGATACGGATACGAGATACGGATACGATACGATACGGATACGCGGATACGTGATTTTTCCAAAAAGTCGGATACGATACGTTGGGGGATATATATATATATATATATATATATATATATATATATATATATATATATATATATATAGAGGAACTCTCTAGTCCGGGACCCTTGGGTCCGGATCTCATAGTTCCGGATCAAATTTTGACGATCCGAGCCGTCCAATGTGTTCAAAAGGTGTTTTCCAAGGCCAACGCGAGAAATCTTCAAAAAAAAATACCGGGAAGGGCTTGATCCACGCAATTTTGTAAATATGCAGTTTTTGTGAAAAATTGCATGGATCAAGCCCTTCCCGGTATTTTTTTTTGAAGATTTCCCGCGTGGACCTTGGAAAACACCTTTTGAACACATTGGACGGCTCGGATCATGCAAAAAATACCGGGAAGGGCTTCAAAACGCTTCGGTCCGGGACTTCCGGGATCCTTGACAGGATCTCCGGCGTATATATATATATATATATATATATATATATATATATATTTAATTCCTAAAATTCCATTACACAAGTTCACCATTTAAAAAACAAAAGAGCAATTAGACAGATTGGTGGGACAGATACAAACAAGTCTGAGCCATATTAACAGGACTACAGGAGTAACATCAACTAGAGAGATTCAACAAACAGTTGGAGTTCATATAAATTTTGTAGTAACAAAATCAAAACCAGAGACATTACAGCCATAGAGAAGGATGCATATGCATCTCTATTAGTCGTGTTGAGAGAGAGAGAGGAGAGAGAGACGACACTTATAGGAAAACCCAGATGAATTGAGAACTAGGTTTTTCGATTTTCATTGGAAAATCCATCAACCTTTGCTTCTGCTTTCTGTGATCTGTGTGTGTGTGAGAGAGAGAGAGAGAGACGACTTAAAGAGTTACAGGAGTATCGATCTCATTTGCTTCTGCCTTCTGTAATCTGTGAGAAACGAGAGAGAGAGAGGACTTACAGGAGTGTCGATCTCTTTGCTTCTGAAATCTGTCTTCTCTGTGACGATTGAGGAAATAAAAAACACTTAATAAAGCCCTAATTACATTTTTCACCCATATATTTCAAGAAATAACAAATTTACCCCGTGCGTATCCAAAACGTATCCTAACGTATCCGGAGCATATCGGAGCGTATCCAAAACGTATCCGAATAAAAATAAATAAATTTTAATTACGGATACTCTAAAAAACGTATCCGATACGTATCCGGAGCGTATCGGAGCGTATCCGTATCCGATACGTATCGGATACGCGATACGGAGGTCAAAATAGAGTATCCGTGCTTCATAGCTTCTTATGACACGATGTTAAACCAGTTTATAAGTCCATGGGCTTTGTCCTGCTTCTACCGTTGTAAGTACTCATTACCTAGTTAGGCGGCAGTCACCCAAGGATGTGGATAAGAAAGAGTTAAAAAGTACTGGATCCATTTGCAGTCCTTTCTTTTTGGTTTACGTGCCTCAACTGACTTTCTGTTATTCTTATTGTTGACGGAAATGTACAACTAGGTCAGCCAAACATCTCCAACCGAGAATCTACATGTGGCCTAGTTCACTAGGACTTGGGGTATTTCTATTGGTTTTGGGTGTCTAAATGATTCACCCATTGTCCTGACCTTCAAAGGTGAAAATGCTGGGACTTGGCTGATGTGGGATTAATATTCATTAATCCTATTGTTAAAACATCCAACTCAAAACCAATTGACAATGATTGGAGAGGCTACCCAGGCTCGTATACTAGCTTTGGAGGGTTATAATTAACCAAATATGGGACACTCTCACACCTAGGAATATGTTTTTGGAGATATTGTATGGACTATGGGCAGATAATTGTAAATCTAATACAACCAGTAAGAAATCTAGTATTGTTTCATCGACTTTTCATGTTAGCTTTTCTGTAATGCTTTGATTAAGAATCTATCAGTTTTTTTTTTTTTTTGAAATTGATCAAGTATCTATACATTTCAAGAGGCTATTTTTCTTGGCTCACTTACCTTGTGATCACGCTTGGGATAACATTGTAGCTTAGAACATGGCATTACTTAGTATGTGGTTATGGATGTTTCCCTTGGATGTTTGAAGAGTAGGTATGGGATTGAGGCTAATGGATGAGACTATTATGTGACTAATTGCAGAAATTCTCGTCTGTGGAAATCTTCTTTTGATTGGTTATCTCATTTGTATTGGTTATCACGCTCTCGTTAGGGCATCTGTTCTCTTTGAAATGATTGTTCAATCCAATGATCTAGATTCTTGATTATCTGTTGTTGATGCGGCCTCTTTGAGTATTGATCTATTCTACTAGGTTCTCCAACGGATTTCCCATTTATAATTAACTCTTTTTACATGTATATATGTATGCGATCTGGTTTACACCTCTTCCGCTTCTTCACTACGACAACACATCAGTAATAACTTTTGAATTAGACAGGGAACACAGGGCATTTGGGATTTTTTCTCTGCAATACCTAGAGTCTTGGTTAATTGTTGATTACTATTTTAAAGCAATGCACAGCAGCTGTGATACTGTGATACTCTCCGTGCAGTCTCCTGCCACTTCTCTCTCTCTCCTCTCTTCTAGTATCTCTGTGACTCGATTGTCTCGGATCGTCTCAAGTTTCTCTGTCTTCACCATTGGTCTTTGAGTCTTGGTGCAAGTGCTAAGAGATTGTCGACTGTTCGTCCATCAGATCAATTTTTGGAGTTCTTCCGGTGATATCATTATAAGGAGATGTTCCATTTGATCCTTGTAAATTTGTTTAGAGTGGTTTTTTTTTGTGTGTGTGTGTGATTACAAGCATTAAGCATGTAGAAAGAGCATGAACGAATGTCTTATTGTCACTTCTATGCAAAGGAGAGGTAAAACCCTAAGCTTCAATGGTCTCACTAAGTGACAACCCTCTGTCAAGTCTCCACCAACTCGTATGGTGGGAACAGGGCCTAAGTACCTTGCTTTGGACCAACTGGGTCTCGGATTGGAGACTTGTTTAGAACTGACTTCTCACCCATTTACCTCACAAACTTGACGTATGACATTGGATGTCACTCCTTCATCCTCAATATCAAAGTTTTTACTTTGGTATTGCTAATTTCAGCTCAACTTGGTTTTAACCGCGTGGAACATGAATGCATGTATTCAATTGCTGGGAAGAGTGCGCAGCTTTTAGCGAATCTGACAGGAAACCTGCTTCCAAGAAATGTATATGCTAATGCTTGAGCAGTTCGAAGGGTTTTGTCCAACTAAATTTATGAGTGTCTAGCTATGGTTTGGAAATTTAGTACTTGAAGACAGGTTTTTTTAATTTTATTTATTATAATAACTGAATAAAAACAACTTCTCTTCATGCCAACATACAAGCTGTTGGATTTGAAATTTGAATAGATGACTTCCTCTTTCGAAAGATGTATTGTTGGTGCAATTCCTGTATTTCTATGGAATCCCTTGGTTACTGGTACAAATATCTAGTTGTATAATGAACTTATGTGAATGGATGGACCTCCTTATATCACATATTCTGGAAGATGACCTAGTTCAAACATTCTAATTTTCTCCAAGTTCTTGACCTTTACACTTTTGCCTTGATTAAGTATTTTAAAGTGCGTCTCTGATCTTTAGCTTTTCATTAACAGGAAACATCAGTTTTGCGGGGCAAGCTCTTGGAGCATTCCAATCTTGTTCGATATGCTGATAAACTTAAACTGGAGTTCGTAGAAGGTGGTTCATCCTCTACAACTCCACCCTTACATGCAGATCCATCTTCGTCGTTTTCAAGACGGGCAGGTAGTTCTAATTGGAGTAAGAAGCTTTTCTCTTCTCATTGAGAGATCTCTTAATTAGTCATCCATGTTATTGCATTCCAAATTGTTCCTGTTAATTAATTTGGCCACAATATTACCTACCAATGAAGTGTAAGTTACCAACTCTCCAAAAATCTTAAGCTATTAGGAAATGGGCGCAATAATGTATATGAAGCTATCTAACACCCTCCCTCACGTACAACCCAGTCTTGCATGTAGAGATGCAAATTTTGAAAGATAGAGCAAAACAGAATACAAAGGGGAGAAACAGAATGCAAACAGGAAACAAATGCAGACAGAGAGACTTGAACCCAAGACATCCCGCAACTAGAGCTCTGATACCATTTTAAGTTACCAACTCTCCCAAAAGCTTAAGCTGTAGGAAATGGGCCCAACTACGTATATCGAGCTGTCTAACAAAGTGTTTAGGGAATTTGATTTCATTGCCCAAAGTTGACATACCATGTAAAAAACAAGGGAAAATTATTGAAATGGTCCCTGTAGTTTCACCCGAGTCTCGATTTAGTCCCTCTAGTTTCAATTGCACTATAACGAACCCTGTAGTTTCAATTTTGGTCGAATTGAGTCCCTGCCGTTAACTTACGTTAGCAAATTAGACGGAAAACCCAATTTGGGGATTTTTTGAGGGTCAAACTCGTCTTTTCACCCACCCTTCTTCTTCCCCAATATGTAACCCTAACCCTAATCTGAGTTAAAAACCCAGAAATTTCTTCAACCCATGGCCGATTCCGGCCAAACCGAGCCACAAATAGCCTCCATGGAGGTGGACGACGGCGGTACAGGGGTGGAAAACCCCAATCTGAGTTAAAAACTCAGACCCATAGTCCGGCCGGACTGGTTGGGCCACCGAGCAACACCACCAGTCGGGTGGTGATGGAAAACGAGCAAATCCAGCGCTCAGGGGGTGCCAGAACTTGTTGGTGCTGACCAAACTGCAACGGGAAGAGGCGGTGAGGCTCCGACGACGGCGGGGAGAGTAGGTGGAGCTCCTGTGACGGTTGTGGAAGTACCAGGAGTGACTGACGGGTATGGCGGTAACAGGTGGTGGTGCGGTTCAAATGACGATGGGGATGGGTGGTGAAGGTTTTTTTTAGGGTTAGGATTAGGGTTAGGGTTACATATTGGGGAAGAAGAAGGGTGAGTGAAAAGACGAGTTTGACCCTCAAAAAATTCCCAAATTGGGTTTTCCGTCTAATTTGCTAACGGAAGTTAACGGCAGGGACTCAATTCGACCAAAATTGAAACTACAGGGTTCGTTAGAGTGCAATTGAAACTAGAGGGACTAAATCGAGACTCGGGTGAAACTACAGGGACCATTTCAATAATTTTCCCAAAAAACAATGCCCTAAACCATTCAATCTGTGGGGTAACTTGTTTTACACGTAGGGCCCCTAAAAGACCCAAGCGATGGTGGAGGTGAAGAAACAAAGAAATCATACAAGCTAATGTTGGAGATGCAAAACTAAGATGTAATTGGCATATCCCCAACATACACGGTCAAATAGATGAGAGAATGATTCAATTAATGCAAAGAGAACGAATGCTCCATAGAGCAACAATGGAGGTCTTCTACTAGTAGAACAAAATCCTACTTTCCTCTTGCTCAAAGTCTAATTTCTTCCAATTGAAACCACTAAAAACACTTTCTTAATAAGTCTCACAAAACCCGAGTTTCAACCAAGAGGCACCAAAAAACTTAAAAGGGATTTATCAAAGACATAAAGGTCTGCAAAATATCAGAGACCTCAGTAAGAAAGCCATCCAAGTTTGAAGAGTGTTGCAAAGTTCTTCTTCTAGAGACGCATTGAGGGTCTACGAAGGAACCATTGAGTTCCATCAACTGACAGGAGGCCACACAAAGTGCAAAATCTTCAAAGTATTCCGAAGGCTTTCCAAGGCACTAAAAGTCCCCCAAGGAACTCTGAAAATTCCAACCAACAAGAACTCCAAACATCAAAACAAGTCCAAGTTGACCAAACAAGTCAACTTGTTTGGAATATTTTGCTCAACGTCACATTGCACTTGAGCCCATTTGGGTTGCGTTGCAACGTAATTGGACAGAACGGTTAAAATCAAGCAAATACCGCGAATCTCCACCTTGGTGACATAGCGAAATATTGCACCAAAATCATGGTTCTCCACAAAGATTCATTTGTTGCGCCGCTCCCTTCTTTTTAGTCATAATTTTTACTTTACCAAAGGTTTGTGTTGCTGCGATTGATTTTGGTATGTTATTTTTCGGGAGAACTAAACTCTTTACGTATATTTTTGGTTAAATAACACTTGATGCCCTTTGCTTTATACTATTAAATTAATATTTAAAATTCAAAAAAATTACAAAATATAATCTTACCTAGCCAACTAATCGACGACTAAACTTGACCAGTGGCCGACTAATGGTCCCGCCGCCTGATGTAATTTCTAGGACCCTAGTCGAGGTGGCAGACCACCTGTGGACAGTGCCACACGATTTGAAAAAGAGTTTTTGAGTCGCCACCCGGGTTTTTATTTTGAGAAGGTTTTAATACCCGAGAAATCTTTTTTGAAAATTTAAATGACTCTCATGCCTCTGATTTGGAAAAGGGTTGGGTCTGTTTTATAAAAGAAGAGAGGAAATTCTAGGTTCGGGAGCCAGGTTACGAGTGAGGAATGTTTTTAAGGCACCCCACTCGACCGATATAAAACTGGTCTTCACTAAATACTTGTGGGATTTTGAAAGCATTTTACTGCCAACTTTCTCAAATAAATAGTAAATAATAGTAATTGAAAGGAACTAACACAAATGATAATTGACGGACTAGAAAACTATTGCTACATTTTACGCTGTCCAGGGGAAAATTAATTTTTGAATCCTGAGTGCCGCAGAGTACTGTGCGATGCTGAGAAGTAACGCACGGCACTTGTATTTTTCTGGACAGATTGTGAAAACAGTAGATTTTGAATAAAAATAAAATGAGGGTAATGTGCTCCTGGCATGCAACTTGTAACACTTGTTCAATTTTTTTTTTTTTTGAAAAGATCGAAAATTGATTTTTAGAATCTAATGGGATGCATACCGATATTTCAAAGATCTATTTTAATGAGAATTGTATTAAGAGAGACCTTGTACCTTGAAGGTATTAATGAACTAGACGATACCAAGCATCAGGGATATGCCTCCTTGAAAGACAGTCACGCACTGCACATGGACAGTGCCACACGGCACTGTTATGGAGACCTTCGCAATTTTTTTCGATCTGTTCTTAACAGAAGAAGCTATCCAAGCCGAGTTGTAGTATAGAAGACTGAACTGAACTTGGTGGCTCCCCCTAAGAGGATCGAAACTACAAGCTTTCAAGCGAAAATTGTACCTTTGAACGAACTCATTTTGAAGCGAATACCTTCCTTGAACCGCAACTTCGGCTTATTTGGCTTCTGGGGCAAGGATAGAATTGGTTTTTTGTAACGAGTGTGGACAAGAAAGCTGGTACAGAGTTTTTTTGCCAGTTTTTGGAGTGACAGGATACTGGGTCTGAAGGAGGAGAGTTTGGAGAGTTTTGAGGGAGAGTTTTTGACAGACTTTCAGGTTGTTTCTTGAGGATAATCCTCTGCCCCATTTTGGTCAAGCTCCGAGATATTAATAGGAGGAAGCCATAGGGGTAAAAATGGGATTTTGCCCTCCTTTCTTGGCAGCCAAGGTCTCAGGCGTGCTTTTGTGACGCTTCGAGCCGTAAAGTTACGTTAAAAATGGTGGCTTTGGCTGCTCAAAAAAGTCTGGCGCAAGTACCAGAGTACTGTGCATTACAATGACAGTCACGTGCATGACTGTGTCTGGCCCACTTGGTCAGGCGGTGGAAGAAATGCCGCACGTGACTTCTTGTGCCGTGTGGCACAGTTGACTCCAGGTTGACCTCTAGTTCTTGAAGGGTATTGCTTTAAAACGTTGTTTGGGCATTTCTTTTCTCATCATTGGGGAGCCATTCAGCCACAACTTAAGGGTATTTGGAGGGTCCAAATTGGGGTGTCTACACCACCCCTAGCGCCTGCCTAGACCGACTTTTAGAAAATTGACCAAAACAACCAAACAAGCTCTCAAATCACGGCGTAAAAATGCAAACCAAAATAAAAAATCAAGCTCTTAATAAGGAATCAATTTCACTATTGATGAACAACTTCTTACCAAATTATTTTTACCGAATTCTAAAGCACCAGAGCAAACTTTCTGAAATATTGATCAAATTCTCGAATCAAAGCAAATTCCAAATAAGACAAAGTTGCAAGAAATCAAATGACTTGTAACTTATAAGTGGTAGCTTCAAGTTCCAGTAAAAAATTGAAACCCCAAACCTCCTCTTTCCAAAAGTATTTATGGTATTAACCAATTAGAGAAGATTTGCCTTCCATGCAAGGACAATCTAAAGACGCTCAAATGGATGTCAAAATTGATTCCCTCTAGAAATATGGTGTAGCATTCTGAGTAAATAAGGGGAGAGAATTGAAACAGCATATTTTATGTTTAGAAGGACTTGAAGTCTTGAACTGTTTCCTCCGGCTCCACCCCACTTAGTATACTGCATTTGGCACTCCGGGGCTTAGTGCTTGGTAGAATGAGTTCCCCCCCCACACGCTAGCCATGGTTGGAAGGTTCATTGTCCCAGTGCGTCTTAAATATTGATTCAGTTTTACTCAGCGAAAGGCTGATTTTGGTTTGATGGGAATTTAGTGATGTTCATCAACAGAAAAAGTTGCAGGATTTGTTAGTTTTTGACTTTGTTTTTAAATTGTCATCTTGCAAATGGGAATTTTTTGATTATTGTTGCTTGAGTACAACACCACGAGGATGCCACCAATAAAAAGGAAATTGAAAGCATTCCTCACAGCCACCAATGTTGATTTTCAGCTATTAAACAGACATTTGTATTTCTTTCTTCTCAGAGAGAGAGAGAGAGACGAGTGCTTGAACCTACGAAGTGGTGTGAGCCACTAATGTTGATTTTCAGCTATTAAACACAGGCATTTTTTATTTCGTTCTTCTTTGAACTAGTCTTTGGTCCTGCAGTTTTGGTTCCAACTATATGCTTTTTTGGTTGATGCATTCTGTTTCTCTGTATTCGATTGTTTTGGATAACTGAGTTTTATTACTGTAGGTTCAAAACCCAAGAGCAAGCCTAAGAGGGAAAAGACTGAGGAAGAGAAAAAATTTAAAAGGAGAGCCAAATATTTCCTGGTTACGCAGCTGGTAGCTGTTTTAGTTTTCATGTCACTCCTTGGTGGATCTGACGATGCCGAAGTAGAGCTTGAAGATGACGACGATTTGAGTTATGAGTGAACTGGAAATCCGTATAGCAGTTGAGCTTTCCTTTCAGGCGGTTATCTTTCCTAGGTCGAAAGCCATTCCTGGCGCAGATTTTTTTCCTTGTTGGTTCGATTTCGAATTTCCTTTTTCAATGGAAAATTTGCAGCTATACAGACCAATTTGTGGGCAGGACAGAAATATCTAGTTTAATGTTCAAGGCAAATATGCTTTTGTCAGTCTCGCTTAAATTTTTTCGTTTGTGAATAATATTGCACTCGTATGCAATATTTATCCATTCACTTTGTTATAATTTTTAAAAAAAGAATATGACTACAAATTAATATTTTCATATCTAAATCCATAGAGGAATTTGCATGAAAAAAGTTTTAATAACTTTTGCAACTTTTGCACTTGCAAAAAAAAATAAATAAAAATTGCAACTTTTGCATTTGTAAAAAAAAAAAAAAAAAACTTTTGCACCTTTTGCAGTAACCATTAAAAGTAAAGAGACAAAAGAGAGTGAAATTTACTGCAGCCTCCACCCTAAAATCTAATCCACCAAAAAAATACAACTGATAAATTTTTCAGACCAATATTTTATAAAAAAATCATCAGTTTCCTAACCATAGAATTTTTTTTTGAATTGTTTACTACATAAAAAAGATATTTACAGTCTTATGATTCGCACAAAACGATACGATTCGCACAAAACGATACTAAATCACAAACCTCGCGAAATTGTCAAACTGATTAATCAGATTGCAATTTCCATTTACGTTCTGCACATTCGAGCAATACAGCCAACTGCAAAGCATCGACTACAATGGTATTTTCTACACCTGACAAAAAGCCACTCCTTCCATCCCAAATTTCTCATCCACTTTTGTTAAACCGGACACCTCAAAAAGTTATTTATAATGTATAAAGTTTTAAATATGGAATATAGATCTTAAATATTGATTAAATGTATTAAACAAAGCTTTCAAAATTATTAAAGTAATATTGCAGATCGAACGATATAAGTAATTCAAAAATGGCATGCATGCCAAAAAATCGACAAAATTTGGGACAAAGGGAGTATATTGTGGTGCCCTTTAAGTTTGGAAGTACACATAAAACGGGAAAATGCTGTAACTTTCCAGAAAAACATTAATTATTTTGCTTGAATGAAGACCACATAGCACCAACAACTGTATCACACAATTTGTTCAATTTCATTATGCCTCTGCCTTGTGACCAACAGAATATCAATTTCTGTTTTGTTAGGAGGACCGCCAAATCTCTTTCTTCCTCAACATGCAAGAAGTATATGCCATATCAAGAAAAACTGACAATGTCTTCCGGCTAATTATTGAGCCAGTAAAGAGTCAGCTAAAGCCATGTACTTTGAAATAGGACTGGGTGATACACCCTTCCCAAACTATGGCGCTTCAGGTGGTCAACAAGCTTCCTACCAGGGCTGGATAGTATATAAACCGACAAGAATGGAGTTGTATGTTTGTTAATTAAACAAGCTTCCTACCAGGGCTGGATAGTATATAAACCGACAAGAATGGAGTTGTATGTTCGTTAATTAAAAAAATGCAGCGGAAGGACAAACTGAAGTTGCTGCTTAGAACTGGAATTGCATTTGGGGAGTGTATCCAAGAGCATCAAGGTGAGCAGCCATTGCCTTGTTCATGGGTGGAGGCCCACACCTCAGTATCTTCAACATACAAGAGACTCGGTTTAGATGCCACAAGCGCAGAGAGAGAGAGAGAGAGAGAGAGAGAGAGAGAGAGTCACCTGAATATCAGGTGCAGGCGCAGGGCATTGGTCTTGAATCATTTCCTTGGATATGAATCCAACTCCACCATCCCATCCTTCAGGTGCCTGAGGAGGATGAATAGAAGCAATTTTAAAATCAAGAAATACATTTATCTAACATAGGGAGAGAGGTCTACAGACAATAGTTATCAAAATAAGCTCAAAGAGTTTGTCCACGGAGCTTAGTCAAAAAAAAAAAAAGCAGCTTAGTTATAAAAAAAAAATCTTTTCGAATGGGAAGTAACATGCTTCCAAATGGGTACAATGCAATTCTGAAAAGTGAAAACTACACAAAAACCATCTAGAATTCTTTTGAGAACGTATCCAATACAGGTGGAAAAATAAAGGGAACTCACAATAAACAACGGAGAACCAAGGAAAAATTCTGTGATAACTGCTAGGAAACTCTGTATGTATGAGCTAGTCCAAAGAGACTTAAAATATGATACATGATGCCTGTTTAATTGCTTCCATCTGTTCCACATGAGATACCCAAAGTTTCCTTAATGTTTCTCCGTTTACAACTAAGCATCCAATACGTACTATCAAAGCATAACCAAACCAAACCAAACTGAGCCTTATGTCCCAATCAATTGTGGTCAGCTATATGAATGCTTTTTTTTCCATTGAGCTCTATCAAGGGCTACATATTCATTGAGATTTCAACATCTAATGTCAATTTGGGTCTTCCTCTCCCCGTAGCGTTACTACCCAAATCTATTCTATCAACTTTCTTAACTACTGCAAACAATGATGTATTAATCCAGTCGGGTGAGAGGACAAATGCAATCGTAGGGTCAGCTGACACAGTGGAAAAATAAATTACGTGTTAAGTCGTATATCTTTCTTAGTCAATATTTGACCCCATTAACCGTGATGCAAAGCACTGCCTAATACTTCTACTAACCAAAACTCACCCCACTTAGGGCAGATTCAAACATGAAGGCAGAACAGCCACAATGCTATCATGTAAAGCATTAAATAATTTCCCCATTATTCAAATGCAGTGCCGCACCCACACTGGATAACTTTTTAACCAATGGCTGAACAATTGCTTGGTCGATCACATATAATGAAATAATGTATTCGATATTATTGACAATGAGGTTATAATGCAACTATTGGAAGACATGACACCTCATTGAATGCAATTGCAGAATCTCGTGTCTTTGCATATTTTTTGTGAAAACAATAGCATGAGTAGAAGCCTTCAGTTAAAAAGCTTTACATTAGTTTGTTGAATTTGATTTGGATTAATTGTTCATTGCTGTAAGCCTGTAATATGTACATAATAGTTGAAATTTAACTTAGCGAATGAGCTCATCTGCAAAAACTCCTACAGTCGCCACTGACTTTTGTTTTCAGGATCCCTATCAGGTTCTTTAGGATTTTGTTCATTTCCCTATATGGTTTTTAGCGCATATTCCCTAGATTTCCTATTTTGCTTCCTCTTCTGGTACTAGAGATGTCGAGGACACGCAATTCGAGCGCAAAACCTATTATGGAAATAAAACTTCAGCTTCAAGTTATAAATAAAAAAGTAAATTGATGTCACTAATCAAATCTCTCATTACAATGATTAAATTATACCTAACCTGATACGAAAGCCAGACATCTCTACCAGATATCTAGAAACAAAAATCAAGACATAAACTACCGAATTCGGTCCATAACTCAATTGAACTAGGATAATGTCTACATCAACTACTGAACAGAGACAACTTGCGAAGTGGTTTTTCCAATACAGAAGTGTGATAGGTGCCCGTATATAAGCATTAGGCCCTCAAATGTACATTTGTTATAACCTGTGATACTACTACTATCTAATTAATTATATACAATTTTGTGATTGTTGGATTTGGAGGTCATGTAAAGACCCGGAATTTCATACAAAATTTTTTGATTTAAAATTGGGAACATTGAGGAAATGTTTTAAATGTTGGAATGTGGGCCAATGTGGAAAATGGTTTGGGTTGGGGCTCACTTGTAACACATTCGTGAATTGAGGGGTGTGGAGTGTAATTAGTGGGATTGGCACTATAAGTAGGAAGAGGAAGAGAGAGAAATTCATTTCCCTCTCCTCCCCATACCAGCCGGGCCCCTCCCCTCTCTCTCAAAAAAATTTCTTCACCAAATCATCACCGACACTCAAACCCTTGTAGAACCACACTCCATACTACGTGTTCTCACCTTTTGGAGCTCGGTTTCACGAATAATTGCTTGGAGGAACTGATTTTTTGTGAAATTCAAAGTTGAAGAGCTAGGGTTTTGAACTCAAAGCTTGGAGGAGGGTTAGATCCACTTGAGGTAGGAGTTTCTTGCTTGTTTTCTAAGTGTTTGTGGATATATGTGTAGTAGGAACTCCTAAATTAATCTTGTTCTTTTGATTTGCTACAAAACCAACTTTCTAGGGTTTGAAATGTGAGAGTTTGTTGATCTCTTGGTTAGATTGCTTGATCCCCTTGTTGTGATTGGAATATATCTTCTCCTAGTTGCACATAGTTGGTTTATACCATAGATTTCTGGGTTTGAGCATAATTTGTTGTGTTTGGACTAAAATACCAAAATCTGCAGAAAACAGTTCGTGGGGGGTGCTGTCTGGAATTTCCATCCGGACGGGAACCGGGCATTTTGGCAGTTTGCTCCCTGTGTGTTGTGTGACCCCGAACCTCCCTTAACGCTTGTTTAGTCCCCGTTTGCACCGTTTGTCGTAACACGTGTGATTCAAACTTGGAGATTTGTTAAAATGTGAGTTGGACTTAAAAACATAAATGAGAGAGTGGTGGAAGAAAATGACATTCTGTTGACACTTGTGGACACGTAGTAGTTTGGCACGATGGGACCCACGACAAAGTTGAGCATAACTTGATTTAACACTTGGTTAATTGAATGATATAGAAAGTCAAATGACTTGGAGATGAAGTAAGTTACTAGGGCCACTTACTGGTACGTCGTCAGGAAAGGTTTCACGAGAAACACGAGACATGGAGAAAGGATGGCTAGTTCTATAACCCCGGAAGTTAACTTAGTGAACACTTGTTGTCACTCATTGGGTACTTGTGGGATGCGTGGACACTCGTAGAACATGTGGACACTTGTTGAGTAGTTGTGGGACACCCCGACACGTGCAGGATACACGAATACTTGAGGTGACACTTGGGTATTCAAGGGACATGGGATACTTGTGGGATACTTGTGGGGCATGTGGATATATGCGGGATACTCGGATACGTGTAGTACATGTGGATATTTATGAAATACATTGGATGCTTTTGAAATGCTTGGAGCCTTGGACATGTGACGGATATTCGTGTTAAATACGTGTTTGATACTTGATATAGACTAGTGTGAGTTAATGGATATACATGGCAAACCTGAAGAGGATACTAAAATGTTTTTGATAATGAAATTGTGGTTCCTAGGGCCACCATTTGGTGAGTCCCTGGCAAGGGTATCGAGGCCCTGAATCTCGACAGGGTAGACGAGGCCCATGAAACTCAGCTACGGGGTTCAAATTCCCTTGATGTTGATTATTGAAATTGGTGATTAATGGAGTAATTGGAAGTCAAAGGAAGAAAATGGGTATTTGGTTGATATGAGTTACTGATATTGTAGAGATGGTTTTATGAGGGTTGTTAGATCCGATTGATTGGACCATGAGTAAACATGCGGGAATTTGTTAAGTTGTAATGTTATCACGAGTCACGCTGTGAGTGGAAAGGTCAATGATGGATGTGTGGATGTTAACGCGACGGATGTGTGGATGTGAACAGGTGCGTGTGAGATAAATTGTTAATCTTGTACTTATGAATGAACTATGTGTTATGGTATATGCTTGTGAACATCTATAGTGCACCAATCATCATCCTCAATACATCCGTCTTCGCATTTATATATGTGTTGCATAAAGAAACCTCTACTAGGCAAAGTGAATACTCACCCCTTTCCCTTTTGCAGGCATTAGCAAAGGAGCATGAGTTGATGTGGTTGGAATGCATGACATGGATGAAAAGCATTTTCATGAAGAATTGTTCAAATCATCGAAACTTCATCTTTTGAAAGAGGAACTTGTAATTTACTTGTTTTTATTGATTTTAGAAAGATGTAATAACTTTAATACTTTCAAACATGTTTTCTCATGGGAGACGGGTATCCGATGTAGACTATGGTTACGTATTATGGATGGAACGTTATGAGAAGGTTTTTGGTTGATCTTATAAGAGCTTATTGTGATACTCTGCGGAGGAAAGATTTATTTCTTTGTTGAAAATTGAGGGCATGACAGATCATTGGCGCGTTATGGGGCCAACTAAACACAAATTCACAATCATGATTTGCCTATTAAACAAAAATAATTTGATGAAAAGCCATATTGGAGATGGACTTGGGAGCATAGCTTGATGATGCCAACACCACTTCATTATTCCTAGTTGTCTGCTCTGCTTAGTAATTGCACAGGAAGGATTGATTGCATTTGGTGTTATCCAATTAATGGGGAGACAAATTTAGTTAGGTGGTTCAATGTTCTTGGTTGGCCAAAAAAAAGAAGAGTCGAAAAAGTACTTATTAACAGTGTTTCTGTGTTTGGAGACAGAAGAAAAGGGGATCAGAGAAGTGAGTACTAGTTGTCTTCTTTCATATTCAGACCATTAGTCAGGAAAGTCAAAGGAGTACATTATTCAAGAAAAGCCCAACAAATTTCCATCATCTACCGCACCTCCAAGGGTAACTAAGCTTGCCAAGTAACATTCTTTTGCTGTTTTTATGTTTTCTAGTTATTAGTCACTTCTACACAGTAATTGTATAACTTCTGTTTGTCGAACTTCTTTGCAATGTTCAACTGGAATATATTGTAGTTAATTTTTGAGATTATACTACATTGATTATACAATGATGAACAGTAACTCAGCATTTCATTCATAAATTGTTGTTTTCTCTCAATCGATTCTTTGCCTTCCATGGTTGCTCCTTATGTGGGTATGGAGATGGACAAAATATGAAGGTTTTGTGAGTTATTAACCTAATAACTCTTGTGAATATAGATGTTATTGTGTACAATAGGAGGTAGGAAATGGATCGTGTAGGATAGGAATTAGGATTTTAAGTACCAATTGTCCAAGTCTACATTTGAGTAGTAACGGAGGTGTAGCGATGGAGATGTAATGGAGGAGAATTTAGGATGGGTGGGTGTAATGACGGGAGGGGAAGGAGTTATTGGGAGAAGGGATTGTACTCATTTCAATAAAAGCCCTTTACGGTAATTTCTAATGAAGATGTAATGGTACAGGACTCAAGGCGTGGGTAATGAGAAAATACAGGGGTCCAAATAGAATTTTCACATGGAAAACAGCAGCAGTTATGATGTTTTGAGAATCTTTTCTGTTTTGCACCTAAAGCAAAAGAAAACAAGTATTTCATAGGGAACAACTGTGTAAGTGGAGTTCTTGGAGGACGATTTTGGTATTTTGAAAAGATTTACTTGGCTCCAAAAAATGGTGATTAGATTACAACAGAAATAACAGTAAAAGGAGGACAACTTGCAAGGATGAATTTACCCAAAAAAAAAAAAAAAAAAACTTGCAAGGTTGAAAAGAATCTCGTCGAGTGCTACCATGCTTATCTTTTAAGATCGTCAACTCCTACAAAAAACACCATTTTTGTAGAGATGCTAAAAACACAATTTCGAATGCTGTGGAAGGCAAGGGGTAACCACATACAAAGGTCTGGTACGTTAGAGACGCGTTCTAGGACAGGATGTAAACTGTAAAAAAAGAGATGCACTGCAATATGTACTAAGCAATAGGAGCAATTACTGAAGATCAATTAGAAAAATCACCTCCACATTTGTACAAGAAGATGATACCTGATTCAAAACATAGTAGACAGTAAAGCGGCTAGGAAAATTACTAGCCAGATTCTCCAGTTCTTCCTGCAAAAATAGCAGTGGAATAAACGATCAATCATTGGCACCACCTCAAGAACAATCAGTCAGATACAAACATAAGCATTAGACTTTAAATACTAGTGACCGTGAGGCTAAAGTTAGCTGATGTAAGTTTCGGCCATAAACCAAAGATGCCTATTTCTTTACCAAAAACTATTAAACTGAATGAGAGAGAAAAAAATCCATGCAACTGTGGCTGTATCATGTACAAAATGACAAGTGGTCAAGAAAGAATAACAACTTTCTCAATTCTCATCCTCGTAGATTCTTCTCAATTTAAAGTTCTCAGCATTGGGCATCAAACAACAAATCAATACTTCAAAAAATTACTTAAGTGTTCTTTATTTTTCTTTTCCATTCTATTTTCTGCAACTTCCTAAAACTTCTTTCTCCATTTGCTTGACAATATTTGAGCATCAGATTGGAGTACCACCAAACCCTCAGCTTGGTTGAAACTTGACAACCAGGATTGAATATCGGTTTTATTACGGGCCAGTCATGTACTCCGCTACTTAATTACCCCCACGGATAGGTTCAGCTTTAATTTACATGCAAGGAGGAATCGGTGCTAAAGTTATCTCTATGTCCTTTTCCATTCCTCTTGTAGTCACTTCGACAAAAGAATAAAGCCAACACATGTTCGTCAAATCTCAAGTGTTGCCATCAAGTTCTCCGCTTCAAAGTTTCTCTGTGGCACAATTGGATTCATGAGGGTCTGTCTCCCATTTGCTAAAATGGGAAATCCCATAAAAGTTGAGTTTAGCTTGGTTGCTAAAATCACCCTGCTGCTTGTAGCAAATGAGAATCGGGGATGCTAGAAGAGGGGAAACTCAACCTCAATTGAAATAGTTAAAAAAAATTGGACTGAGAAAATTCTTAAATAAACAATATATTTTACGAACTAATCCTGAATCTTAGCCTTAAACAACTCTTAATCATATAAACTTGAGAATATCTCAATGTTAAAATTCTCCGCCATTTGCCACCACTTCAAAACCACCATGGTCTATGTTGCCAAAAACACATTGAGAATATTCGCAATCTAAAACAAACCACCACCTAGTGAATTTCAACAGTTTCGAGCAAGTGAATTTCACTGGATTTCAAAACACAACCACCACCTAGTGAATTTCATCGGCTTCAAGTTCGTGAATTTCACTGGATTTTAAAACTAAACAATCAGCTCGTGAATTTTATTATCTTTTAGCTCGTGAATTTTATTAGCTTCGAGCTCATGAATTTCACTGGATTTCAAAACACAACCACCACTTCGTGAATTTCATTACCTTTGAGCTCGTGAATTTCACTGGATTTCAAAACAGAATAACCACCTAATGAATTTGTTAGCTTCGAGCTCGTGAATTTCATTAGCTTTGAGCTCATGAACTTCATTAACTTCTCTTCGTTGTGGTAGTGGTGGAGGTGATGATGTGAGATCTAGAATATTCTCTATTCTGAGTCATAAAATTAAGGGCCATGATTTTGGTTAATTTCCTAAAATTAACTTTCTAAAAACTAATTGAAGTCATGAAATATTTATTCAACTACAAGTCTAAAAGAAGTCAACTTCTCTTCTAAAGCCACGTGTTGACCATAGATCAATTAGCCAAGTCACTTAGTAAGACTAGTGGCAACACATGTGAGACAAAGGGATTTTGTCCCAGAGTTTCATGCAGTACTTAGGAGTGCTTTTCAGGAACGGTGTGGAGTCCGTCAGAATTCTGCTCCCCAAATGCAGAGTGTCTAGGAATTAGCCCTTAAATATCCATGGGATATGAAGTCTCACAATTCATGTGACGTAGTATATACCATGGTTTTAAATCGTGGAATCTGTAGGAGTAATGGTCACGGTCATGAGTAACGGATATTTGGAGTATTAGTAATGGAAATTGGACACCACACTCGGTGAATTTTTTTCACGCTCTAGCAAATGCTAAAAAAACATTGGTGCACATGTTTTAACCTTATTTATGACAAAATCGAATGTTTTACACATTTATAACCAATATTTGACTTTTAGAAGTAGTTATACTAAGAGAGGATTAAATCCAGCGTTTTAAGGCAATAAATATTGATATTTTCATAGGGGATAGATAGGATTGGTACAAGGACAGATGATTCATGCAATAAGAAAGAGAATACTAATATCATTTCTACATTGATGCAAATTCCATGATAAGAGTACCACGGTAGTTGGTAAACAATTACATATAAATACAAAAATGAAACAAAAATACTACCAAGCAACACTATTTCTAGTCACATAGTAATAAGTCAATAACATTACATTACTACCACACCATCCAATTTTATTTATATTTTCTATCATAACAAGTAAAAAAAAGTATGGTGGAGGATCTTGGTATCACCTAGTGACATCATCATCACAAGCTTGCCGATGTGGCAATAGTTGTAGCTCCCACTTCTAGTGTCCATGCTATTACCACTGCCACTTGAAGTTTCAGGAAGCTGGATAAACATAAGGAATGGGAGGACGAAATGTAACGTAACCATACAGCACTTGATACTGAGGTGGAGGATAAGTTACATAGGTGGATTGCAGTAGTGAGGGACTGGTGGAGGATAGTATGAAGCAGGGTTTTAAAGAATGGCCGTTACGTAATGGGTTCTGAAAGGTCCTATAGAGTTACAGATGAAATTAAAGGTGTTGTGGAAATTCACATGACTACTGAGTATTGGCCGATACGGCCGTTACACCCTGTTACGTTGCCTATACACCAACAGAGCACCGAGAAACACTTTTTCTCCTCTTTTCTGTTCCTTTCTCAGACCTTCATGTTATCCTACAATGCATCCTTTCTATCCTTGTAAGATTCTTTTGTCTTTCACGTGCCAAAACACTGATTTTCAGAACCAAACCCCATTATTTCAACTAGGTCAGAGAAGAAAGGAAAAAAAATCATCTACGATATTACCTGCACCAAAGGACCTACCAATTACATAAAATGGTGTCGATTCAAAAGTTCAATGTGCATGATTTCTCTTATATTAAGGAGAAAAGTAACGACCCACTCGCCAAAAGGATACCAATCTAATTGATTGCATAAGTAAAATTTGGTATAAACAACTATTGTTTAATTAACTAAAAGAAACCCGGCATTCCTGTTCTTCTTAATTTTCAGACCACATATTTTGCCCATAGAAGTTCGGAAACTCCTTTTCTTACTCTCCCACCCTTTCCGCCCTCAAAAAATTCTATTCAGTTCTATTTTTTCCCCTAGTAGTTGTCTCTTGTCAGGCCCTGAGTAATTTTCTTCCCACCGTCTTAAAATTTCCGCTGCCCAAAAACTGTTCATCTTCTCCTCCTATGATATAAGATGATCTCGATGCATTTCCTCCACATGGAGCACATATGTCCACCCTCTCCCTCACACAACACTCACGTGAACAAATGTCCCGAAAGGTGACACGCCTTGCATGCAAATTTCATTTCTAACAATTAGGTAATATTTTCACATTTTATTCTTTGCCACCACTATCAATTCTTTTGATTAACCACTTAAAATAAAGACACTAGTCACACAAAAAAATGGCTTCGATTTCAACTCTACAAAGATTTCGGCTTCAATTGGGGTGAAAACCTCGGTATGTTGTTTCTCTTCCATTTGGGTTGCTAAACTTGCTGGGTTTGATCGATTTTTCGTGCATATGTTGTCATTTCGGGTTTTAATGATGGATTAGGGGTTGATTTGAGGATTTGATTGAAGTGGCTTTGGGTTGGTGGTTGACGAAGAAGAGATTCACGAATGGTTTCTTTTTTTTCTTAGACATAAAAAATAAGCTGCGAAACAGAAAATAGGGATGAAGTCGCAACACACATTAGAGCTACTTAACGACAAGTATGGTGATGATTATAATTATGAATGTGATGAGATATTATTTTGTCTAGTGATGACTCGGATCCCGAGTTAACAATAGCAAGTCAACCAAGTGCAAAAGAACATGGGTGGAAAACCAAAGATTTAGAGCCCAGGTTGGGAAGGTAACATCTAGGTTGTAGTAGCAGAAAGGGAGGAAGTAGGGGAAAAGATCCATGAGGAGGGACGGTTGCAACTGGGCTATTTAAAGTAATCAGCTCCCTAGTATATTGATCCAAACTAACTAGAAGTTAGATTAGCCACAACGGATCCAAGCAACAAAAAATTTCTACAAGTAGGTTGAAGACTTGACTAAGTTGGGTGAGGCAGTTAGCCAATTTGTCATCCACGGTCGACATTCCGCCATTTTAAATCTTAACCCTTGGTTTAGGCCAATGTTAGATGTTGCAATAGAAGTGGGACCAAATGTTCTACGAGGTGTTTGAAATTAGACATGCCACAAGAAGAAGCCATAAAGGAGAGAGAGGATCACTCTAATCCAATCAACTTGGATTGCATTTTTCATGAAGATGAGCCACTAGCGCTGTGGTTACAAGAGAGGGAACCCCTGATGTTAAATGGGTAAGACAATTCTAAATGGTTTAGCAATTCTAATGAGGAAGTTGCAGCCCAAGAATCTTCTAGTTCTCTAGGAGATTCGGGCAGCAGCGGATTGAGTTCACTTAGTAGCAATTATAAGGTATGACCTCTAGATCTTGACATCGTGATTCATCTTTTTGAGGGGATACCAATTTAGGGTTGTTCAAAAAAACCGGTGAACCGTAAATCCGGTTCGGACCGAACCGATCAGCACGTTTTGGATTTTAACTGTGGATTAATGGTCCGGACACGGATTCAAAAAATAAAAAATCGTGACTCGCGGTCCGGACACGGATTTTGATTTTGAAAATGTGGATTAACAGAACCGGACCGTGAGATTTTTATTATATATGATTTTTTTTAAAATAAATATATATGCATAGATAAATAATTTTACCACTTTTGTAGCCTAATTTGTTTGGAAATCCAAAATGATATTTGGGTTTTGTGCTTGTGACCGTCTATTTAGATGTGTTTGTTGGCATGTTTAACAAGTTTGATGTTTACACTTTACAATGCTCAAGCTCAAATTTATAGCCTACTGTGTTTGGAATTCCTAAATGAGTTTAGGTTTTGTTTTTTGGCTATCTATTTTGATTCCATAATGTTCAAGTTTAGATTTGTTCAATTAATTTGTTGGAATGTTTAATAAGCTTTCATTATTTCTTTTCAATGACTGCTCTTTCTCTGTTCTTCTTGATGCTTTATATTCTCATCTACTAACTATACTACTGAAGTGTTTGTTTCAATGTTGAGTTTTGGGAAAAAGTTGAAAATCCGCGGACAAATCCAGAACCGATCCGTGACTCGCGGATCGGATTGGAACCGAACTATGAGACTTTTGGATCGGACACGAATTTTATTTTCAAAAAACCGTGACTCGGGGATTAGGATTGGATTCATTCCAATCCGGACCATGAGCACCCCTAGATACCATACCAAACCAAACCGAGTCTTATATCCCAATCAATTCGGCTATATGAATCCTTTTTTCCATTGAGCTCTATCAAGGGCTACTTGTTCACTTTGTCTCAGTAGACTTATATCTTTGCGCACTACAACATCCAATGTCAATTTGGGTTTGCCCTTCCCATTGGCGTTACTACCCAAAAGTATCAACTCTCTTTACTACTGCATCTATAGGTCTACAATAGATATGTCCAAACCACCTTAATCTATTTTCTCTCAACTTCCTCCATAGGTACAACACCTACCATCTCACGAATCGTGTTATTTCTAATCTTGTCCCTTCTAGTCTTACCACACATCCATCTTAGGATTCTCATTTCCACTACACTCATCTTATTCATTTGTTTCTTCATAGGCCAGCATTCTGTCCCGTTAAGCATCACCTCTTATGGCAATTTTATAGAATGTTCTAGTTTTGTTTGCTCAACATAAGGATCCTACAAGTATGGGATGTAGTGGAAGTGGTTATTTTGGGAGTAGGGGAAGAAGAGGAGGAAAGGCATTGATATGAGGACATAGATTTTGCGGGTTTGCTGGCATGGTCTATGAGAGAATATAGAGAGATGCGAGAGGGAGAGACTGATGGTAGGATTAACGTGTTTGGTCTCAAGTAAAGGCATTTTGGTACCCTTTTCCCACATCATTACCCATCCATAATTCCCCATAACCCCTCATTGTCTCACTTTAGAAAGCGTTAACCCTGTCATCCTTTTTTGTTGCTACGTCGATGGTAAGGGTGACATTGAAAATTAACCCATAATGTAAGGGCAAAATCAGCACACAGATGTTGGAACCTGCTATTAGATTTTGTAAGGATCACAAATAATAGTACAAGTACAGAGCAAAAAAAAAAGAAAGAAAGAAAGAAAGAACGAAAGAAAGAACACAATTGTGGATCTGATTGCCAGATACTTTTCCAATAACAACAAGAAGCATGACTATTTTTCTCTTGAGTTCGGGAGATTGTATCCCTAGAAAATTTGAGAGGTCGCAACCTCGCATGGTAAGGAGCCAGAGCATTTGGGCGGGAGATTTAAGTAATGGAGTCTCAAAAAATAAAAGTAAGGCATTGTTGTACACCAGGACCTCTCCAAAATGCTGCGGTAGACGGGAGCCTTGTACAATGACTTGTTTAGAGGGCATGGTGGCAACTGCTATGCAACGTCAGTGCAGATTTGAATCTGCTTTGCCAAAAAGAGTAGGGGAGGGGCATCTAATATGGTTCTATAGGTGCCAAATATTTATCTCCAATCTAAGGATGCTGAAACATCTTGAGTTGTTGACCTTCTAAATTACCCTACTCGCCTTCCTTTGTAGCATAGAGCAATGTTTTAAAACCCGGACCGGTGAGCGAACCGGAAAAGGAACCGGGTGGATGGGTCACCAGTTGAACCGCGGTCGAACCGGAATCGAACCGTGATGTCATAATTATATTTAAAATATATTATAAATATATAATTTACTAAAATAAGCATGTAAAAAAGATAACTATGTTGAAAGTTTCAGGAAATGAAGGAGTTGTGCTAGAAATCTCTTCTAAGTCTGTTTTTCTCCAATCCCACATCGGTGGGCAACATAGTCTTTCTTCCTTTTCGTTGTATAAAACGTGGGAAATCCTCACTTTTGGTAGATAGCCAGCTAAGGAGTGTGAGATGACAAGTGGCCCAATGCCGCATCATCTTCCTTGAATGATGCGTATCCTTTGAGCTTCAATGCGCACAAATGGCAGTATAAAATTTTCCGGTCCGGGTTGATCAACCCAGTGCCGCTTTGTACGAGCTACTGGTTCGACCGTTAATTAGGAATGGTTTTCAAGTCAGACTAGATCCAATACAAAAAGGGTAGTGCTAAGTGTCCAACACCAGTACTTCTGCACATTTGGAAGAGTCCATGTACAATAGTTGATTATGGCATGAAAGAGCATACACATTACTAGAGTCACATTCCGACTATATCTCTGGTCATACATATGGTTTATGTTGCTATGTTTGGTGCAGGAACACACGCACTCATGAGAGAGAGAGAGAGAGGTTTACCTTCAAAAGAATGTCTTCATAACTCACATTAGCATAGATAAGACGTACAATAGTTTTGTCATTTGGGTTTTCTAGTATGGCTCTGGCGACCTAAGATGAACAAAACGAGAAATATGGGTAATTAGAAAGGTGAAAAAATATGCAGAACAATGCATGATCCAACGAAAAAGAACCTTTTTGGGAACAGCTATCCATCTGTCTTTATTAGTTAAGTAAGTACCTGGAACATTGGTGCAATGCCAGTGCCTCCAGCAAGCATTCCAAAAACTCTAACTTGACCAGGTTGATACTTGAATCTTCCCTGTAGCCAGCGTAAACACATTCAACAATTACTGACATCTGGAATTGAGAAATGAGTATAGTTCAAAACCTTGTCTTCAAATAAACATCTCAGCACCCAAAAAGATAATAAGATAAGATATAACATGCTTTATTGGATGTATTGAATAAACCCTTAATTGAAGTTCAAAGAGAGCAAATAAGGCGCAGCAAAAAGAACTAATACCCTATGATCCAACACTAACGGCCAGCTTTGAGTGTTTCATCAACAAAAAGGGCAGGAGAAAAGAAGTTTGGACATGCCAAATACGCGCACTTAAAAATTAGTTCAGAGACCCCTTTTCAAAACTAGCATAGAGTTCGGCAGTGATACTGGCTGCCATAGTAGGCAAAATAAAAAATTAAGATACTCGGAATCTTATAACTAAGGACAGAGTGCAAAAAGGTTACATGCCTATCCCTTTTGTAGATGGATTCTGTGACAAGGTGGCAAAGACAGATAAAGAAATAACGACTAACATGAGGCAAGACCAAGATCTCGTGCAATAACAAGTTTTACAGAAAATGTGGCAACTTTTAATGATGCTTATGTTTATCATAAAGAATCAACGACTTAGCAGAGCTGTTAGGCACTCTAATTCTCCAATATTATTTCTTCTCTTCACCTGTCTTCCCTTCCTTACTTGGCATGGCATCAGAGCAAAAACAATGAGAAAAAACTCGAGGCAAACATCCTTGGCCTTCTTGCAAGCAAATTACAGTGGACCCTATCACCTGTACAGGAGAAGTCAACCCCCAACTGTCAACCAGCCAGAAACAAACTGGTGCCAATCAACACTGTCAACCCCTCACCAGCATGGAATCATCTCTTGTACAGTAAACCAGCCCATTGATCAAAAAGTCCCATTGCAAATACCGTTGACCACCAACCATTGTTACCTAATGCAATTCAGAGGACCATCGACTCTTGCCCCCAAAAGAGAATTCAAATATACTTTTTAGTGAGCATCTGTTGAATCCGTGCGACAGCTGACAGAGTGACTGGCTCAACATCTTGTTACCAGCCAACTCCATCACTGACCAGCACGGGAACTAGTGCATCTTTGTCTGGGCAAGTTGGGCAAGTTAGTCATATGATGTTGATGGTGTTTACAGACTTACATATTCTATTAGGTTGTATCTAGTTGCAAACCTTTAGGCTGTTTGTCTCTCTTGCTTACACATTCAATTGCCTTTATACGAATTGAAAGCCAACAAAGCTTTCTTATATGGTTATTAGTAAAATAAAATAGTTTCCCCCGCTTGCGTTGACAGACTCGGGTGTGGGGTTGATCATTCTTTGCTTTATGTGATTGTATATGCGGATAACATTTTATTAGAGGGGATGATGTAGAGAGTGACTTTTGTTGGAAACCAGGTACAGAAGTCGTGAAATAATTTCTGAATTTTTTTTTGTACATCAGAAATTAGAATTGGAAACAGAAACAAAAATTCATTCGGGAAAACTTTGTTAACTGCAAATATAAAGTGTAACTAAAATCTGAAACAAAAATCAGAACTCTAGTAAACTTGAACGCTCAATACAAAAGAAGCAAGTACCAGATGCAAACCAGATAACAAATGCAGTCGAGGCCAGCGTTTGACACTGTATCCTTCACAAAGATTAGCCCTCCCCCTGTACTTTTGAATGACAGACGTGCGCCTCCCAAGATACAGCAATCACAAGTAGAAGCACGGCAACCAACTAGTATTCGTAATCTCTCATGACAACTCAACAGAATTTCGACATAGGAATTTCTAAGCAAAAATGAATTTATAGACACTCATGCATTTCCGGAACAGCTGAATAGGCACAGGACCCGACTGGTCAACGCTGGATGCAACTGGTCAACAGCAAATTGCTGACCACTGAACATTTAAGTAGCAGTGTAGCACCCTTTTCTAGAAGGTTTTGGAAAACATTAATTTAATAAAACAATAAGATTTAAATAAATATGGCCCAAAAGGATTAACTTAGGCTAGGCCCCAACCCAATATCAGTCAAGTACCCGAACCTAATCCAGGACGGTCAGGCGGTGGCACGCACTTGCAGGGTGAACCTAACTAGATTAGTCCTCCTTCGGAAAAATTGGGTACCCCTTGGGGCCCAAACCCAAAAAAACCTTGAGCCTTGCATACCCACTTGGTTTCATCAAATAACCAACATGGGAAAAATGCAAGTTACCTATGTTAAAGTGGTCTACTTTGGAGCTAAATTTCATTCACTCAATAAATGGTTTGACCAAGTAATTACATGAATGTAATCCTCTCATGGAAGTGAATTTGTTTCCCAATTTACCCACCTCTACCAATATCTAAGAGCCACACTTTTTTTTTTTTTTTTGAACGGCTAAGAGCCACACTTATTTTGTCTCAAAAGTTGACCATATTTCTAACAACTGACAAGTTTCACACAAAAATCAAGGATAATCAAATATTGTTTGGGCAAAAGCGGCCTGGTTGTGTGGAGGCATCTCTATTTCAAAAAAAAAAAAACATCTCTCTAATACTAGATGTTATTCATTTGTTTTGTGAGACAAGGTTGTTACGACTAAAACTACATATCATGGTGAGTTGTTACCCAACCAAAGATAAAATCGATGGCTAGTCGGATAGCTTAATTGTTTGATTGTTAGTAGGCCAATAATATCTCGCAGTGAGTGTGGTTGGTGAAATTCTTAAATGCTCCATGCAACTATCATTGGACAGTGGAGTAGTGGACACTATTATGGGCATTTTATCATACCTCGGAAGTGCATTTGAAAGTACATCCAATCCTGGTCTACTCTATAAAAAAAAAGCAAGGTAGTACTCAAATTAAGGGTGACACTTAGGTGAAGTTTTTAAGGATGACTACCACCTGGCATGGGAGGTTAGAATTCTTCCTTTACTATCACATGGTAGGATCTTCCTTCAAAATTATTCTTCAATAAAGTCTCTATCTTCGATATTCGATAAGATAGGTAAGTCCAACTACACGAGCACTGGACACATCCCCTGACCCTGTCATGTGTTGTGAGTGGCTATCCTACCACCAAGAGAAGAATCCATGTGAACACTACAGCCAGCTATCAGGACACCAAGTCCCTATTTCTGTCCCACAAACTGTGACCATCTATGCTCCAAGTACCATAACACAATGCATCTAAATAAAAACATCAAAAGACAATAATGGATAGACTATCTCAAGAAAAGTTGTTTTACCTTGGGTCCCTTCACAGAAAGGTAATCACCTTCACACATCTCTCGAAAATGGTGAGACATCCTTCCTTGTGGATACATCTGCTCAACGAAAGTTCAAGAACACAAAAGCAATTCGGAAGGGATAAGGTCCACATAAAACTAAATCAGACTACAAAAACCTTTTAGAGTAGAAATACCTTTATGACCAGATCAAAGTAACCAATGTCTGAATCTAAAGTGGTAGGTGTGTAGGGTTTTATAACATCTTCACCCTGACTATCCTTTCCTCTGTTTGAATACAATGATTTTAGAATGATAGTATGACATTTACCCTTAGGCAACCATTGTGGTACAGTAATCAGCACATGAAAAGTAAAGCATTAGCTTTCTGTAACGAAAAGGACAAATGGAAATAAATCTGAGCAACTATACCTGCAGCTCATATGCTGTCCTATTGGAAGTCCCAAAACCGAATTTGGTGTAGGGAGAGCAAATCTAAACTTAGCCACATTATGGCTGAGCTGGGTGCGTCTGACAAGTTTGAATTCCTTGAAGCTCTCAGGGTCCAAGCATCCTATCAAAGCATATTACAGGATCAGTTGACATGCAGATAGAAAGACTAATACAAAAATCAAACATAAGCTTTAGTTGAATTTTTATTAAAATAAGGTTAATATGAAGCAAAACAATGGAAATAATTTTTCTCGAAAGTAAAGCAAAGCAACATATAAATCTATCATACAAGATAATTACAAGGTTAAAATCAGTAGGGTCTACAAATTTGATAGATTTCTTTCAAGTACAAACGCTAGGAGAAGATACAACATCAAATAAGCCGTTGATTCAAGAATAACATGAAGTAGAGTCTGGAGTGGGGAAATGTTAATCAGCTGAGGTGAGTTCTATGAGCATAATGGGCATAAAACATGGAAAAAAAAAATACCTTGTGTTTTCATCTGGTCTCGATTCTTAAAATTGAAAATATTCTTGACATAATTTTTCTCCTTTTTAACTCAAGGTTTTCCCTACTTTACACTTGTTTACATGGGGATGCCTCGGGCCATCAAAACATATTTCTTGTTACTCTTCATCCATTATAAAACCTTTTTGTTTTTTTTTTAATGCTTGGTTATCATTTCATGCTTCAAATTTTCCCCACATTATGAAAGATTTCAAATGATTTGTGTTTCAGAACTGCTTTCATTGACAGCAATTCTATTTCACCAAGAGTAAAGGATATTCGAATTTACTCAAGGGGGAATTCACCAGCTGTTTAAAAGTCCTCCTCTTCGTCAGCAACTTACATTTAACACAAATTTTCAGCCCCATTTGTAAATTCCAATGAATCCAACAATCAACCACTCATTACATAATCAACATACTCTCAAATCACAAATGACTAGGGGGGAGAAACTCCTAAATTTATAAGTTGAAATATGTAAATCCCATATGGGTTTAACTTTCAATGATGAGTGGACGTAGAAAATGATAATTAAGATGGCCATATAAAGGAAAACAAGAACATAGTGATAGGAAGTGAAGGATGAGAGATATGAATAAGAACCTTTGGGTTTTTTGTTGGAGAGATAGAAGTAATAGGCAGTGCCGGCACCAACGGCTACGAGCGCAACGGCTATGCCCAACATCAAATCCACCCTTTGAGATTGTAATATCTCCATTTTTCTTTTTTGAAGCTCTCAATTTCTGGGGGTTTTGCTTTTACAGCTCCTTTGGATCGAGGGGAACGGCGAGAAAAGAAAGGAGAAGAAAGGGGAGTAACTCCCTCTCTTCTTTGGAATACCAAAGTGGTGGGAGAGGAAGAAAAATGGTGAGAATCCAGAACGCTTACCTCCCTTTTTCCCCTTTTTGTTTCTCACCAAAAGTGGTGACATTCCGTGAGAAAGGGAACGCCGGAGAGGGAGAGGGAGAGGGAGAGGGAGAGGGAGAACGTTTGGTTTGTAATTCCCCCCACTTCGTTCGGTGTTTGGTTGAAAGATTATTGGGCGGTCGTCGTGGATGGACGATGTCCCCGCCAGTTTCCTTCTGGGCCAGTCTGGTACAGTTTCGGCTATTTGGGCCGATGGCCTGTTTTGAATAATAATCAGAATCCTTCATTTTACAAAAATGATACACGTACACCAAATTGCTCCAACATTTTTCTCTAACAGCCAAAACGACGTCGTTTTGCTCCAACATTTTTCTTGAAGTTGTAACGCCGAAGTTTGTCCCTATAATTTCTGCAATCCCTCTCAAGATATGTAACCTTATCCGGTCCCCCAGCCTCAATCCGGAGTGAGTCATAAGTCTTATTCATTTTGATCACAGCTTTGTCATTCATTTCAATCTTCCTTTTTACGTGTTTATCAAGCACACTGTTGCTCTTAAAAAACCTTACCTTTCCTGGGCTCTGATTGTGATTGTGCTCCAAAACAACCCGGCTTAACCACCACTTTGCATCCTTTTGACATATACCAACTGTAATGTGAGTTTGACAACCAATTCTTGATTGTGGTCTTGGTTTGACTGGGTTACTTGTTGTCACCTTTGCCTTTTCTGCACGATTGCATGAAAAAGTCACATCCCTCAACTTTCCAACTTTTCCCTTTCTCGATGTTCTTTTAACTATAGCAAACCCCTTCCATTTAGCATATCTTGAGTAATATAAATAAGCTTCATCTGATGTGTTGAATGTCATTCCGACCTTCGGTTCATCAACCGTATCTTCACAATTCTTTGCTACCTCCTTTCCATTCTCGTTAGTATCTAGCTCATCTGTCTTATCACCTTCTTCGTTCAAAGGACCACAACACACCTCTACTTAGTCTTCACTGTCTTGACTCCATTCCTCTTCTTCTACTACTGGAGGAGGACGAGGCATTGCCGATGTAACAGACTCCTGCGACATCATCTACTGGTTCAAGAACAAATAAAAATACAATTAGTTATATGGGACATGCATGTAATACACAAGCAACTGAGGTAAATATTTACAGGAGACAGATTATAAAATCAATTGTTTAGAATCCTTTAGAAGACATGAAAATTAATCGAATTTGTAGCGATTCTGAGTAGAAAACCCAAATTGTGATTAAGAGAGGAAACAAAAAAACGGACACAATTGACTGATTTGGACAGTGAAACACAGTAACGGACACAACTGAGTGATATATACAATAAAAACTGCGCTTTTTGGCGGGGGTATATTAAAAACACAAAATCAAGATTGGGGTTATTAAAATAAACACAAAGTTCACTTTTCAAGATTAGATTTTGAAGATTAGAGCAAAAGAAGAGATCTAGAAAGTGAAATTAGGAAAATGGTCAAGAATGAGATTCAGAGCATCCCAAAGAATTTCTTTAAAAGAATGAAACTTAACAAGCACAGATAGAGAGAGAGAGAGAGAGAGAGAGAGAGAGAGAGAGAGACTGACCTTTTGTTTCAAAGGGAGATTGCTGGAAGCTGGTACCGGTTGTCTGTTGGCGGCAGCGGCGGCGGCCGGAGGTGGAGAGGGAGGAAGAAGGAGGAGGAGGAGGAGAGGGAGGAGGTGGGTCGGCGGTGTTGATGGTCTCTCACTGTGTTTGGTCGAGTGAAATGGGCGGGGGAGGGAGTGGAGTTCCAGATCTGGTTTTCAAAATTTTGAGGTTTTTTTTTTCACAAAACAGCCAAAACGACGTCGTTTTGGCTGTTGGAGAAAAATGTTGGAGAAAAAGGCCGTACATGTATCATTTTTGTTCATTTTATAGAGCTATGTAATAAACAAAAAATAACTTGATCAAACATAAATAAATACATGAATAAAATGGATTTGTACAAAAAAAAAAAAGGCAATTTAAGTTTCAAATTATTTTTTGTCATCCATTTTCTTGCACAAATCTGTTTTGTTATGTATACATTGCTATTTGATCAAGCTAATTTGTTGCGTGAAAGACCAATTCGATGAGCTCTACAAAATGAACGATTTAGATAATTGTTGAGGGCCTGGAAAAAGCACACAAAAGACAAAAAAAGGAACAGACTGGCCCATAACAAAACTATTGGTTTGTCTTGAGTACCTTAACACCACACATTTTTTTGATCATCACTAAGTATATGTTGGGAAACATTCATGTTTATTTTTGCTTGGGAAAAGAAAATTTTATGAAAACTTGATAAATGATACATTGAGGAAAAAGAAAATACACTAGCCAAAAGCTAGGAAATGTGTCATGTTGAGAGGTTTTGGGGCATCGCAAGACAATTGAATGATTACTCGTTTTTCTTAATCTTCCTCTTTGATATGGGTATCGACCATGAGTACCAATGATGTACCGATGGGTGTTTGAGGCCCACTCCAGGGTCCTATATAAATGATAATTTTGAAAAAAACTTATTAAGTCGCCTTCAAAAGTTTATTAGAGATTTTTAAGTACTTCATCCAATTGTCTAATTTTTCTTTAAAATTCATTGAGAATACAAGATCTTAAATTCATAATCAAATATTAAAAGATTGGATCCAGTACTTACAAAGTTACATGTGGGATGCGTGCCCAATTTTCCCGCGACACCCATTATGGCGTGTCTTTTCTATTCGATCTATTGGTGTTCGTTGCGGTGCACCTTTGCTTGTTTGAGAGTCTCCACTCAGTTTATGAAAACCTAAGAAAAAATTTGAAGATTCCCTTGGTTCGTGAGCTAAGGTACGGTGAGTAAAGGTGATAGGCACCCCTTATCGCCCAATCGAATGGCTGGCCTCTACTATTTTGATTTAATGGGAAAAAAATTCAAATGTGTAAAACCATGCATGTACGTTTTAATGAAGGATCTTTTAGTGAGGAAAGCTGTAAATACTTAAGAGATAGGAGAAAAGACGAAAACTAACTAAGATGCCTCGTCCTTGTTATTGAAGAGTAGGCCGTGCATCTGCAACAAAACAATACCATGGATGAACTTATGAAGACACAACTATGGTTTTATTGTACTACCCCAAAAATCTCGAAATGACTAAAGGAAAGGCAGCATTGAAATAAAAAGTTAGGTAAAAATCACTTAGACCCCCTCATCTATTACTCATCCACACATAATACCCTTCATCTTTAAAACCTATCAACCACATCGAAGGGAAGACAAAAGGATACAAGGTAGAGAGAAAAAAATTCAAATATTATGGAGGACACTGCTTGATTTCCATGCCCCTTAAATCTCTTAGGCTTTATTATAAGGCACTGATCCAGGTGCCCAACCTCTCCATCCTCAGATCTCCGCTGTTGGTTCCTTCTAGATTTGGACCTTCCCTCAACAGTGACAGAGCCTCCAGTGGCGGCCTCATGCTCCCTGATCTCGAAACCAACTGCTCTGGAGGCGCCACACGATGCGTGTTGCCTCTGCGACATAGTAAGAGACTCGACCCTGGTGAAACACTTCTTGACTTGCTCCGACCTCTGGACCTCCAGAGCTGAAGGGGGAGGCACCGACGTTGGTGGAGGTCTCCGGTGATGGTGGTAGACGTATTCTCTATCTATCTTTCCTCTTCTCTCTCTCTCTCTCTCTCTCTCTCTCTCTCTCTCTCTCTCTCTAGTTAAAGTCCAGATTTGGGCAAAGCTTACTCAACACCCCTTATTCATGCATTTTGTTAACATCGTTATGCATTTTATGTGTGGATGACTGATAAATGAGGGGGTCTAAGCCATTATCACCTTGTCCGTCAACTTGATTGAAGCGTTATGTGCTTGGCTTGACTTTGGTAGAGTTTGGATGTAGGTTTAGATTTTCCTAAGCGTTAAGAAAGGCTTGGAAGTGATGTTTCTTGGGAGTGGAGTATGAAACTCAAGTTTTAGGGTATTCGACAATGTTTTGAAGTGATTGTGGGTGAGGCTTTTGTGCGAACTCACTGTCTTAATGAGGGAGAGCTTTCTTCTACTTATAGGAGATGGTGGGGAGCCATCCAAAATGGAAAGGATGCTCCCTCGATCTTCTAGATGCATGATATTGCCCAATAAGGAAAGAACCTGGATTGCTGGATGGGAGGCGTGTTTAAAATACCACAACCCTGGTAACGAATGCTTGCGACCTTAGATTGTATCATAGATGGTGTTGCCCCAAGCGTAGGGCTAGGTCGGCAATAGCATAATATCTGGTAAGACCGGGTCGAATCCACATGGACCGAACGCACCCGGCGTGAGAGTTGTCTTGCAAGTGTAGGATTTCGGCCTTGAAGCGGCAAACTTAGTTTGTGATTTGTTTGGCTTTTGGAGTTTGGTGGAATTCTCTCGACTTCGAGAACGACTCGGAAGATTAAAAAGACTAATTAAACTAAGGCAAAGTTTAGGGGATTTTAACAACCATGACCAAAGCTAATCCGTTCCTCTCTTGATTACCGGCTCGGGGCATCGTTAAATGCCCCCGAACGGAAGATTTAGATTTTAAAACCATTTACAAGAAAATGTGTTTACCAAAGATTAGGGTTTTTCGGTTCATTTGGCAAACGATTAAGTTGACATCGCCCTAAGCATCACACGTGCCAAGTAGTCAAGCTCTTGGCTACGTGTGATCAAAGAGATTAACAAACTCAAACTTTGGTACATAAAATGAAATACTAAATCATTGATAAACAGGAAATGAAAGATTTTTTATGAGATGAACGAATTAAACTCGAGTCATGGTGTGTTAATAACCCCATGACTAAGCCTACGTAAACTACTCACAAACCATAGCAAGAAATAAGACTAGAACTTTGAAGGAAAAGCAAAACATGATTTATAAACTTAAAAACTGATTTTTAATGAAGATCTCAAGTGTACCTACAACAATAACTCTAGAGAAAATCACAAACAACAAATAGAAACTAAGGCTTTTAAGAGAATTAGCTAGAACAATGCAAAAACTAATTACTTAATGAAAATGCAAATAAACTAGATTTATAGAACAATCAAGACGAGAGGAACAAGTTTAATACACGGTAAATAAACGGGAAATGAAAGCTTACTTGAGTATTCTAGAGAGAGAGACCTTAAACTCTCTCCAATGGAGGAGAGAGGTGAGATCCAAAAACTAACTAAAGAAATAAAAGAGAAAAAAGTGTGAGAGAAGGAGAGAGGAGAGAGCCCAATATAGTCTTCCACTTCTCTCTCTTACAAATATCCAATAAAGCTCTCACATTAATAAAAACTTGCCATTAATAGAATGTACATAAAGTGCACTAAATTGGCTGCCCGAGGTACTTTGGATCGATCCACTAGGGATCTGGATCGATCCAAACTGATCTGTTGGACGTTTGTTTGAGAGGAGATTGAGAGGAGAACATTCTCTCTGTGAATCAGTCCCCATCTCCTAGGTCACCGGGGTATCACGGATTAGACTGAGAGCAATTCACTACCTTAGTTCTTTCTGTGCACACCTGCTCTGTTCTTCACCCTTTCTCTAGACCACCCTATTCTCCTCCTTACCGTGTCTTTACTGTTGACTATCCATACCTCTCCAGCTCATCATAGCAAGAACCATCACCTACATTCAGGAGACTCTGCTGGGGAGGTTGCTTAGTTGATTGTAAACACGAGGAGTGGTCTACAGACTTCAGGCATGGCAGCACCAACAAATCACCCCAACCTCGTTCTCGATGGCCCACTGCTGATAGAGGATGCTACATCCAGTCAAGCGGGAAATGAAGTAGGACCTCAGGGAGCTCCAGTCATGGAGATAATTTAGACTATGCAAGCTGGGATCACACAAATGCAAACTACTCAGACTATGCAAGCTGGGATCACACAAATGCAAACTACTCAGACGCAGTTGCTTGCCGCCATTGCTGGCCTCACAGAAGTAATCACGACTGCTTTGCCTAGAGCTCCACCAGCAATGGTGCCTCAACAGATCCATGCTGAGGGGGGAGTCCAACTACCTACGCTTCCATGGGCTGGACAGGCCCATGGAGCCCAGGGAGTGAGACCCTTAGCTGGTGGCTCTGGTGCTCAAACTCCTATTCAGCCAGCGATTCCTGTACATCCTGCCTTACTAGAGAACCCTGGTCTTCAAACCACAGGAACTGGCTCTGTTCACCAAAGGGCAGCACTTGGAGAGAACGCGGGGCCACATGCAGTGACCCTGGCAGAAGTGCAGGCTTTGTTACAAAGAGAAAAGACGAAAACAACATTCCCCTCCCTCCCAAGCCCAGATATTCAACCACCATACCCCATGGCCATTCTCCAGATGCCATATCCAGAAGGCTACACCTCGCCAAAGTTCACCATATTTGATGGCAAAGAAGGTAACGCGTAAGAGCACGTGGTGCGGTTCATTGAAACCCTAGGAGCCTTTTCTGGTGATACCAATCTCAGGTTGAGGGAATTCTCCAAATCCCTCACTAATAGGGCTTACACGTGGTATGTCAACCTCACCCCATACTCTGTAATGTCATGGGAAGACATGGTCAGTCGTTTCTATGCCAAGTTCTTCCAGACGCGCGAAAAAATAACCAGTCTATCCTTGGTGAAAGAAACTCAAGGCCCTAGTGAGGATATCATTGACTGCATCAAAAGGTTTCAAGACCGCGCGGTCGATTGCCTCGAGCCAGTAGAGGAAGAGTATCTGGTAGAAATTTGCACAACTGGACTCCTGCGCGAGTATCAACCATTCTTGGTTAATGTCAAGATCCAAACATTAGCTGCTTTATTGGAGGCAGCATACAAGCTGTGCCATACTGTAAAACTCCCCCGCGCGCACAGATCTAGAAGCCTTGGAGGAATAGCGAGAGCTCGCCGCAGAGCATCAGACCAAATATTGGGAGTCAATATCAAAATTTTACAACAAGAGTGTGGTTTCGCGAGAATTCAAGGTTGGGGACCTGGTCTGGAAGTCAACCAAGGACGTGATGAGGATTGTCAAGCTCCCTAAATTCACCCCAAGATGGGAGGGACCGTATCAGGTCATTAACGCTGGGACGAGCGGTTACTACAGGCTTTCCAGAGTCTCCGATGGGTTTCTAACAGGGCCCATCAATATCAAGTTTATGAAGAAATACTACCCTTGAATGAAAAGATGTTCCATTTGAGGTCCTTAATCAGCTTCTGTTTTGTAATTTCCCTTTTTGTTGTTACGACAAGTTAATGAAGTGTTTAGTTACCTACGAAAAATTATGAATAGAATTCCATTTCATGCAATGGCAAGATAAGTCATAATGAATGGATTATTCAGAGAAAGTGTGGACGGCCCGCAGATAGTTCGGTTTTGCATTTGAAAAGATTGTGATTGTTAGAGTCGCCACCCGGATTTGAGGTCCGAACCCGAGAAACCAATAAAAATATGACTCGTTTGCCCATTCGAAAAAGATTTCACTAATCATGGCGGAACCAAAGATTTCTCGGATTCGGGGGTTTGGTTATGAGAGGGGAAAGGTTTTACGGCACCCCTCTCGCCCGGTCCGTGAACCGGTCTCTACTCAACATTTTATGGGATTTTTGGAAATATTTGAAATTCGATTTATCCACGTAGATGGGGAATCGGGGACAGGAATCACATAACAACAATATATACACAAAAGATACGAATCTACGGTGGATGCTCGTGCACGTGCACGTGATCTACATGGGTGATGATGAAAACAATAAAGGAAAATTACAACAAATATTTACGGAGGGAGATATTAACAAAGACTGTACAACAACGCAAGAGATTATGACCATGAGACATAAGAGACTGACTTGCAATCTGGATCCCAGAATAGGGGTTGAGCGCTCAAGGATGACGGCTTGAGCTCTCAACCCTCATTCCTCTCATACATTTTCCTTGTTGGATTTTCATGTTTAACGAGGTTTTAAGACTCTTGACCACCTCAGAAATATTAAACAAACGCCATTTCACTTCGAAAATCACCAGATGATGTTAAAATCAAATCTGCTTCCAAACCAGTTTGAGCGCTCAAGGCTCATGGATTGAGCGCTCAAACCAGTTTCTGGTTTCTGTGAGTTTGACCCTTTTTACAGCTTCTTTTCTCATTCTTTACAAGATCAAACATTAATAAAACATTTTTCATGGAGAATCAGGTGAAAACAGGTGGCTTGATCTCTTAAAGAATGATGAAAGGAGGAGGATCACCACAAATTAATAAAGGAAATGCTTGTAAATGGAAGAGAGAGAGGGATTCTGATCATAAGCACGACAATAACAACTCACACACACCAGAAAGAAACTAAACCATGATCCATCATCGAAACAACTAGCAACCTGCAAATGAGCCAAGAACAGCTTGAGCGCTCAAAGACATGACCTTGAGCGCTCAAGCCATAATGTGGCTTTCTGGTTTCTGACTTGAAAATGAATTTTAAATGTTTCTCAGGATCCTCAATACATGAAACAAAGTGATTAGAACACCAATCAGTCACTATTTGACCTTTGAAAGTAGGATTTACAAAACTTTTCACGTTTAATCATCATGAAGTGGTAGATTAGCACTCATGCATGTGCTTTGGAGATGGAGATAAACTGTTTTAAGAATGATATGAACATATTTAACCATTTAATGACGATCAAATCCAGTGAATAGTGCAAAAATTAGCAAAACAGTGACTGACCCAGAATGGGTTTGAGCGCTCAAAGATTAGGCTTGAGCGCTCAACCCCTGCTGTAACTGCAGATTTTGAAAGTGTTTCGATTATGTATTTTGGACCTTGTAAGCCCAATGCAAGTATAAAGGACTTGCTTGAACCTACTGGTCTCCCTCAGAAAACCCAAAACAGTGAATATATCACATGTTTAACTACCTTTTGAAAAGGATTATAGCTTGAACTTGATTTTGGGCTTGATGGTAGATGATTATGGACGTTTGGTTGGTATTCTGGGTGGATGAGACAGTGTATGAGATTGATTGATGAACCAAGGTCGAATTTGGAGCTTGAAAGATGGTTTTTGTAAGTGGTTTAAATGATGAATGGGTGGTTTTGTAGAGAGAGAGAGAAAGGATGTTTTCTGGAGGAATTGAGAGAGCTGGAGTATGAGAGTTGGTAACCCCCAAACCAGTGGGCAATGGCTGGTTTTTATAGAAGGAGTGTAGGAGGGAAAATGTAGAGAGAGAATAAGTGGGTTTGTATTCAAAATGGGTTAGGGGTAGTTTAGGAGTAGTGTAGGATGTATTTTACGTATAGAAGACGTATACAAACGGTTAGACTCTCCTCCTGCATGAGATCTCATGATGAGCTACTCTGCAGATTCCTGACTGGGATCAGAGTTGAGCGCTCAAAGACATGGGATTGAGCGCTCAAGGTGGAATTTTTGGGTTTGAGCGCTCAAGGTCCAGAGCTTGAGCGCTCAAGGTTACTGGTGGCAGGTTGATGGTTTTGCTTGGTTTGGTTATTTTTAGGTGATTTTGGACTGTTTGGCGATGTTTGGTTGATTTTGATCAAGTTCAAGCCATTTTCACCAGTTTCGGGTAGTCGTGATTGGTCTGTTTCATCATCGGGAATGCTTGATAAGTTTCTCAGGTCAAAATCGGGGTGTCTACAGAAAGTTTGTTAACCGTAAAAAACACAAGTATGGAAAACAATCAGAAAAGAACGAATTATAAGCAAAAATCCCTTTTATTCATAATGCGGTACTCCCATTACAAGGAAAAGAAGTACAGTCACTGCGGAGGGTTAGGGAGCAAGCCCTTGGAACAATTTGTTAAAGTGTGGATCGATCCAACTTCATCATGGATCAATCCAGATGAGTCTGGAGAATTTTTCACATATGTGGATCGATCCACATTAACTTTGGATCGATCCAGAAGTGTCTGTTCAGGCAGATTTTTGACCAAACTTCTCGGGCACGCCTCAGCTTCGTCCGAACTCGGAATGAGGCGATTCTTGAACCGCTGGAAAGCTCTATGAGTCTACTTTCTAACCCAATTAACCTCATATTCATAGCCTTTGTATCTTGAAAGTAATGAGCCTTTTTCTATCAGTTGGTCATATTTCTCGAAGCTCATAACTCCAAATTTCTTGTTCTTTTGTTCTGGGCCTTCCTTGAACCTTCCAAAGCTTCTTGAATCGACTTCTAAGCTTCGGTGATTGTCCTCCACGGCATTGTGGGACCTTGGGTACTTCTGAATACAACCGGGGATTATTTGGAGCTTTGGACACACCTTTTAACTCCGATTTTCTGAAACTCATAAAAAACACAACTCGCGCAAAATCAATCGTATAAAGGCACAAAATGCACGTGTGTGTGATCACAACGAGCGAGATAAGCCTGGATATATACAACATTTGGGGCTTATCAATGAATATAACGAGTGTGCCCCGTGTGCGCGAAAGACAACGTGGTCGTGGCTTTTATAGGTGCCTAAAAGGTCCTTAAGTTGGTCGTGGCGTGTAACGCCCTCAAATTTTAAAGGTAAAAGTGATATATATTCACGTGGAAAGTCAATGAGATCCAAAGTCCAGGTCAAAGTCCAAGCTTGACCTGCAAGGTCAAAGTTATACACAAGATAATTCACGGGATTCCCGTGTCCAAAATAAGTACATGATTTACCAATGTTATTACAAACCAAGTCAATAATGAAAACTCAATTAAATTACAAAATCTTTTCAAAAATATAAGTTTCAAAATGATAAAATAACTCCTCCGTTAAGCTTTCAAAAGAGATGCATGCATACACTCCAAGTAATCCATATCGTGCTCCGTGCTGGGTACCTGAAATTATTAGGGTGAGCTCACTAGTCCAGTAGAGAAAAGTCTACCAATCCTAAATGCAATGAAATACAAGTGAGTGATAGACAAATGAGGCACAAGTCATGCAACAAGTTTCAAGATAACTTTAATGATTAAAGGATTGAAAACCAACCCATAAGCCACTAGATTCCCTTTACTATCATTCCTCGTATCTGATAAGTACCCGACATCTCGCATGTTTCCAACTCGTTAATTACTTTTGTGCCACAAGTTCTTTAGAGTTAATCTTTTTAGACATTCCTAGCGACACACCTGTAAGGCGGCCCTAGTATCCTTCCGTGCTACCTATCGGTCCCGTATCCATATCATTCCTCATGTATATCCTTCCGGGCTACCTTTCGGCCCCGTATCCTTATCTTGCCCTTGGCCAAGGTATAATTCCTCATGACACGTCCATAGGACGGCCCGAGTATCCTTCCGGGCTACCTTTCGGTCCCTTATCCATATCATTTCTCATGTATTCATTCACCTTAATTTATCGTTCACCTCAATTCACATACGTGTCATCGCATAACTCACACCCACAACTCTCTTTTAAAAGATTTCATGTGTCCGTACACGTCCCACAAGTGCTTTTGACCATTGTGTCTCAAAAACTTCCCGGACAAACAACAAAATAGCATAAAGTTCATCTACCAAGTCTAGGCCAAGTTTATCTAAAAGAAATCACAAGTTTTTAAACTTTAGAGGAGGATTCGGGACTTACCAAAGGTTTAAAGAACAAGAGAACGAAGTATTAAAGAATAGTGAATAAGTGTATTGATACACCATTTCGGGTGTATCAATACCCAGGTTACGAAGTTCCAGATAGCAAGTGTATTGATACATTTTTTTCTGATGTATCAATACACAAACTACAGAATCCAGAGAGCAAGTGTATTGATACACTAGTTCTGGTGTATTAATACACAAAGCTGTACACAAAAATTTTCCTGGCAGAGGACAGGTTTCAGTTGGGTCTCCACCAAACTTAACGAGATAAGGCTCCCAACACAAAATTCATGCGACCAGCAACTCATATGCACTAGAGAGCAAGAGATAATAAAAAACCTTTCAACAACTCCATGGGAACAAGGATTAATTTCAAAGATCAAGACAAGCATAATTAGAATGGGTTTTCTCAAGGAAAGACAACACACCATATACATGATTGATTAAGGAGAAGCTATACACACAGCCACACTATATATATATATATATATATATATATATATATATATATATATATATATTGGGTAAATAAGCTTGAAATAGAAAAGAGGCTAACCGAATATACAGCCTACAAGGGGCATACCCCAGGAGGAAAACAAAAGAAAAAGAAAGAAATGAAAAATTGGGAAATCTTATGCCAAATGGCTACAAGGAACTATGCATAAATTAACAAATGTTTCCTAATCATCTATAGAAGATGGGCAAGAAACACTTGACAAAATGTATAAATACTAATTTAACACAACAAACTTGATCACTTTGATCTAGTATCACAAAATGTGCAGCTTCTTTCAATTTGCTGCTAATGTGCTTCTTGTGAAATAAGACAAGACATTTTAAATTCATCCATTAGCACTTCAATTGGACTTGGTATTGGTATCTTGGTATCTGCACGTCCTGAATCACTAAGCCATCATGGAACCATCAAGCAACTCCGTATGAAGTTGGACCGTATATAAGATGCAGCCCACAACATGGATCATAATGGGAGCAAAGTGCAGCAGCTATGCCTAGAAAGCATGAGTCAAGAAGTTTCATGAGCAGTACGATACGACATGCCAAGGGACAACCCCCCAAGGCTAGGTACGGGAGGAAGCCCCCTCCCAAAGGGGATCAAACTTGCCAAGGGACAGCCCCCCTAGGCTAGGCTAGTCCATATCATCACTGAATAGAACACCACAACTTGCTAAGCTACTCATCACCACAAAGTAAGGGCAAGTTGGAGAGTGTACACAACTAAAGGTGTGTCATAATAGGTAATTTGGACAGCCACTCTGCGAGAACTTAAGCTCTATACCACCAGCAGCTCACGCAGGAATTCACAAGTGTTCATTAGCACTTAGTAAAGGCAGAAATTTCCCTACCTTAATGGATTTTGAGCAAAACGCAACAAACCCTATCTCCTCCAGTTGAAACCCATCGAAAATCAGCCCTTTCCCGAATTCTCTTGAACGATTTGAGCTCCCAAACACCGGATATACGAAGGATCTGAGGCGTTTTGACTAGGGTTTCAAGAATTTGGGTTGATTTTTGGGAGAAATATAGAGAGGGAGTGAGAGCCGAAGAGAGAGAGAAAGAGAGAGAGCCGACTGTTTTGAAATTGGGAAAAAATGAAATTGTTTTTCTCCCCCCTGACTTATATAGGGCAATCACACCCTCACCCCCCTCAACTTGGTAAAGTGCTACATACAAGTCCATGTTTTCCTCATTCTCTCAAATTAACCCACGTTTTAAACTTTAAAAGCATTTCTTCTACAATACCCCAATTTTTAAACCAAGGAAAATATTGCGAGAATTTTCGGGTCTTTACATGGCGCAAGTGATGAAATGTAAAATCGGCCATGGTAACAAAGGGATGGTCGTGATTATGAAGGGATAGTTGTGAATATGAAATGGCGGCCATCAGTTTATTTTTATGTTTTACGACTTTCTACGAGGATCCTCTAGGTTTTCTCCTAACACCTAATGTTATTCTTACCACATATTGGCTCTACTAGAGCTTTTCTTTGCTAATAAGGACTAGTTTTTTCATCAGGCCAAACGGTGGAGGCTTAGCTAATCTAGTTAGCCAAATTGGAGCGTCCACACTTGCCCCTCTTTCACATAGCTCGATAACAACTCGGGTGTAAGAGCGAATGTCAAAGTCGAAAAAGACAACACAAAGTTGGCACAAGTAAATTATCTAAGGTAAAACATAATCTGCAAGAGCGGAGAAAAACATTTTTTATTTGGTCGAGCTATCAGGCGTCCTACATCCACAAGGGGAATGAGACCAACTAAAGCAAGGGCATGATTTTTAAGTAGGGAGGTGAGGTATACCAATCTTGCGAGAAAGATAAAACCTGATGAGGTGCCACATCTAAGGCGATTAGCATGATGTGTTGTGATGAGTTATCATGTCCTTCCCAAAGGCATTCATGATAGGATTGTTTGAGATTGATTGTTATGACCTTCTCATAGGCCTTCATGACGGTATTTGCTGAATAATGTGACCTCCCTAAAGGTTTTTCTAAATGACTGGACCTCCCCAAATGTGTTGCTGAATTATTTGACCTCCCCAAAGGTTTTGCTGAAAAATTTGACCTCCCTAGAGGTTTTGCTAAAAAATTTGACCTCCTTAGAGGATTTGCTGAATGATTTGATCTCCTGAAAGGATTTGCTGAATAATTTGATCTCTCTAGAGGAGTTGTTGATGATTTGACCTCTTCAAAGGTTTTGTTGAATGATTTCAGAGGTTTTGTTGAATGATTTGACCTCCCCAAAAGTGTTGCTGAATGATATGACCTCCCCAAAGGTGTTGTTGAAATGATTTGACACCTCCAAAACTTTGGCTGAATGATTTACCTCCTCAAAAAAATTTGCTGAGTAATTTGACCTCCCCAGATGTGTTGTTGAATGGTTTGACATCCCCAAAGGTTTTGTTGAATGATTTCGCTTGCCCAAAGGTTTTGTTGAATGATTTGACTTCCCCCAAAGGTTTACGTGATTGGAAGTTGACCAATGATTGCGACCGTACTTGTCGGCCTCATGATTAGAAAGTTATTTAATTGATTCTCGTAGGTCTCTGACCAATGAATATATGAATGAGTGAGAACCTCATGCTGAGGATGATGACACGGGCGTAGTAAAGTTTACTCGGACGCAAGCTTGATTGCGCCAGATTTTCTAGGCTTTTGGGAAAATGAAAGGATTGTTGTGACAACGATGAGCTAGTCGTGGGTTCTTCTAAGTCTGACGGGTCAGGTTTTGGACCTTTCCTTTTCCTCCTTTCTACTCTATAAACAAATGGGAGGGTGATCAGAATCCTAAACCCTTTTTTCTCTTCTGAAGTATGGGGCATAATATCCAGTAAACTTAACATCACTTGGCATGCTCACTCCCTTCTTCAATGGGTCACACGAATATCTGCATTCAAAGGGGAGTCATTAAGAGTCACCACCATCAAATTGGCTTTCATAGTCACACTGTATCACATTTGGGTTGAAAGAAAAGGTAAAATATGTACTTGCCCCATAAACTATTTGATTTTTTTTTTACTTCGTCCTTAAACTATCAATTGAACACACTTCCCCCTTAAACTATAAAATCGTTACTTACTCCATCCAATTCTTCACTCCCATCCATGGGATAGATGGAAAAGTTGAAAGGGTTCAACCCCCAAAAGGTCTCTCTCTTATCTGTATATCACCATCTTCGACCCCATCTTTGAAAACCAAAAACAAAAAAATTGGAATAGAAATTGACTAAGGGAATAGGAATAAGAATAACCATCTTCAACCCTCTCTCTGAAAACAAAAACAAGATCATACCCCATCTCCAAAGCAAATCTGGGTGTTATTGGCAGCCATATTTTTTCAGGCAACAAAGTATATTCCAACCCTACCATCATATAATTGGTCCACTGATTAAATTCTTGAAACTGAGAGAATGCAAAACTGAGGGGGAAAACAAGGGTTGCAGCAAATTGAGCAAACCCATATCTTAATTCGTAAAGGGAGGGGAAGACTTTCAGATTATCACATAAAAGGTGGGGGATCTTTGCAATACAACAATACTCCATCTCAAGAATCAAGAAACTAAAAAAAAAAATAGTAGCCTTACATTTTGGTAGATGTCCATCCTAAGTCACGAACCCCAGCTCTCTGTTTTCTAATTGATAATGGGGTACTGTGAGTTGGCCCCCTTTTTTAGGGTTAAGGTCTGATCCACCCTTTTTGGCGCCAAAAAAATTCTAGGGTTGAACCCTTTTATTTTTTCCGTCCATGTGATGGAGGGAAGTGAAGGATTGGATGGAGTGAGTAATGATTTCATAGTTTAAGGGGGAAGTGTGTTCAATTGGTAGTTTAAGGACGAACAAAGTATAAAAAAATTGAATAGTTTAGGGGGACAGTACATATTTTACCCTTGAAAGAAACAATAGAAATGCCCAGGTTGATGCAGTGGCTTAGATTGCTGTAAAGGACTCAAAACAGGTTGGACTATTTAGTTAATTGTGCATCCGGTTGACATATTTTATTATCTGTATTGCCTACCCAAGGGGGATGTCCCTGGGCATCGTAGCAAGCTGACCTAAAATCTAAATGGGGTGTGTGAAAATTCCTGTGGCTCTCAAGACTAATATACAGGTTGCCTCAATCCATATCTTCCTATGTTACCATTGTGTGGGCTGGTCCAAATTGCTCATTACAAGCACGTGGTTGTGGCCTTTCAAGTGGGCCTTACGGACCAAGCATCAAGCCCAAGAATTGGATGTCACAGACTTCAAGATGGAAGCCCAAGTTTGAATAAATGGATTTTTTTTTGTACTCATGTATTTCTTCTGTCATCTGTTTCTTCTCCCACTTCTTAGATGGATAGGAAACATTAGTTACATTATTTATCGCCCTATGTAGCCACTTGGCATAGGCTCTACGATTTTCTTTTCTTTCTTTCCTCCTGTGGTATGCCCCTTGTAGGCTGTATATTCGGTTAGTTTTTTTTATTTTTTTATTTCAAGCTGATTTACCCAAAAAATAAAAATAAATAAATAACAAACACTGGATATATGCAACCTGAATATGTATATCGGGCCAAAACTTATATCTCGGTGTCAAATCCTTCTAACAAACAAGGCATAAGGGATAGAATATAAACCTAGTTTTATTGTGAATTTATCTTTTATTTTCTTTATCAAAGTTGTAAATTGTTACGTGTTCATCCATTTTAAATGTACGAAAGAGAGTACTCTTTTATTTGAGTAATATGTTTCTCTATCATCTAAATGATATTTCTATGAAATTGAACATGAAAACGCATCTGACGGGTGAGATTCACCCGATAAAGTAGCAAGCCACATTTCTATGAGAGTAGCAGTAGGTGAGTAGGTGGTCTAGTGCTCTTTAGGGGTGTTTTGGAAAAAAAGGAAAAAATGATTTTTTAGTTTTTTCGTTGTCTTTATTCAATTTTTTTTTGCATTTGTTAGTTTTGCATTAAGTTTTCATGGTTTATGGATTCGTCTCGTCGAGACGAATAAAAAATGTATAAAATTATGGTCGAAACTAATTTTTTTTTTAATAAAGCCAAAAGTAAACTAAAATTTGGATAAAGACAAAACGAAAAAACCAAAAAACCAGGAGACTAGGTTACCATTAAAGGAGATTTCTTTTATCGGAAAACTGCATAGATCAAAAAGTTTCTTTCTCCTTCTACCTTTCTATATCTTCTTCAACATTCATTTCTCTCCAGCTGATGATCACCTCTCTCTCACTCTAAAACTTCATTTCCAGTCTCTCTCCTCCATTGTCATCCACCTATTTAAGCTCAATCATTCAATACCAAGCAAAACCACTTGATCATCACCTTTCAAACTCACATATGCCATCATCCATCCAAAAAACTACTCAATCAGACCCACATTGTCACTCCTCTGTCCAAAACGACCTACACCATGCCTATAATCTAAGCTATTGAGCATCCACTCATCAAAATACTAAGTTCTAGCCTTGATCATCATCCCAAAGGTAGTTCAGCATGTGAAGTGTTACGGGTTGGTCATCCTGAGGGAGACCAGTGAGTTCATGAGGGTTCCACATACCTTCTATGAGCTTACAAGGTCCAAAATACCAAGAAAAACAAGTTTTGAAAACATCAGGTCAATATGGTTTGAGCGCTTAAAGCACTCCCTTTGAGCACTCAAACTGTTTAGGCCATTCTGTGGTTTTTGTGGGTTTTCATGTCATATTATGTTGGTAACATCATTTGATGGCTTGTGTTGGTTCAAATACTCTCAAAACAGTCTACTTTACTCTTGATCATTGATCAATGAACCCAAAGGCCATGAAAATGATGTTTCATCATCATCAAGCCATGGGTAATCATGTTTCATGAAGTAAACAAGTGTACCATACTCTCTTTAACAATGATCATATAGTTGAGGTTCACTGAAGCACCAAAGAATGGCTGTAAACACAAATTTTGAACCGCAATAGATTTTGAATCACGATTCTATACCCGTATCCCATATATCCATTATTCAAGTGAACAATGTTGATTATTTGATTGCAGGCTCCTATTTCCGATTTGGGAATCCAAATCGTTAATTACATACCGTAAAAGTAAAACCTCCGATTAATGAAGAATAAAACAACAGATTAAATATAAGAGAAAATGAGGGTATGAATTTATTTTATTAATATTTGGGTCTGAAGCCCATGGTTTGCATTACCAGAAATTTAAAGAATACATTTTATTTAGGGGATTGGAACCCTTTACCTATCTCTTGTTGAGGCTTACATGACTGATCTTCGAAACTTGTAGATTCTTGCTGGTTGAAGAACGTGACTTGCTTGAGCGAGGTGTATGCCTTGCTCCAGTATTTCTTCCCAAATATTTCCTCGCCCGCAGCTTCAAATTCTGCCTTCTCACGTAGAATAGCCTCCAGTTCGGACTGTCTCTCTCTCAAGTCCGCCTCTCTTTGAGCAAGTGCCGCGTGCGCGAGATCCACTCTCTCCTGGGCCCGCTCAACCTCTCTCTGCTTTGCTTCAACCCGGAGCGGGATCTTGAAGGCTCGGCGCGAGCTATGCATGCGCTCCATGTGAGCAATAAGCTAGCCAACCTCCAATCCTCCTAAATTTTGAAGGTTCATGAGAGCCCCCTTCCCATCCTGCAGCGATATATCTCCAAACTTCTTGAGAGGAATGGCCTCCAAAGAAGTAATAATTGTCGCTAAGCTGTCCAAAAGCATGCCGCCGCCTAAAGGGCTCTGTGCCCGAAAGTTGGTAAAGGTCTCCAGATGCATCTGGAGAACAGCTTACAGGGCGAGCAAGTTTGTGTCGGCAACACGAAATGTTAAAAATGGCACCACAGACTCAGGGATGGCGGGAGGTACCTGCTCCCGGCACTGAGAATCACTATATTCAGATGGGCATTGTTGCGGTGCGCCGGACTTCGCTCCCTCACGGTCTCTTTCTGATAAACGACCATTTGCCAGACGCCCTCTAGCAGGGCGCTGGATTCTACCTCACTCTTATCTTCTCCCTCGGGTGCATCCCCCTCAGCAATGGCAGCCAGGCGCTCATGCTGAGTTTCTCCTTGTTGCTCGGCTAGAGGCTCTTGCTGTTCTGAGATAGATTGATGAAGGGCGGCTTGCATCTCCTACACTCTCCCCTGAGGGTCCACAATGGCTTCCAATTCTCAAAAATCATCTTTGAACAATTCATGAATAATTGGATCAACTGAAGTTGGCACAAATTCTCATATACTATGAGTAATGCGCGGCCTAAAACTTGGCCCCACATGAATGTCACCCCCTATGTTCTGGAAAGTGCTGGAGGAATCAAGATGATTACCTTTCTCGACGGATGACGCGCGCTGAGGGACGGACTCAGTTGGTACATGGGAGCGAACTGAGGGCGAGCCCATTTCAACAACAGTATGAGGGCTCTGTTCCTCTTCACTATCAGCATACGGGTGCATGAACTCAAGCTCATAACCCCGGCCAAAGCCCTCAGCAGTGTCCCCCGAGCTCTTCTCGGGCTGTGGTTCCGGAGCGCGACGCCCTCCAGAGTGTATCCCTCTTATTTCTTCCCCTCTAGAGCCACTCGCACCGCGTGGAGCAAATATCTCAGCAATTGAAGGGCTAACTCGCTCCTCTGTTTGCATTATTTCTAGGAATACATGCCTCTCTGCTGCCTGCGGGTGCAGAGTGGATTCTTCATCAAATTCTGTGGGCTGGACAGCTGGGGAAGGAGTACGAGTGGCCTCCGCTTGCTGACCAGACTCCAGCCCACCAGCCGTGGCTCCTTCACGCCTTCTGCCAAGGAGAGTGCTAATTGGGAGCTAATCACCATTGCTATTTTATCCAAAAAAAAAAATCACCATTGCTATCACTGTCCCCTACGTTCTGTTGCGCTGGAACAGAAGGGCCTGCGACTTGACCCCGAGTCAACGCAGTGGCGCGGACTCTCAATGGTGTCATATATGTGTCAGAGTCGTGTTTCGGACTACTGGGTCCCGGAGATGCTGCGCGCTCTGGTGACTCTCTGACACACTCGCGCGGTCACCGCCTGAAACAAAAGAAAAAGAAGAGAGAAAGCTGTGAGTAAGAACAAGCAGCATCACAATCAACAATGGAGATAAAATAGACAAAAATACATTACATACCCTGTGTAGCCTCCATCGAGCGGGTGGCCGCACGACCTCTTCCTCGTCTGCAGAGGATATCTGGGCCTTTGCCCGGGACCTGGTGACGCGCACAGCAGATAGCGGCGCCACAACCCTGGCCTTTGAGGGGGCTACGGTGGTACTCTCCTTCAAAGCCCAGCGGCTCCCCGTACACAGCGCCAATCGTCGAATTGAGGCTTGGGCGCGTGGAGTGTGAAGTTTGGCTTGTACACGACGCGCGGAGCAGCTTTGTTGGCATCGCCTTGCACAAAGGCTAAAAAGGAGTCCAGATTCCTGTGCCAGTGCAAGCGGAACTGGGTGGAGGCGAGGGGAGGACGAATGGACTTCAGAAAGCGCCAGCGCCCAACTCTGTTCAGAAGTATGTCTGTATAGGAGACGAGGAATTGGTTGAAAGCAGCCTGGAAATTCACTGGCTCCGGCCCGGCCGCGGGTACCACCAGATCATACCCCAACTGGTGCGCCACCCTGTCTGGCCTGTATACCATGGTCTGCCAGTTCTCAACCCCAATAGCAGGCAGGAAATCTGGGCGGCTCATACAATATATACTGACATGGAGGTTCTGCTTAGGGAGGTTGTTATCAGAAAAATCAACCTCCTCAGGAATGCTGGGGTTATAGTTGCAAACCCCATCCAAGGTCTGGGTATAGGGCTGCAGGTAAAAATGGGACTCATCGTCCATGTACTCCTCCCAGAGCTTCGTTGTGGCCGTGTTGTTCCAACGAAGGATAATGGGCCATACTGGGCCCACAAGAGTGTACCTCTGGCGGCCGTCATCCTCCCTGACCAGGCGACCCCTGTTGTCCAAAACAGGCTTAGACACTTGCGCGGGAAACTTCTTGGGCTTTGGAGCGACTATGGGAAAGTGCTCGTTTACCAGCGCGTCAGAAACTGTGTGTGCACCATAGAAATAATGTCGCAGCGGCCCACAGAGCGCTCGAAATCTACGGAGAGACGGTCCAGCTGCTGGTATAAGTGCCCAAGAAAAAGAGGGCCCAGCGGGAACCTGTCCCCTTGCGCGATCCTCACCGCGAGATAAAAAATGAACTCGCTCGGTGCATCAATAGGAAAATCCGTAAACAGAAAGAATGAAAGGAAGAAAGCAATAAAGGCGGGCAGGTATAAGTCACCTTCGTACTCCGGACCATCAATTGCCTGACGTTCCGCGCTCTCAGATTGTGCGGGTTGAAGGTCCTTCAAGAAATACCTTATCCAAGAGCCCCAAGAAGTCTTCTTTGGATCTGTCATGGCCCTCCGGTGCCCGCTCCTGTCTTACTGCGAGCCCCGGTGGCCCACAGCCTTGTAAGCCAACTTCAGTTTGCTCGACAACTACTGATCCGATTAGGCAGCCTTGGCAGGCTCAAACTCCTTTTTGTCGCGTGAGGAGAGGTGCAGGAGTGCACTGGTGTCCTGAAGAGTGGGGCCAAACTCTCCCCACGAAAATATGAAAGTATGAGTGTCATTGCTCCACCGTGACACTAGGAAATCAACGTTCTCATTCCTCCGATTCAACGTCAAAACCTGGGAAATCTTGATGGGCTCCAAAACGTGAGAGCGTTCTAAGACCTTCTTGTAAGCATCATCGCCAACTACGTCATCCACCCACTCGCTCCAGCCAGCATGGGGTGCAGAGAGAGAAGAATACTGGACTGAAGAAAATGGGAAGTCTCCCCTCTCTAGACAAAGACGAAGAACGGAGGAAGGTGGCACCATGTCTCCATCCTCAAGTGACGCCTCCGGACGGATACATAAGACGTCGTCCAGTTCATTGCCCACCGGATTGTAGGACTCCGCCTTCTTCCAGAACGGGTCACTCTTACCATGGAGGTAAGGAGCCCTACGCCATTGGTCTGAAGGAGGGACTGGACCACCCTGAACAGTGGGCCTACCCCCTACCACTTGCTCACCACGAGTCATCTTAGTGCAGAAGAAGAAGTGGTTGGGAGAAAGGGTGGAAGAAAGAAGTTGCAGAAGAAAGGACTTGTAGAGAAATAAAATCGCAGAAGAGAAGGGGCTGGAGAGCTTTGGGTTTTGATCAAAAGAAGTAGAAGTGAGGAAATGGAAGAGAATAAGATATTGATAACGAAGAAAGGGGGCCCGAACGGTCACAATCAACCGTCACGTCGGATCTCAACAATAATGATGACTTCGGACAGCCGAAAAGGCGCCCCCAAATGGTCGCGTCAATTAGCCAAAAAGGTGTTAGAAAATGGATAATGCGCTAACGTCACGCGCGCGTGGGAAAGCGTGTGAAAGACACGCCACGAGCCTACGTATTCCACACGCGCGTGGGGGCCATTGTAGGGGAGGTCAGCGTGAGACCCCCCATTGACCAGAGTCAACGTTGACCATCCAATGGGATAACGACATGTGTCACCCAGAAGGCACAATACCCGCGTGACACGTGGCACTCTCCATGCATATCTTCGCGAAGGGGGGGGGGGGGGGGGGGTCACTGGAGTGGGCGCAAGCCTCCGCGCAGGGGGGCCACCGGCGGGGGACCCTCTTGTGAAAGCGCCCCAGCGGCGCGCACTTCATGAGCCATTCGAATAGGAGAACAGCCCACGGCCCAGATAACTAGCGCGGCCCAGAACGTGGGCGAGAACGCGAGAACGCGAGAAGCTAGTCCAACTTAGCCCAGGTAACCATACCTGCTGCGGTCTAAAGGCAGGACCCCGGGGGCCCCTTGAGGCTTGGCTGTGGTATAGGCACGACCGAATAGGTCATGACCTTGCCCTTACGGGAATAAGGGAGATATAGTGGCTTGGTGGCTATAGAGAATAAGAGGATCGCTGCGCGGGGGAATGGCTTGTGACCCGCGCGGTGATGACGTCACCCGTACGGTCAGGTTGTACGGAAAGGACACATGTTATCATATTATAGGGTGACAGCCTGGCACCTGATCATTGGTCCAAGGTGCCTATAAATATGGGACATTCCCTTTCAATGCCCAGAGGTTGGTGAGATCTTGGCAGAGCACATGCCATTCTAGAGAGAGAAAAGGGAAATCACTGATTGAGAGGAGATTGAGAGGAGAACATTCTCTCTGTGAATCAGTCCCCATCTCCTAGGTCACAGGGGTATGACGGATTAGACTGAGAGCAATCCACTGCCTTAGTTCTTTCTGTGCACACCTGCTCTGTTCTTCACCCTTTCTCTAGACCACCCTATTCTCCTCCTTACCGTGTCTTTACTGTTGACTATCCATACCTCTCTAGCTCATCATAGCAAGAACCATCACTTACACACATGTACGTGGAAGTCTCATATGCCTAGTAGGCAATCTTTGTGCTTTTCTTATGTCAAAGCAACATGTTCCGTCTTCATAATTTGTGCCATCTAGGGATGAAGAAAATCAATCCAAATTAAAGCTACGATGCCAGTAGTTTTGCCTAGAATTTTGGGGCTTTGGCAACGCAAGTGCAATGTGCCTGACAGCCCTAGACATTTTAACCTTGCATGTCTGCATATTTTTTCCTTATTTTTTTTTTGCTTGCAGTAGTTTCCCTTTTTTTTTACTGCAGACCTATTTCAATTTTTCTTCCAAAGATCCAGCAGGTTCACCCCTTTTGACGCCCCTCCTTTTTTTGCTAAGCTTTTTGTCTTGATTTTTTTTTTGTTTAGGGCTTATTTGCGTGATCAAATTACTGCCACTTTACACTCTTTTAGGTAACAACTCCGTTGCTACTCAATTTAATTTGCCCATATTTCCTTGATCATAACTTCATGAGCTTTTTTTTCTTGGAATTTGTACTTCATAAATGTTGGATCAGACCCCTTTTTTTGTGTGGCTCTGACTCCTTTCGAGGAATCTTTGTCTTTTTTGGCTTTAGTCTCTTGTGAGGGACTTCTGTCAGATTCGAATTCAAACCTAGTTTGGACTCTTCTCCAATCCCTTTGTTGTAGAAGATGAACTTCAAATTTTCTAACAGGCTCCCCTCTTTTTCGTCTTTGTTAAGGCCTTTAAGAGGTTCGGTCATGTTATTGAGTTTGAATACCCCATTGGCTTGTTTTCCTTCAAAAGATTGTGCAGAAGAGTCCTTGAAAAGGTTCAAGTTTGCTTTTAAATAAGTCTCTGTTGAGAAGGATTCTTTTCCTCTCTTTGTCTCTCTGCTTCTGAAGTTTCTTTTTCTTGGCTTTATCTTCCTGTGGCGAAGATTCTGTCAAGGGAGATTTCTTCATTTGTTTTCAGAGGCCCTTAGAGGATTGGCTTTCCCTTGGCTTTGGCTTCTTCAAAAGCTTGTGTTGACCCTTTTCCTTTGGTTTGAAATGTCGCCGGCATTTGTTTTCTCACATAGACTCTTGTCAAAACCCCAAACAAAAATTGCATTTATATGTCGGGCTCTCAAAGGTTTTAATCTTCGTTTGTCCTTTTGGGGAGTTCGCTGAAAGGCTTTTGAGGTTTCTTTCCCTTATTTGTCTTTTTCGTGAGCATCTCCATGGGGCTCTCGAGGCTTTTAATCTTCGTTTGTCCTTGAACTTTGAAAAGCTTTTGGGGGATCTCTCCTTTATTTGCCCTTTTCAAGCACCTTTATTTTAGTTTATGGGTCATACAAATTAGATTGAGCCCCTTTTCTTTCCCTTTTCAGTGACATGGACCTTTCTTCGAAGACACTTGAGCACCTTCGCTGTGATCATCGGGATGCTCTGGATAAATCTGGTCCCAAGATTGCTAGACATAAGTCCATTTATGATAATTTGACTTCGGCATAGAAATCTCCACATTTTCCCCTTCATACGGACAATATGGTCTATAATGGAGTTCGAAAATGCTGCGAGATAAATAGCAAGGGATATCCCACAGATCGGAACTCATCCCATATTTCCTTGATTCGTCCCTTTTCTGAGAATGAATTTTAATCTCCTTCTCAGGAGAATACAAAACGAGAGCATTGATTGGGATGCTTCTTTTAATATCTGAGCCATTCCCACGCATCTTCAAGACCCAATATGGCTCTTCTGGTTACGCGATGTGCTTTCTACCTTCCCTTCTATTCTGAAAAAAGCTGGCATTTACTCCGCTATTTATGTCTCCCAGTTCTCATATACCAGGAACATAAACGTTTTCAAGACTTTCCTTGAACGTTGGTCGCCGGATACAAATACCTTTCATGCATCATACGGGGAACTTGGCTTTTCTCTTTGGGATCTCCATCGCATTAGTGGCCTCCCTATTTTGGGCGAATTCTATGAAGAGTATGCACCAACCAATGACATTTTTTACTCCTATTCAATAGGAGTTGCTCCACATGTCGCGCCCTCTTTGGCATTTATGCCAATAACAACTCCAAGAAGTTAAGCCATTGGGCTTCTTATTTTGTGGAGCCTAATGAAGATTCTTTTCAATGGAGGCAAGACATTTCTAATGATGTGTATCTTGCTAGCTTTCTTGCTAGCTGGCTTAGCGGTTTTGTGTTCCCTCACTCTTCCAACTCTAATGAAGTGCGTCCTTCAACCTTTGTTGTGGCGAGCAAAATGGCAAAGGGCTTCATATTTAGTTTGGCAGTGCCTGTTCTTACCTAACTCTATCAATGCTTTAATAGAGTGGCCGTGTCTTCTCACCTTGGGAAATATGCTATTCATGGACCTTTCCAATATTTCTTTGGATGGATCTCTCTTTATTTTCAAAAGACTTATTCCCATGGGAGTGGGAGTCCTTCGGATTATGGAGAGAGATATCTTCCATATCTTGGGCTTATTGGAAATCAGGCAGCCGGTGATTTCTATTTGAATAAGTCACCCTATGCACAAACACTTTTTGTCTACTCAAATAACTACTATCCAAGAGCTCTTACTTCCGAAGATGAGCCAAAAGGAAGGATCAAGGATGATGACGATCTTTCTCCTTTCCTACGCAGCTATTTAATGTGCCTCAGGACTGGGATCTTGACTTTTAAGTCTGGCTCTTTATTTATTAGCGAGCCCTATGCTCCAAATCGATATGCCCGAAAATTTGGATTTGGTCAAGCATGCCCAAAAGCTGTCGATGTATCTTGTCATGCAGCTTTGTCATCCAATCCTCCATTATTTTACTATCAATGGTGCGAATCAATGGTGCGAAATGCTGTGTCAAAGGACGAATGTTGTTATTGAGCTTCCATCTCTCCAATTTCTTGCACGTGTAACAGAGCCCTATGGTCGTTGGTGGATAGCTTCCTCTTTTGTCATCCTTCAATTTTCTCCGGATTTGAAAAGAAAGCAACCCAATCCTCAGTCTAAGACTCCAAAGAAGAAGATCAAGAAGCCGACTATTCTCGACAGTCCTTACCCCCCCCCCCCCCCCCCCTAGACACAACACTTTACCTTTGAGATGTTCTTCTAGTGAATCCACGAAGTCTTCTTCTCTTATGTCTCTTCCAACGAAACCTAGTTCTGACACAACAACAAATCCTTCTCCAAGTAGATATCCTCAGCAATATCTTCTCAATATCTTGGAGACCAGGTGTCACAATTTCTATGGGAGAGTCATTCGTTTTGAATTTGAAGATCCTAAAACCATTCCTTCTCCATTGGAGATAGCATTTCCTGAGAGTTCCTCCCCTTTGGAGCAATTTAAAGCTTATATTGATTCTCTCTTTGAAGGAGAAGACTCCATTTTTTAAGGAAAAGATGCACAAGCTGTTATAGACAAGTTTGAGAATGGACATGAGTTGTCTTGGGGCGAGTTAAGGCAAAGAGCATAGGGACTCTTAGTCACTCTCTGTCTTCTGAATCTGAATACTCTACTTCTGTATCCAATTATTCCTGAGAGAAGTAGGAAAATGATGTGATCGAAGTTGAGGATGAAGATGATGACCTATATGACTATGCACCCTTATCCAATTGTTCTCCTAAGAGTACTTTCAAGTGTGCAGCATCTCATTTTACCTGCATACAACATCACTTCTCTTTTATCCATAACACTATTTGCTCACTTTTCGTTCTTCTTTGAGGTCACTCCCCCGATCATTCCATAATGTTGCTAAATCCCAGTAGATCTCCCAAACCTAATGGTATAGTTTTTATTTCTTGCTATCAACATATTTTACCATGTCTTATTCTCCTTTCTTATTTTTAGGTTTGTCACCTCCAAAATCTGCCACATCTCCTTCTACCATGGTTACCTTTAAAGGTATGCAAAAGTTTCTCTTAAGGCGAAAGAAATTTAAAACTTGGCCGTGCATTAATTCCTTCTCTCTCTTCCTTTTTTTAGACCATGGCTCTTCTACCAACTCATGGCAAGCTGCTTCTTCCAACTTACTGCCTTCATCAATTCCACAGATCCAGAGTCCTGGTGGAGTCTCTAATGAATTCATTTATCTTGCAAATGTCCATTCCATCTTTTTACTGACAATATTTTATTTTATCTCTTTTTTTTATAGGAGAAGTTTCTTTTGATGACTTGGTAGATCCTACTGAACTTGAGGGGTTAATTGCTAGAATTAAGAAACGACGTACTCAATCTGACCCTATCTCCTCCAACGAGGCTGCCTGTCATATTCAAAGAGGCCTCCTTCTCTCCCTCCAATCATCTACCATAAGCATTGATGATATTATTTCTCGAACCAACGACATTATTTCCATTTTGAAGGGCTTTAATGTGGACCTTAGTCCTCTCTATGAGAAAGTGAAGACTTTGGTCAAATGCTCTGCTTTATGGGCCAAGGTGGCAGATACTTCCAGTGGAGATGTTCCACTTGGAGAGCTTGAAGCACAATACGAGGAGAAGCAAGCCAAATTTGAAGAGATGACCAATTCCTATGGCAAGATGTCTTCTTCGGTCTGCAAGCTCACAAAACGTGTCAGCAGTCTTGAAGAAGAAGTTATTCGCACTAGAGAGCAACTCAAAAAGCTTGAATCTGAGTTGTCTTCATGCAAGGCTAAGCAATCTTCTTCTCAGAAAGACTTAATCAAGTGTTCCGAGAACATTTCCAATTTTGAAAAGGACCTCGAGGCTGCCAAGGGTGCTGTTGAACAACACAAAAAGAAGGGCACGCATTATGATGCTGCGAAAGAAGCACTTGATGCTGCTAGAGCTTCTTTGATGAATTGAACTTTCTTCCAGTAGCTTTTTTGTTTGCAACCTCGAATAATGTCATCTTTTTAACATTTTTCGTATTATATTTTATTTGGATATTGTTTTGATTTTTTGTTTAGTTGTACACAGTTTAAACTCTTGCGGGTCAGGAGTATGATTTATTTTGATGGTTTGAATTATTATGAGATTGTTTTTGCCGTTCACAGTTTAGACTCTTGCGGGCCAGGAGTACGGTTTATTTTGGTGGTTTGGGTTATCTTGAGATTGTTTTGCCGTTCACAGTTTAAACTCTTGCGGGCCAGGAGTATCCTGAGATTTATCACCTTGGACATTGATGAGATGTTTTAGCAGTTTAACCACATACTGCACCATTGGTGGTGTTTCTTTTATTTTATGAAGGATTTAGGATTCATTGCATCATTACTAAAAATGTATATCCCAACTATGTTGGCACATACACCCTAGCCAATCATGTGCATTCCTAGAACCACCCATTTTATTTTGTTTTCCCTAACTTTTCCCCAGGTCGGGTTTTTGACCTAGCGGGACTTTTATTATGCCCTAACTTTTGCCTAGGCCGCCCTTTCGGGTTTTCAACCTAGCGAGCTCTTTTTTTTTTTTTTTTATTGCTCTAATTTTTGCCTAGGCCGCCCTTTCAGGTTTTCAACCTAGCGAGCTTTTTTAATTTTTTTTATGGATAATACCGTTTCAAGAACCTTGCATTGGTGGGAGGAATGATCCGTTCACCATCCATCGTGATCAATAGCTAAGCCCCATTTGAGTAGACTTTCTCGATGACGTAAGGCCCTTCCCACTTGGGCTCAAGCTTCCCTTTGGTCCTTCGAGTGATAATCATTGGCGTACGAACCGCCAACACCAAATCCCCTTTCTTGAAAGAACGTAGCCGGACTCGCTTATTGAAAGCATTAGCCATTCTTTGTTGGTATATCTCCAAATTTTGCTGGGCATGCAACCTCCTTTCATCCAAGGCTTCAAGCTCAAACAACCTTATCTTCGTACTTTCGTCTTGGCTTCTTGCATTGCAACCCTTAGAGAAGGTATTTGTACTTCGAGTGGCAGAACTGCTTCTCCCCCAAATACCAAGGAATATAGTGTAGCCTGAGTGGGAGTTCTGTACGAAGTCCGATAAGCCCATAATGCTTCTAGTAGCTTTTCATCCCAAGTTCTTTTATTTCGATCAACCGTCTTCTTGATGACTTTGCACAAAGTCTTATTGAAAGCCTCTGCTAATCCATTGGTGGGTGCATGGTTAATCTTTATGTTATACTTGGAATATAACTTGTATAATGGACTGCTTTTGAAGGGTTGCCCATTATCAGTGATAATGTTGTCCGGGACCCCAAACCTATAAATGATATGTGTTTGGATAAAGTCTGAAACATTTCCACTTTTCAACTCTTTCAAAGGTATTGCTTTGGCCCACTTTGAAAAGTAATCCGTAGCAGCCAGAATGTATCGAAAGCCCGCAGAAGATGGAGGTTTAATGGGTCCGACAACATCTATGCCCCATGATGCACATGGCCAAGAGCAAGTTGTTACATGTAAAGGCTCTGGAGACTGCTGGACAAAATTTCCATGCTACTAGCAGACTTGACATCTTTTTGCATAATCAATGCAATCGGAAATCATGGTTGGCCAATAATATCCAAGTCGCTTCAACTGCATATGTAGCTTTGGGCCACTTTGGTGGGCTCCACATACACCGGCATGAACTTCTATCATAACCTCGCGAATCTCCTTACTGGCTATGCAACGCAAATACATTCCATCCAAAGATCTATTGTATAATGCATCTTTCCATATGATGAACTTCATGGCGTGACGCGTTACCTATGCCCTTTTGGCTTTGTCTTCTAGCAGCCTTCCATGCTGGAGGTAGTTTATGAAGGGTTCTTGCTAAACTCTTCTTTCGTTGTGGCTGTGAAAGCTGGCAGTACTTCTAAAACTTCTTTCAAGGGATGCAAAACTATTCTTTCTCCCACTGTGATAGTAATTGTCTTGTTATCAGGTAAGGTGAGTGAGACAGCCAAACTCGCCAAAGCATCTGCTAGAGCATTTATCCTTCTCTTTACGTGGAAGATGTTCACTTTCTTGAACTGTGAAAGCAATTTGGCTAGCCCTTTCATAATAAGGGGTTAGACTTGCCTTTTTAACAATATACTCCCCGCACAACTGTTTTATAACCAGCTCAGAGTCTCCATAGACTAAGAGATCCTCGATTGGTATTTGCAACGCCAATTCCAACCCAACAATTACAGCTTCATATTCCGCCTCATTGTTTGAGCACCCTTCCGTTAAGGCAAAAGAATGTGGGATTATGGCATTATCAAGCGTAACAAATACAACACCGATTCCAGATTTGTTATTTTTCGAGTCCTCTTGCTTTCGGCCATTTGGGCTCCTCGTTGCCCCATCAAAATACATTTCCCATGCTTTTTGTACTTTGACCTGCATGACTTCTTCACTAGGTAGCTCAATAGCTAAGGGTGAATTGTCGGGGACAGGATGTGCCGCGAGAAAGTCTGCTAAGGCTGGCTTGCCCCTTCACTGCTTTTTGGGAAACATATTCAATTGCAAATTGTTGGAGAATCACAGCCCACTTTGCAATTCGCCCAGAAAGTATTGGCCGTTAGAGTATATACTTCAAGGGGTCGGCCTTTGATATCAACTTGACTTCATGCTCTAAGACGTAATGTCTCAACTTTTGTAAGGCAAAAACCAAGGCTAGACATGTTTTCTCGTTTGGAGAGTAGTTGAGTTCTGCACCAACCAAGGTACGACTTAGATAATACAAAGCATGTTCTTTCCCCTGATCATTATGTTGGGCCAACAAGGCTCCAAGTGAATAGTCAAGAGCAGCGATGTATAGCAACAATGGTTCTCCCTTGATTGGGCTCATTAGTACTGGGGTTTCATAAGATACACCTTAATGCAATCAAATGCTTTTTGGCATGATTCATCCCATTCAAAAGGCACACCCTTTTTCATTAACCTTGAGAACGACAAACAACGCCCTACTAAGTTAGAGATGAATCGTCTTATATAGGCTAATCTTCCTCGTAACCCCTTTAGTTCCTTCCAATTTTTAGGAGGAGGCATTTCAAGGATAGCTTTGATTTTCATGGGATCAATTTCAATTCCCCTGATTCGAACCACGAACCCAAGGAATTTCCCTGAATATACCCCAAAAGCGCACTTTAGTGGGTTCATCTTGAGCTTGTACCTCCTTAAACGTGCAAAGATTTGCCTCAAGTCATCCAAATGGTCTTCCTTGTTCTTTGTCTTGGCGACAAGATCATCAACATAGCACTCAATAATGTTATGCAAAATATCACCAAGAATTACTGTCATTACTCTTTGGTATGTTGCCCCGACATTTTTAAGGCCAAAGGGCATCACCATGTAGCAAAAGATCCCTTTTGGAGATCTGAAAGCCGTCAACTCTTCATCCTCGGGGGCCATTCGGATTTGATTATAACTTGAGTAGCCATCCATAAATGACAAGGTTTTGTAACCCGTGGTTGCATCCACAAGCAGTTTGGTGATGGGCAAGGAAAAATCATCTTTAGGGCAGGCTTCATTGAGATCACGGAAGTCAATACAAATCCAAATTTTCCCATTCTTCTTTGGGACTGGGACTATGTTCACCAACCAAGTCGGGTATTTAACCTCCCTGATGAATCCAGCTATAAGGAGTTTATCAAATTCAGCCTCAATTTGGGTTATCAACTCTGGCCGTACTCTCCTTGGTGATTGTTTAACAGACCGTTTATCAGGGTGGATTGCGAGCCTATGAATTGCAACTTCAGGATCAAGCCCATGCATTTCACTATAGGTCCATGCAAAGACATCGCGATGCTCTTTCAGGAAAGAGATGTACTTTTGAGCTTCTTCCTCCATCAAGTTTGCACTTATGAAAGTTAGCTTATTCTCTCCCTCATCACCGAGGTTGACCTCTCGAAGCTCATCAATTGTAGCTTGACCCCCTTCCTCAGATTGCACTAGTATAGGGCATGTTCCATCTTCATCCCTATCATTCAAGGCCTTTTTCTACTATGATCATGTTTACGGAGCACTTTTCTTCTTCTGTGGCTTGATAGCCTAACCCTTCCCTTGTGGCCACAATGGGTTTTCCTTGCTCAAGGGCTTTAACTTGTGCATGAGTTAACATAGAGTCAAAAGGTGTAACTGTTTGTGAGGACACCTTCTCGAGATCAAGACCAGCTTTCACTAGCATTTCTCTGATGTTTGCGGCGTAATTTGGCCTTTTATGACTCAAAGTCTTGTAGACACCCCACCTTGGTTGTTCGAAAAGCTTAGGCCCTTTGGTTGTGTCGTCGCTCGATGATGAACATGTTGGTACGATTTTATCCGCTTCGAGAAGATGGACTTGATGCAAAGATCTCTTACGATAGCCTATCGCCGTTTCCTCGCGCCCGAATTTTGAAGGATGTTTGAAAAACCTTTTGTTGAAGTTCCCAAAAATATTTTTGTTGAGTTTCAGACTGAGTGTTTTTCAAAATGTTGAGTAATTTTATTCCCCAAAAGTATTTTATTTTTAATCCACAAAAAACTTGATTTTAGCCCAATTTACTACTATTTTTGGACCAAAAATCAGCCCGGAACGCGTCAAAATGGACCAGAATGTACCCGAACGTGACCCGAACCAGCCCAGCCCGTACCAGGACCAGAGTCGGTCCGGCTCTAGCCCAGGGCCGGTCCGGCCCTACCAGAAAAAATTCCTTTTTTCGGCCAGAACATTCTAGATTTGCGTGCCACCGCCTCTGAACACGAAAAAATCGTAGTTTTGGTCGTCCCACATCGCCTAACAAATCCTTTTTTCACCTGGAATAAGCCTATATATACCCTCCTTCACCTAAGGTTTCAGAGACTTGGTTACATTTAGAAAAAAATTGAAGAAGACTCCAAAAATTCCGAAAACACTTGTAAGACCTCTTAGCAGGTATAGTGTAAAATCCTCTCTGGACTGAGATGAAATCTTGGTCCGACTTTGGGGTAGTTCGGTTAGTTCTTTTTCTCTTCGACGCTGGAAGGCTGCCGGAAAGAGGTCGAGCATCAAGGCTATCTTAGCGGAGATGGTCTAGTTCAGTTCGGTTGTGTTCCTGAGGGCTACCGGCTCAGTCAAGGTATGTTCCCCTTTTCTATTTTCCTTATTGTTTAGTTAGTTTAGTTTAATTCGTTTAGTTTAATTAATTTTGCTTTCAACTTAATTAGTTTTGTCTAATTAGTTTAGATTAATTAATTTTGTTTATTTTGTTTTAGTCTTGTTTTGTCTATGAAAGCATGTTAGGATTTAGTTATGCTTAGTTCATGCATAATTTAGGAATTTTCAATTAAGTTAAACATCCAGATATTCTTAGCATGAAAAATTATTGTTTTGCCCTCGCATGATTAAAGTAGTTTAATTATTGACCTGCATGCAACACCTGCACGTAATTAATATGCACGCATGATTTAATTGCAAGAACAATTGTTATTCTGTCCGAGTGGAACCCTGCACATAACATACGCAGTTGTTATGTTGCCGGTTCGGATACTTAAAAAGTTCGTATCTTAAGTAGTTACCCTATCTGCATGCATCCTTACGCTTCTGCCCTTGTCGTTATGCTGTCCACATTACTGCATGAATATTGTCAGTTTACAGACGTTATGCTGCACGTTTGTCCCCAGCCTGTCAAATTATCGCTTTACCCCCTGCATCTGCATATTGCATGATTAATTAATTGTCACGCCCTTATGGTCTTTCCATAAGTAGCAGCACGCATATAGTTTCCATATTTAGAAAGTGTCCATTTTAGGAAAGTTCCCTAATTTGATCATGTTTCCCGTTTCAAGCCCATGTTTTGTTCATGCATGCATGCGTAATGTTCATTTAATCATGTTTAGTTTATTATTTTGCATCGCATGAGCCCTGTTTCAGTTCAAGGCCATATCATGTTCACGTTAGGATAGAACCCCTAGAAGTAGGTGCACAATTTGGCATTTGCAACGGCGGATTAATCTTTTGTTTTGCATGTGTTAGTTTCATGCAAGGAACCGAGGGTAATTACTTGTCATCGCTTATGGATGTAAGATGATAATAAGCTATTTACCCTCGGGTCCCCGTTCACAGGATGTTTGTTTCTGTTTCTTGTGTGCTGCATCTACCGGAGGTGGTTTTCAAATGGCTGTTTTTCCCTCTTGCAAAAAGACAATTTTCTTTTGAAAATGTTTTACTAAAACCCACCTATCCGTTTGCTTGAGTCTCATGCATTTAGGGTAGTAACAAATCGAACCAATGGTGATGAGTAGAGGCCAGTCATCTGATTGGGCGGAGTGGGTGCCTAACACCTTCCCACTCGGTACCTTAGCCCCCAGACCCGTTTGTGGTGACAAGGATCGAGCCTATCCATATATAGAGTCATTCAAGGTTTTTGGACCTATAACCAAATGGCGACTCTGGTCTTCGCTAAGTATTCGTAACCCGAATACTCGGTAGTGCATATGGTCATCAATCCAACATAGAGATAGAGTATCGATGCCGCATCGAGTGCATTTCCTGCAACGAAAGCCAGCCCGGTTCCAACCTCTCGACGACGGGAGCGGAAGGCGGGGCGGGCGGGGGCGCTGACAAGTCTCTACTATTGTGGGTTTATCATCTTGGACTTTTGTTTCCTCATCGCCAAGTGCATGGAACACTAGGGACTACGAATTTACAGTAGCTCTCCACATATGTACATTCCGTCTTTCGTAATGGCAAGACAAATGCATCTTTTAACTCCAAAATTGGGTTTATCGGAGCTAAGGCGCTTGCCCCTTGTTTCCTTTGAGACTTCAGAATGTAGCGAAATATTTTATTTGTTTGAGCTTCAACACCTTCGGTTTCTCCCTTTGCTTTGTTTTGTGAAGCCTTTTTTGTAAAAGTGAGCATCCGCGTAGTAGGCTTCAACCCCGTTAAATGGATCATTATCTGCAATAATTATCCCTTCATTCATTGGTGGGGGCAACAGATATTTGATACACTGATGATAGGTAGAAGGCACAACCATGTGACCATGGGCCCAGGGTCTCCCAAGCAAAGCATTGTAGAAAGTATTCACATCGATGACTAAAAACTCGGTATCTTCCTTGATGCTCCCAAACTTAGTTCGCAACTTAACTTTTCCCATGGGCCGTTGTTCATTGTGATTGAATCCTTGAATCACCAAATGACATGGTCGTAGTTGGGATAGTCGAACTCCTATCATGCCCAAAGCCCTTTTTGGTAACAAATTTACTGTAGACCCACCATTAACCATGACCCGAGAGATTTAAGTGTTAAGAACAAAACCAGTGATAAACAAAGGTCGATTATGATTTGGTGTTTCTGCATACATGTCCTCATCGCCAAATGCTACTGTGAACATGCATATAGTTGCGCTCTTTTGTCCCTTTTCTTGGACCTCACTGTGAAAATCATCCGGGTTAGACAATGCATAAATCAATGACTTTCAAAGTTCTAGAGGCATCTTCAAAGCGTCATATATGCTTACCAGAGTTGGAATCTTTTTTAGATGGGCAAGAACATCATATTTCACCTGCTATTCTTCTTTAGGGGCTTCTCCCTCTTTAACTGGTACTTGTGAGCCTTGACTTGGAGGATTGCGGGGTTGTCTTTTGTAGGTTAAAAACATCTTGCATACTTCGACAATCTCCTTTCCATTGTTATCCCTTTCCTTAGGCACATCACTTATTATTATCATGTTTGTTGACCCAACAGATGAATGTTCATCATCTGTGATTACTTCTCCTTCTTGGGGATACCTTTCCCTAGCACTCCTCAGGAATCGGGAATCCCACCTATAAAAGTACTGGGATTGTATGAAGACACTTTTCATGGCTTCCCAACTAGGCACCACAAATCCCTCAAGAGAATAGTATCAATCAAATGCAATCCCATCCAGGGAAAGAGGGAATTGTCGTAGGCACAATGCCTGGTTTTGAGCAGTTCTTCCACATTGCCTCAAAAAGAGCTTAATATGATTTTCAGGATCACCATGCCCTTCGTAAATAGAGAAGTTTGGGAGATCGTATCCTAAAGGGAAAGGTGTTTGCTCCACCCACGGAGGGAACAAACCTCTAGGTCTAAAAGCTCCCATGTCTTGTTGATTCAAGGCAGCTTTGAGCTTCTCTTCTGCAATTCCTTCTAACAACTCATATGCTTGAAATGAGATGTTTTCATAAGGTTCCCACATTTCAAACTCCATGGGCCGTGGCATATAGAACCTCTTGTAAAACTGTTCTACCATTGTGTCCCAATCTGGGATTGAGTTAGGAGGAAGGCTAAAATACCAATCAGCTGCCCATCCTTCCAACGAAAGTACAAATTGCCGCAGAAGCAATGCTTGACTTCATATTGTATTTTCACATAGTGCTAGAAAATGCACTAAATGGCGCCTTGGACATCCAACCCCATTATATAAAGGAAAATGTGGTATGGAGTATCCTCTTGGGAATAGGACCATTTCAACCCATTGAGGAAAAGGGTGACTTGAGATTTGCTCCCCATGAATCATATAATCTTGGGTGGTCCTAGACATTTCTTCTTTCAAAGATACAACTATCTTTGCTTGGTTTCTCTCTTTTCGACCTTCAATTTTTGCTCTTTTGTCATCCTCTGGACTACTCCTGACTTGCACATCCCCGTCTTGAAAATTTATGTCCACTGTGATTATGTTGCATGAGTAATCAAAATGGTCACTGGATGCACTCTCTCCATCATATGTCCTTACTGGTGAAGGGTATCGCAGACTTTTGGGTGAGTAATCACAATCTGAATCTTTGAGGACATGTAGAAGCTAATCAGAATGTTTCCAAATCTCGTCATCTGATTGGCACTTCGAGCTTAACTCCTCATCTTCAAAACGAAGTCGTTTTCGTGAACTTTTGAGAAGTTGTGAATCCGATCCATACCCCACATGTCTTTGGGGTGAATTCATTACGTACTCTGGAGTGTTCATGTAGAGCACAAGTGGTATTGGAGAGAAATCTAGTGATGCAATTGTTCCTTTAGGAGTCACGTAACCTCTAGGAGTTGCCATGCATTCTTCTACAACAAAATCATGTTGTGATGAAGTAGGGGAATCAAGTATGTAAATCGGACGTGAAGTACTACTTCCTTCTCCTTCTTTATCTTCATCATCACTTATCACAATAATGTTAAGACATGGAACCTGGATTACTACCCCTTCCCTTTTTTTCTTAAAATAAGCTTGCAATACGAGAGATTGAAGTTTTTCGGGCAAGAACTCCTCAAGCATGACACGGATGCGAGGAGATTGTTTCAAACGCTCATCGGAGACAGGCTTCTCTTGCTTCAGTTTCTTTGGGCCCTTCTTCTTCTTCGCCGCGCTTTTACTGACTTTAGTCCTTTTTATCTTCTTGGAAGTCTTCGTTTTCGCGGTCTTTTAGGGACAAAGGGAGCCTTGGTCCTAGATGAGGAACTTCGCCTTTTCTTCATCCCTTTTGACTAATAAACAATTATTTGCCTCCCTCATCATCATCATCGGCTGTTATTGGATTTGCCGTCATTTTCTCAGGAGGGGGAAGCTCAATGGTTTTGGAATCAAAGAGTTCCTGGATTGTCTTTCAAGACAAAACAATCTCTTAACGTGTGACTAATAAGGCGGTGGTACGGACAGTACTTTGGATAAGTTGTCTTTCCCTCTTCATGTGGCCTTTTCACCTCAGGGAGCGTGATCAACTTTTGCTCCAAGAGATCTTCAAACATATCCTCCATCAAATCGTCTGTGAAGGAATAGTTCTTTTCTAATCTTTCCTTCATGGTGGCGTTTTTAGTTTCCATGGGCTTCTGTGCCCCAACCACAATTGGACCTCCTTTCTTTGTTTCAACTGTCGGAGTCTCGAAGTTTCAAGTCTATCTACAACCCTCGGCCTTCTTCGCTTGCTCAAGTGTAATTCCATGTCATGTTCCTTGGTACACAAATCATTGAAACCCCCAAAGGTTTGAACCATAAGCGCTGTGGAAAGCTCATGTTGAAAGTTGTTAAGACACATGCGGATCAGTTCCAATTGGGTAAACTTTTGCGGGCATGTAAATGTTAAAGCTCGCCATCTCGCAATGAAATCCGTGACTGGTTCATTGTCATGTTGCTTGGTTTCAATGAGTTCTGGCACTCTAACTCGTCTCTGGGTGTTACAAAATTGCCTGAGAAATTCTTCAACCATGAGGTCCCAACTTGGGATTGATCCTTTAGTGAGATTTGAATACTAAGTAAATGCAGAGCCTTCAAGGGACTGCACAAAGAGTTGTAAGCACAAGGCCTCATTTTGTGCTATAGGCCAGCACCGTGAAAGGAAATGAGCAATGTGTTGTCTAGGATCTCCCGTCCCAAGTGGGAATGGGACAGTATCCACCCATGCCGGGTAGGGCTTTGTAATCATTCGAAAGCCTTCATCGTCCTACTCCTTAGCTTTCTTTATTTGCTTCTTCACCATATCATCGATCATGGCCATGAGAATTGGGTTCATGTTACTACTTGTCGGGTCTGTGAAGAAATGGCCATTGCCCTCAGTGAATTTTGGTGATTCGAATGATCCTTCCGGGGAAGCATATACTTTCTGCTTACCCTGGGCTTGAAAGCCCCTGATTTGTTCCATCAACTGAGACATTTCTTCCTATCGTTTCTTTAATTGTTCCTGTAATGAAGCTACTTTCTCCTCCAGAAGGTGTTGATTTTGTTGAGAGTTCGAACATTGCTTAACATCATTTACGTCTGCCATCATCATTGTGACAACTTTAGTAACGCTTCTGGGCTCACTCTTCGTGGAAGATGATGATTCACCACTTGAAGAGGATGATGAGTACAGTAAGATAGAACCATCACGTCTCACTCCTCCAACTAATTCCTTCGATTTAGCCATGGACCTTGTTACTGGACCTGACATAGATATTGAGGTAGCATCTTTCTCTGCCTGCTTTATCAACTTGGCAAATTGTTCCTCTGCGGTGATGGAAACATTTTTCTGAGATTCACTCTCAACTTCTGACTCCACAAGAGACCCTGTAGTTGATTCTGTGGAGGATCCAAAGTCATCATTATACTCTCCAAGAGCCTTTTCGATGGCTACCATAACATTGGTTGCTACAGACTCTTATTCCACCTTTTTGGAAACTTTATTTCTTTGCCATCTCTGTCTTTTCAAACTTGAGGATTCTTTGGAAGTCTTTGACCGAATTCCAACAAGCATGGAAGAGAAGATTTGCACCTCATGGGTTGGGTTCGTGAGTTGACGACTCCGCATGGACGAATTATGCAGAGCCATCGAATCTTTCAATTTGCGTTGAGCCAATGAATTGTTCGAGTTCCGTTGAGCCAACGGGTTAGCATGATTTTGACCATCACCTCCCTGCCAATCCTCCTGACTATGGAATAGTTTTCCATGGATGCTTTCTTTGAAGCAACTTCTGCCACTTCGAGAAAAATGCTCTGCCTGTGTGACAAGAAGACCTATCGTACTTTGAGTTGTACGGGCCTTGGCAAGGGTAACAGAGACCACCGTTGCTTCCTTGGCATCCTTCGCCTTTCTAAAGAAATCCCATGTGCGCTTTGTGGATCTTATTTCCATGTGCGCTTGGTGGAGCTTTGAATAGATCTTCCACTACTGCTTTGAGACCCTCGGCCTTTTGGAGTGGCGTAGGAACAGCCTTTTGGAGTGGCGTAGGAGCCTGTGGTAAGACAACCAAGAGCCTTTGCCCTGGAGCCTTCCAATAGATAGGCATGAACGAAGTGTTCATTCCACGATTGCCCGGGGTGAGGGTGGAAAGCCACTCTGAGGCGACGGGTGCTGGAGAGACCAACACATCCCTCCAGGATCTTCGAACCCCTACTAGAGGATTGATCTTCATAGTGAGTCCATTGTTAGCCTTCATGATTGTTGCTTCCATATGAATGAAACTGTTGAATCTGGAGTGGGTAAAATCTGATTACCCTACTATTAGGCACAGCACGTGCCTATGGCGATCACCACGAGAGGGTGAATAGCTCGGCACCACATAGGGAGTTCTTAAACCCTGTGCCGGGCTGGTTTGGCCACGAATGAGGCTAGCATTAATAAAGAGCAAACTAATAAGTTAGGATGCGCTAGCTCGGCGTAAGGCATAAAGGATGCCCCTGATATGGCCGAGCTAGGTAGGCTACGTGTATAGCTTGAATGGCATTCTGGAATACATAATTCAGCTCGGCGTAATAAGCTGAACTATGTACGAGTTATTCCGAGCTACGTGGAAGCACGGCACCGCCACGAGAAGGGCGGTGAGACATTCCAGAATATTCTACAGCGGCTTCTTATGAGACAAGGAGCGATCCCGTGAAATAAGGGATTAATATGGGAAGTCCTAACGTGATTAGGAGTATACCCCATACAGGGAAGAATCCTATATGGAAATGAAGACCCCTGCTAGACGAAATCTAGCAGGACATGGAAACTCGTCCTTAATAGGAAGGTCCTATTAGGAAGAGGATTCCTAAAGAGAATAGGAAACATAAGGCACGAGATGCCTAGACTCATAAGGTACCCACACCTATAAATACGAGACAATAGCCATGGCAAAAGGTACGCTGTGAAACCTATTTTCATACGCATTGTGTTTTGAGCTCTCGAGTACGTGATACTAACTTAGGCATCGGAGGGCCTTTGCCAACGAGAGGCAAAGGTGCTCTAACCCTTTTTCTGTCTTGCAGATCTAGGGTTGATTCAAGGAAGCACGTGATCCAGGGTTACGTGGATTTATCCCCGTACAGAATCAAAGGAAGAACACTTTCAAAAAATAAGTTTCACCATTTGTCTTATTCTTCAAAAGATGGGAGGAGAAATAGGTCCCACCGGGCGTGCCAGAAATATGTATGACACAAATTTTGAACCGCAAAAGATTTTGAATCACGATTCTAAACTCCCATATATCCATTGTTTAAGTGAACAAAGTTGATTATTTGTTTGCAGGCTCCTATTTCCGATTTGGGAATCCAAATCGTTAATTACATACCATAAAAGTAAAACATTCGATTAATAAAGAATAAAACAACAGATTAAATATAAGAGAAAATGAGGGTATGAATTTATTTTATTGATATTTGGGTCTGAAGCCCTTGGTTTGCATTAACATAAATTTAAAGAATACATTTTATTTAGGGGATTGGAACCCTTTACCTATCTTTTGTTGAGGTTTACACTGACTGATCTTCAAAGCTTGTAGATTCTTGCTGGTTGAAGAACGTGAGTTGCTTGAGCGAGGTGTATGCCTTGCTCCTGTATGCTTTGCTTTCTGTTGTGCTTTTTGTATACGTATAGTTTCTACGTTGAGGGGAGAGAGAGGGTCCTTTCCTTTGATGATGGACCTCTTATTTATAGAGTGCTCCAACCACCAGATGCTTGCCATCAATCTTGATTTGAATTTGAATCGTCATTAGAGATGAGATCAGGATAGTATCTCATCCTATCTCCTTCCTCTATTCAATTTCAAAAGGTGGTTTCATCTGATGGCATCCACCTTGGAATATTCTTCTGCTCCTTCAGAAGTAATTCTTGGGGTCTACGTCTTATTTGACTTAAGACTACGTTGACCCATATGTGGTTTTGTTGGGCCCAACATATTTAATGTTTTGCGGGCTCGACATATTCGTTAATCCGCGGGCTCAACATAACTTAATATTCCGCAAGTTCAACATATTTGTTGATTTGCAGCCCAACATATTTGTTGATTTGCAGGCCCAACACATTCGTTGATTTGCGGGTTCGTTGGGCCAACATAACTTGATATTCCATAGGATCAACATATATTTGTTGATTTGCGGGCTTATTAGGTCATCCAAATTTGGTTGAAATTTATGTGCCAACAATGGCCAGAAAACCACAAAAGCTCATATCCCTGGGATAGGGTTTGAGCGCTCAAACTTTGTGCTTTGAGCGCTCAAACCACTATTCTGTTTTGTCATTATTTCTTGTTTATCTCAGCTTTACATCATGTCTTGAGCTTATTAAAGTGTGTGTGTGTGTGTGTATGTTGTTGTGGAGCTATATCAATCTGATCCTCATCTCTTTACTCAATCTAATCATGCTTATGGTTGATTCATGGTACATCTCTCACTCATACAAGCATTTCAAGTTTATTTTAATGATGTTTCTGGAATATCAAGTGCATTTGCATCATTTCGTACTACTTTGAGGTTGTTGATGGTCCAAACAAAGGTGGAAAGGCATCAGAATCCTTGGAGATGGCTTGAGCACTCAAAGCCTCTCTTAAGCGCTCAAGCTATTTCCCTGAAAATCAAATGTTTTCTTCATCCAGGCTTTCATACTGTGTTTTGTGTATTCTGGAAGCCCTCTAGTGCCTTATTTACACCCATTCTGTCTTTATTGCCTTGTTTAGTTCATCAATGAGCTTTGAATCCACGTTGGTATGATCATTTCATTCTGTTAAGTCACCAAAGTATCATTTTCAAGCAGTTTACAATGCACCAAACATGTTTTCATCAAGTCAGAATCGTTAGAAGCATGTGTAGTTGAGTTGGCTTTGAGCGCTCAAACTCTACCTTTGAGTGCTCAAAACCCTGCCAGAGGATCAAATTGGTTTTGTCTTGCATCTGTTAGTAGTGTCATTACTGGTTACTTTGCTACTGTTCAAAATGCACTAATGTTGTTGTTTACTGTTTTGTGCCTTTGATAGTTCATGATGCACATGCATGCACCGTAAGCCATTGTTGTGTTCATCATCGTTATTTGGCTCCCATCCCCCAATATTCCCCATTGTTTGCTCAAGGTTGAGACATAAACATTTCGTATGATCCCACAAAAGTTTAGTAGAGACCGGTCTTCAGACCGGGCGAGGGGGGTGCCTTAAAACTCTTCATCTCTCGTAACCGAGCTCCCAAACCTAAGATAGTATGGTGACGATGGACCAGTATCTAAACCTTATCCAAAAGATGAGGCACAAGTCAATCGAGTTCGGTTCCTCGGGGACAATCTGCTAAAACCCGGGTGGTGACTCCAAATCGATAGAAAATCCTCGGAGGGGTGTCCACACACTATTGTGAGAATTTTAGTAACTCCATTGATGGGAAAGCTTATTTTTCACAATTGGTGATACTTTCCACTCCAAATATGCTTTTGAGGTTCCTAGAATCCCATTTACAGGTATATGAAGCTTCTTTTGCCAAAAGTAAAGAATCTTGGGGCTTATTAGATCAATAATGCTAGATACACACCCTTGTGCTCACACCCTCTCACACCTTGCCTAGGTGACACGTGGGCCCCACTCACTTAACCCTAAAAAAAAAAAGCAAAAAAAAAAAGCAAAAATCAAAAATTTTGAAATCGTCAAAGCTGAGTCCTCACTCTCATTTTCACGGGGCGTCATCAGGTTATAGAGAGAGAGAGAGAGAGAAGAAGAAGAAGAAGAAGAAGAAGAAGAAGATTGAAGGTGAAAGGGAGGAGAAACAAATTGAAGGTGAGAGGGCTGGTGGTTCGATTGTCGTGTTCTCGAGGGCTGGTGGTTCGATCTACACGCAATCCCCGTTTTTCCACGCACTGAAAAAGCCTCTAGTAGTAACCACTATTTTCTTTTGAACTCGCACTTGCAGCATTTGATCCTTTTTTCTCCAAGCTCATCAATCCCATGTTTAAACAATCAATCTTTTTTTATACTCTTTAACTACGACTGATTGTTAATATGATATGTTCTTGATATTCTTGTTCTCTTTAATGTCAGCTCCCTCATCAATGGTAATTTTCTTTTGTGCTTTTGGCTTGAATATTATCTGGGATTTACTAGGATTTCTCTATGTTTGTATATTTCCATTAATTGAATTAATTGAATGATTTAGTACCCTCTGAGCCTGTTGCAGGTCAAGATCTTTTATGTCTCTAGTGGAAATTTCCTTTTGTACCCTCTAAGCCTATTTCTACACTTGCTTATTCTGTCACCTGCTCTTTCAAAGAGATGAGATTAACTTTGGTTAGAATTGCTTGTAGCACCTTTGGTGGGAGCTATTTTACAGTAGACTAAATGCAAATGAACATACTTAAGTAGGCTTTTGATATTCATTTTGGAGGTTGCTTTTGGTGACTAGAAATTGAGAAGCTTCATCAATTGTTATGCAAAAGTTTACTTAAGTGGGAAATGGAGAGATTTAGAAAGATTTTTCCTGTGGAGTCATGTTGAAGATCCTTTATGCTTGTTGTTGCTGAAAAGCTGACATTGCAGTGAGGGGCAGTGTGGTACTTTGCATTTCTTAATTAAACAGTTCATTGTAGAGAAAATTAGCTATGAGAGCTCGTCAATTAATGTCATGTAGTGCATTTTTGGAGTATAAGCTTTGTTTCTTTGTTAAAGCCTACCAAGTTAGGTTGAATAATTGAGTGTTCATGTAGGGGAGAGGAAATAATGTAAAAAGGGAAGTGGGGATGGGAAGCCTGTTTTGTTGGTTGCCATTTCAATTAACAAGGTGATAATTGACTTCTTATGAGATCTTTACCTGTAGTGAATTAAAACTGAGACGGATGGCTACCTAAATATTTGGGAAGCATAGTTGCTGGTTGTAGTTTGATCAATTATTGCAGCGCGTTACTATCTCTCTTGAAAGTGGATGTCCTCTCATTGCTGACTAATGATTTAGGGCGAGTTGGGAAGTGCAGGCAGCTTTTTCTTGATTTCCTCTTTGTTTGTTTTGTACCAGTGCTATGCCTCAATACCTTTGGCATTATTCTTTTCTCCTTCACATGGTTTCCTTGTCTAAGTCAGTATCCTTTACTCTTGTACATTTGTGAATATCATCTGGGATTTACTTGGATTTCTTTATGTTTTCATATTCCTCATATGCTGCTCACTAGTTGTTGTTTATTTTTAACCTGTAGATGATGTTTCAGTTACCATCACTATCGTCTTTTATATCGCCGGAGTATGTTCCATCAGCGATGTGTCCTATATCTTCCCAAATAAAAAGGAACGAAGAAGTGGAAGAGTTATGGAGTGGAGACAATGGAGAAGAAGAAGAGGTATCGAATGGTTCCCTGAATAAGAAGCTGGCGCTCCCTTTTAAGTCTTTTCTTCCTGCTGCTCCTCCAATAAAAGAGTGTGTTGATGGTAAAGAGGCAATTGAGAATTCTGAAGGTAGAGTTGAGGACCCGAAGATAATGGAATTCGACACCCCCAACGAAGCTTATTTGTATTATTCAAGATTTGCTATAAAAAAAAAAAGGGTTTGCAGTGGTTAAAAGATCTTCGAAAAAGGGAAAAGATAGAATCTTGAAGCATGTAATTCTTGAATGCACCAAAGGTGGAAAGGCAAGGCCTAGAGGAAGCAACCCTACCAAGCCACGTCCACAATCAAAAGTGGAATGTTCGGCTCACCTTTATGGCCTTGTTCGTTTCTCTGTTTAGTTTTAGTTTTAGTTTTGATGACATCATCATTTCTCTCATTTCTCTCTCTATCTCTCTCCACTCATTACATCTGTTGACATCATCAAAACTAAACTAAACTACCTAACCAAACACAACCAATATTTGTTTAATCCAAGAGGGAAAGTGGAGGGTTAGTCAATTTTTCTTGGAGCACAATCATGAACAAAGTCTGGGAAAGTCTAGATTTTTTAAGTGCAATAGGGAACTTGATGCAAATGTGAAAAGGAAGCTTGTATTGAATGACAAAGCTGGGATCAGGTTGCATAAGACTATTGACTCGCTTCAATTGATGCTGGTGGACCTGATAAAGTTCCATATTTGCCTAAGGATTGCTGAAATTATTTGGATAAGGTTTGACGTTTACAACTTACGGAAGGAGATGGTGAAACAATGCATCATTATTTCATGAGAATGAAAGCTGACAATGAAGACAAAAGGAGACCGTGTCCAGCAAAAAAGTTATGGTATAACTTTCTATTGATTTTTTCTTGCTAGTTAATATAGACATATTAATATATATGTCTCTTAGGCGGTCTAGACCAGCCATAAATCATGCATAATAGTAAGGGCGGTAGAACCGGCCATAATAAAGACAATAATTAAAACAGATATTGAAAATGTAAATTCAAATCATTGTATTGAATTGAAAGGCTTACTTGAAGCTACTGGTACATATGGGGGGAGGAAGAGTTGAGAGAGATGGGTCGAGATATGAGAGGGAGAGCAGAGTTGAGAGAGAAGTAGTAGAAGAAGAGTGGTAAAAAAAACCGATGCCTAACTACTGATCTTGAGAGTCCTTTTATAGAATAAGGAACTCTGTTTACAATCATTAAATTCCGTAATTGGCGGAGGGATAATTGGTTTTGATGCTGTTGATGCTTTCTTCTTTCGGTGGAAAAGTAGTGCCATAATTGCCCTTTTGACTTTGAGAGACTTCTTTCGGTGGAAAAGCTGAAATGATAATTGTTTTCTTGAATAATTGTTTTCCTGAATATTGCTCCACTTGCTGATATATTGGTCTTGCTGGAAAGCTGATCCCATAATTATTTTGTGGAAAGTTTGAGGGATATGATGGTAATGAGTGGGAAAGTTGGCCTTGAAAATCCCTTTTTTGGTGAAAAGGACGATTCTTCATTTGTCTTGGTCTTCAATTGCACTTGCTGATGATGATGTTGGTGGAAGTTTCCATAATTGCTTGAAATTGCATTTGATGATTGATTCTTCTTTTGCTTTTTTGACTTAGAGGTCTCTTTTGGTGGGAAATGTTGTTCCACATGCTGAATTTTTGTCAAGGCTGGGATAGTAACAATAATTTTTGCGTAGTCGTTTGACTACCAATTTGAACCAGTAATAATCAGTTTTTTCATTGTCGTTGAAGAAAATGATTGTTTTATTGAGGGCTGGATGACTGAAGGCTGTTTTGTCATAAAAAGCAAGAAGATGATTCATGCTTCTTATCCAGAATTTGATATTTATTTTGGTATTGGGTTCTAAAAGGAAACGTGTCCAAATATGGTGTAATTGGTCACGGATACGTCTCCTTCTATTGAGCTCGTCCCAAGTAACTAACGGATTAATTAAAAGGGAAAGTTCAATTTGATCATGATTCATTTTGCACACACTTGATTTTGTACTCACGCTTTCACCATCATCCAGTGGGGATGATTGATTCTCAGCTATTATCAGTGAGTGATAATAGAGGTAATGCTCTTGAAAAATAGTAATACCTGACCCTGACCCTGCATTAGAAAAAGAAAATTAGTACTCATAATTCATTGAGAGTCTTGAAATAGAGAATCGAATGGATTTTGTTCTGGCGTTGAGGAAGTAGATGCTTCTGTGTCTTGACTCTGACTAAGCATGTCTGTAGCAATTTGGAGTAATGCTTTGCTTGCTTCTTGATTTGGATTTTGAGCAGCTTGCTGTATGAGTTGTTGAGCGAATTTGATTATTGTTTGATTGGGTGATTTTGGAGGTGGGGAGCTTGTAGTAGGACTACCAAGCTTGATGTTGGAAATCATATATGGTGATGGAGGTCTGTCGAGGATCTGGACTGGTTTGGGGACTTTTGTTTTAAAGTCGTTTTGGACTTGATCAATAACTTGCTGGATATTGAACTTATTCCACCATTTGACCAAGAATTGGCGGCAGACAAGATTATCGGAGATAACATATTTCCATCTGAAAATCCAAGCAACTTTATATTTTGCGGTGAAGAGGAGGAGTTTAGGAAATTGATTTTGATGAGAGTTTAATTTTTGTTTGGAGTAGAAGTAATCAACTTGGTCACGAAGACTTGGTGGGATGATATCATTACAGGCACCCATTTGAGACCACCAGCGGAGAAACCAAGTAGGAAATGGAGAATTAAAATTTTGATCAAACTGGAAGAACCAAGAATGGGAGAATTTTGAATTTTCATGAAGTAATGCATAAGACCAAGCATTGATGTAATCATAATAATTAAAATATAAGTTATTATTTGGTAGTGGCTGGAGGTTGGAGGGATGACCCCAATCGGAAATACTGATTATTTTGTGGATGTAAAATGATTGGTAATTGATGACTTCATTATCTTTTGGGTCATAAACTTGTTTGAAGACAACAGAATGAGTATGCTCAAGAATGTTTTTATAATAAGAGATGGATTTGTCTGGATTGTGAGGAATAAAATGCCAGTTTTCCGGGAAATAATGTAGAGCAAGATCATTTGGATTTTTGATATGTTGAAAAGATGGTTCTATATAAAATAGGTTTTGTAATTGGGTTTTGGCAATGTAAATAGTTTTTGCTGGCATAATTGGCTGGGAAGAGGTTCCTACAATTTGGTTAACCGGGGTGTAATTTTGGGTAATTGGTGGGTAATACGAGTGCTAAAATTTCTTTTTTAATAGTACTATAATTATTTTTCGTTTTGTTCCATATGCCTGAATAATATCTAACTATTTGTTCAGGAGAAGTTGAATTGATTTTTTGTAAAAGAATGCCTCCATATCCTATGTCAGAAGCATCTGTTTGTATTATTTTAAACGAGTTTGTTGTTGGAATCCCTAGACATGGTAATATTTTGACATATGTTTTGATCTGCTGAACAATATTAGTATGAGTTGGTGTCCAGGCTGGTGGATTGTTATTTAGTCTTTCAAATAGTGGTTGGCAAATTGGTCTGAGGTTTTTGTAAAATTCTGACACATAATTTAGTGATCCTAAAAATCTTTGTAATTGGTTTTTATCAGTAATTTCATCTGGAAATTTGTCAGCAAATTTGATGGTCCTATCAATTGGTGTTATAGTGGATTGATATATATTATATCCTAAAAATCGAATTTTTGTTTGAAACAGTTTAATTTTGGGGGCCGAAACTACTAAGCCATTGTGTTTGATGGTTTGTAGAAAGGATTTTAAATGTTTCCAATGTTCGTCTATTGTATTAGAAAAGACTAGTACGTCATCAATATATGTGATAATAAAATGACTAAATGGATTGAATATATCATTCATTATATTTTGAAATTCACTAGGAGCATTTTTTAATCCAAACGGCATTACATTCCATTCATAATGTCCAAAAGGGGTTGTGAAAGCAGTTTTGTATCTGTCTTTTGGATGAATTTGTATTTGCCAGAATCCACTTTTAAGATCGAATTTTGAGAATATTGTAGCATTATGTAATCTATTAATGAGGTCTTTTTTGTTGGGAATTGGGTATCTAATCCATTCTAAGGCAGTATTTAGTGGTTTATAATTGATCACTAGGCGAGGTACACCTCTTTCTATTTCAGCATTTTTGTTGACATAGAAAGCGGGGCAAGACCAAGGTAATTTACTTTTTTGGATAATATGGTTATCAAGTAATGTTTGAATTTCTTGTTTACAAGTTTCCATTGTTTCTGGATTCATTTGAATAGGTCTGGATTTTGTTGGTATATTGCTTTCTTTGAAATCTTTGGTATAAGGTAAAGTAACTATATGTTTTTTGCGATGCCAAAAAGCACTGGGTATATTTGAACATATTTCTGTTTCTAAATGATACTTGAATTTATCTATTTGTTGAATTAAGTCATTATTTGTAAGTTGTTCTTCTATTTGTTTATATTTTATTTCGTTTTGGAGATAGTGTAATTGTTGAGTTTTCTGTTGTAACAGTGTCAATTGTTTTAATTCTCGTTTTTCAGATGGTTTTAGGAATTTGAAAGTTATTTCTTTTCCTAAGTGTGTTGTAGTTATACCAATATTATTTGTTGTGAAAGGGTATATCATACCAATAAAAGGTAAACCTAGAATTACATTATCTGTCATGTTTTTAACTAAAATAAAAGATGTTTGAAAACATACATTATTTTGGCAAATATGTACTTTGGGTAATTTGTATTGAATATCCATTTGGCTACCATTGGCAGATACTAATTGTTCAATTGTTTTATGATAATATTTTGTGGGTATTAATCCTTCTTGAATACAATTCATATCTGCTCCAGTATCTACTAGCGCAACTGTTTCTATTTCCATATCATGAATTTTGAGGTTGATATAAGTATTCCATCGTTGAATTGAAATTATATCTGGTTCTGCTGGAAGATTGTGGATATTATTTTTATAGCTTTTTATTTCATTGATTCTAGAGTGACGTCGTGCTTGGTTATAGTTGGAGTTTTGGATACTCTCATCATATTGGTTTATTTCCTTAATTTGTTTTTGACTTCTTTTATCTCATGTTGAAGTTCTTGTGAAGTAGTGTCACGTGTCTTGTTTATCTGTGTAATTACATTTAAAGTTTCTATTACTGGTTCTGGTTGTGTGATAATTTGACTATTTGCCTGACTTGGGTTATTTTGATTTATGTCCTCATAATCCTGATTTAAGATTATAGGTTCTATTTTGTGAAGATTTGGTAATATTTCTTTCAATTTTTGAGTATAGAGTAATTTTAGTTTTGGATCTTCTAGTCTACTGATTAGTTCAATTAGCATATCTTTGTCATTTAATTCTGAAATTGTTGTTGTTGTACATAACTCCTTGGTTGTCGTCTTATGTTTGTTAATATGTATATTTTCAATGTAATCTAGGAATTGAATATCCGTTTTATTTTGATTTAGCAAATTTTGCCATTGGGAGAAAATATGATATTGCTCCTTTTTAGTAAATAATTGTCGATAATTTTTTCGTCGCTCTATATTTCCTAAGGAATTAAATTCTTTGGATAATCTTTCACCATGGATAAAGAAATATGTGGAATCTAAAGGTTCATTATTTTCGTTTATCATTTTGTTATTGAACATTCGAAGTTGTGGTAGGAGTAATAGGAGTAGTTATGCTAGGTAAGTTATACCAAAAGAGTAAGAGTGTAGAGTATTTTATACTGTAAATAATCTGTATATTATCTCAACTACTTGAATTGTTTAGTTTAATAATTTGACTGTTTATCTCCTACAAGGCACATACGCCACCAGGTACATACCCCATCCACACCCAAAAACGGCTACCCTACCTCGGGATTTACACACCTTAAAATGGGAACCTAGGAACCTGGGTGACCTGATGTAGCGTGGCAGTTCGCAGATCTACGACCAAACTATTAATTAAACAACTACAAGAACTTGATAATAATGCACGGATTATTTGGAGTATAACTGTACCCTACATCTTATTGAAATATGGTCTAACCACCCAACATAACCACCTCCTACTCACTACTCACTACTTGGCTCTGATACCACAGAGTAATCAAAGTAGGCGGTCTAGACCAGCCATAAATCATGCATAATAGTAAGGGCGGTAGAACCGGCCATAATAAAGACAATAATTAAAACAGATATTGAAAATGTAAATTCAAATCATTGTATTGAATTAAGACTCTTCCTTCCGCCCCCCCTATATATATATATATATATAGGATCAACTTCTAATGAGGGATCCCTCATTTTATTTAAAATGAGGACCTCATGCTTCCCGACCAAATTTCGACGATCCAAACCGTTAGATGTGTTTAAAATGTGTTTTTAAGGTGCACCGTGAGGATTCGTCCAAAAAAAATACCCGCAAGGGCTTCGTCCGATTAGTTTTTGTTAAAAATGTTATCAGTTTTTGTTAAAAATGCTATATATAACGTTTTTAACAAAAACTAATCGGACGAAGCCCTTGCGGGTATTTTTTTTGGACGAATCTTCGCGGTGGACCTTAAAAACACATTTTAAACACATCTAACGGTTCGGATCGTCAAAATTTAGTTCGGAAAGTGGAAAAATTGCTTGGTCCTCATTTTATTTAAAATGAGGGATCCCGCATTAGAAGTTGATCCTATATATATATATGTATACATATATATATACATATATATATATATACATATATATATATATACATATATATTCAATGAGTGATTCGCAGTAATATAATTTGTTAATTTCAGGAGATCGGAGATATTGCGCTTCTCAATGTGGCCAGGACATAAGAGAGTGTTGTAAATGTAGATATAAGTAAACTAATCAGCTTTATAATTTTCTTCTATATGAATAATTTAGGAAAAATTAGTCATAAATACATAATATTTTGTCTTTTTGAAAGGAAGGACAATGAAATTCTCCACCGCCCACCGACAAAAAATTAAAAACTGGATAAGGCCAATGAATTAAAACTGGACCGGTTTTAGACTTCTAAATTTTCTCTCTCACAAACGGAATTCATTGACATTATCAAGTCTGCTGAGGTGAAGAAAGTATGTAATTTGGTATCCATCGATGGGCGAGACTTATAAATTGTTTATTAGAGAATGTTTTGAAATATGATCCTCTAAGAGCATCACTAGTGGTATACTCAAATATGAATACTCAAATATTGCCACATCACATTTTGAGTATTCATTTAATGAGTTTATAAGTTTGAGTATCTACCCTTCTACAATGGTTCATTTGTGTCCATAATAGAAAAAGTACTATTCACTCTATTTTTATTCATAAAATGGGCACAACTTTAAATTTGTACATATATATTTTTATAATATTATTACTATTTAAAAGATATTCACAATACGTTTAAAATGATATCAATCTTGAACATATTTTGGTAAAGATTAAAAATTGATAATTTCAATTTTTGGGAGAAAGTGCAAAAAAATTGAGTTTTGAATTAAGTATTTGAAAAATGGAGAGAGAATGTTGTTACTTTTTGTAGGTGATGGTTCTGCCTTTAGCCAAATATGATGAGCTGGAGAGGCATGAATAATCAACAGTAAAGACATAGTAAGAAAGAGAATGAGGTAGTCTAGAGGAAGGGTGAAGAACAGAGCAGGTGTGCACAGAAAGAACTAAGGCAGTGGATTGCTTTTGTCTAATCCGTAATACCCTAGTGACCTAGGAGATGGGGCAAGAATCTCACCAGAGAGAATGTTCTCCTCTCATTCAGTGATTACCCTTTTCTCTCTCTAGGATGGCATATGCCTCTGCCAAGATTTTTACCAACCTCTGGGCATTGAAAGGGAATGTCCCATATTTATAGGCACCTTGGACCAATCATCAGGTGTCAGGCTGTCATCCTATAATATAATAACACGTGTCCTTTCCGTACAACCTGACCGTACGGGTGACGTCATCATCACGTAGCTGACCCGCGCGGTGATGAGCCATTCCCCCGCGCAGCGATCCTTTCGTTCTTTATAGCCACCAAGCCACTAGATCTCCCTTATTCCCGTTAGGGCAAGGTCGTGACCTGTTCGGTCGCGCCTATACTGCAGCCAAGCCTCAGGGGGCCCCCGGGGTCCTGCCTTCAGACCGCAGCAGGTATAATTACCTGGGCTATATCGAACTAGCTTCTCGCGTTCTCGCTCATGTTCTGAGCCGCGCTATTCACATGGGCCATGGGCTTTTCTCCTATTCGAATGGCCCATGGTTGCCCAAGCACCGCCCTTACTGGGCTTGGGGTGCACGCCGTGGAGGCGCCTTGCGTAGGAGGGATCCCGCTTTAGTGGCCCCCCCACGCTGAGAGTTGTGCCCCCCCCCCCCCCCCCCCCCCCCCCCCCCCCCCCCGCGCGCGGAGTTCTGCGCGGAGAGTGCCACGTGTCAAGCGGACATCGCGCCACCTGAGTGACACTTGTCATGATCTTAATGGTGGGTCAACGTTGACTTTGGTCAACGGGGGGTCTCGCACTGACCTCCCCTACACTTTTGATACGGTGTGGTCCCCAAAATTTGGTTATTGAGAAAGATTGGTAGTTTTGAGTATCCAAATGCCAAAAGTTGAGTATTTGTAACAAAAGTTGTTAACTTTGAGTATTTATTCAAATACCATTGTGAGCCTCTTTTGGGTATCAAAATACTCATCTTTGAGTATTTTTGTGTTTGAGTATACCACTAGTGATGCTCTAAGGGATGTGGTTATCCCTCAATACTCTTGGCATTTAGCTTGAAATTGACATGCATGTATGAATAAATCTTAATGTGCCCGTAATGCCACATTTTTCTAATTACCCGAGCTTTTGTATTTTTTTACAAAATTAGAACTTTAAAAAATTAGTAAAATGTCACTAGTTTTTTGGGTCGCCAGAAGTGGTTGTTGAAGGTGGGGTGGTTGTAGGCCAAGAAGCAGAAGTTGATTTTTTTGGGAATTTTCTCTACGAAATTAAAATTTAAAAAGATTAGTAAAATTTCATTAATTTTTTGGGTTGCCGGAAGTGAGGTGGTTGTCGGCTAGGAGGCAGGAGTTGATTTTTTTGAATTTTTTGTACAAAATTAGAACTTTGAAAAATTAGTGAGATGTCACTAATTTTTTGGGTCTCCGAAAGAGGGGTGGTTGTCGGCCAGAGGTTGATTTTTTTTCATTTTTTGTATGAAATTAGAACTTTAAAAAATTAGTGAGAAGTCACTAATTTTTTGTGTCGTCAGAAATGGTCGGCTGGAGATAGGGTGGTTGTAGTCAGGAGGCAAGAGTTGATTTTTTTTGTACGAAATTAGAACTTTAAAAAATTAGTGAGATGTCACTAATTTTTTGGGTCAACCGGAGGTGGGGTGGTTGTCGGCTAGGAGGCAAGAGTTGATTTTTTTGAGTTTTATGTACGAAATTAGAACTTTAAAAAATTAGTGAGATGTCACTAACTTTTTGGGTCGCCGGAAGTGGTCGACCGGAGGTGGGGTGGTTGTGAGCCAGAAGGGAGGAGTTGATTTTTTTTTTTAATTTTCTGTATGAAATTAGAAATTAATAAAAATTAGTGAGATGTCACTAATTTTTTGGGTCGCCAGAAGTGGTCGACCGGAGGTGGGATGGTTGTGAGCCAAAAGGGAGGAATTGATTTTTTTTTTAAATTTTCTGTACGAAATTAGAAATTAAAAAAATTAGTGAGATGTCACTAATTTTTTGGGTCGCCAGAAGTGGTCGGCCGGAGTTGGGGTGGTGGTCTACCAGGAGGTAGAAGTTGAATTTTTTTGTACAAAATTAGAATTTTACCAAATTAGTGACATTTCACTAATGTTTTTTGTCTTTATGTTCAATTGCAAAAGTTTTTTGTCGTTCCCTTTAAAAATGTCAAATGTTTTTTTGACTTTATGTTCGATTGCAAAATTAAGTTCCTTGTCATTTCCTTCAAAAATGTCAAATGTTTTGTATTTTTGGCTAAGTGGCCCAAATTATTGGAATTTCCCTTGATTTATGTTACATTTTTTATTTGTGGTAGAATTACCCAAGCTACATGAGGCCATTAATGTGGCCAAACATGATGGCCTACCATATGGCACAAGGCAGAATCGGTTTTAATCAACCGCGAGTTATGCATAACTTCCAAAGTACAATAAGGGGAGGGCCACAAGCAAGAATTTTGGAAGATCTATATCAAGCACAAGGTTGGGCAGGACCACAATCAAGTTTAATGGAAAGTCAAAGTTAGGGTTTGCAAGGTTTTCAACAAAGGTTTTTGCAAATGATGAAAGGAACGAATAATGGCGAAGAGTAGAAGTCTTGGTTCGTTAATGGATTGTCTATTTTTATTTTTTATTTTTTTATGAATTAGGCAAGGGTTAGTGGACCTGTGTTCTTTGCTTTTTTAATCCAGTTTGATTTCACCTTGATAGATGGTACAAGGGGTGCAAATGTTTAAAAATATAGTTGAAGGGGTGTCTTTAGATTTCGCTCAAAGTACAGGCGGTATAAGTGAAAATTCCCCTAGAATATTAAACCTATAACCACGTGATTGCTCCCACAAAAGCCGTTTGTATTGAAAGTCAACTTAGGCAACTATTGGAAGTCATTACGTATGGAAATATAATTTTAAATGAAGCCGGAGCCCTCACCGTCCTTTCATTCACATCTCCGCTCATGCTTGAAATGATAAAATATTTGTACCTTTTGTTATTGAGTTTGAATTATTTTCACGGCCGATGGAAACAAAATTTTCTTCCGAATCAATTGTATTGCCTTACATGTCTATGTTCTATTATTTGGGATCTTGAACACATGATGCAATTCAATCGATTTGGAAGAGACTTTTTTTTGCACCGGCGGTGAAAATAACTTAATCTCTTTTTTATTTTTGAGGAAACAAACAACACCGTATATAGCGATTAGCGAACCATATTTATACACTGTGTAGTCTCTCTCTCTCTCTCTCTCTAACTGGTAGATTGAAAGAGTCATAGTTCTCCCTCTCCGTCTCTAACTAACTGGTAAATTGGAAGAGTATTTCGAGTCATGGAAATGGGTTCAAGAGAAGACCGTGAAAGTATGAAAATAGATTCAGGGGAAAAGCGTCTCAACGAGCTCGGATACAAGCAAGAACTCCGGAGAGAGATGGTCAGTATATTTTTCCTTTCTTCACTTTCTCTCTTACTGTTTTTTTTTTTTTGTCAAGATAAGATTCTAGTACGTTAGTAGATTTAAATTACTATGGCAGACTAACATTATTCCATTGACTTGAATCTGACTTGAAGCCGGAGCCCTCACCGGTCCTTTCATTCACATCTACTCACGGTCGCTTGAGCTATAATTCTGGCCGGGTCTCTTTCTTCAGTTTCTATTGAACTTTAATTCACGTAATACAAGTCTGCTTAGTTTATGTGGCCTCGTTGAACTCGTTTTCTCCGTATATGATGATCAACTTCGAAAACTCAATCCTAGTAGTACAAATTTTTTCCCCTACAATTGTTTTTAATCAGGTATATAGACTTATATATAGACTTGTTATCTCATGTCAATTACTCCTAGCTTATTAACGTTGTCAGTTTCATATTTCGAAAAGGTTGGAAATCTGTTTTTGCTTGGGACACGCTTATGTTTCTATTCCAAACACTTGTTTTTTTTTTTTTGTTTTTTTTTTAAAGATTTTTAAAAATAAAAAACTTGTTTTGGGAGATATTGAATGAAGCCAAGCATTTCGAGTCCTCTTCTATTTGACTTGTTAAAAGCACTCTAGGAGCAGTATAAACTAAAATAAATGCAATTTAAATACAATTATACATTTATTTGTTACATTTTTAAATCTGCCTCCTGGATTTTGTAATTGGAATTCAAGTAACCAAAAAAAAAAGCTCATTGTTAGGCTCGATAAAATAGTACTATAAGTGACAAACAATTTGAAATGGAGAAAGTAATTATTTCTCCTTCCTTAAGACTGGTAATCTTATTTTAATTCCATTGTTTGTAGGTAGTTGACCATTATGTCGACAAACATCTTTTGCCGATGCCCCTCCTACTTTGGGTATTCCTTGTAATAGTCTAACAATAAAGGCCCATTTTCAATATCGCTTTAGACCCCCCGAAAAGTCAAGGTTGATCCTGTATCGGTACGACTCAAGGTTTAGTGACTTTTAGTCTGAAATCTCAAGGAAAGTTGATTTAAAATATTGCCTCATCAATTTAGTATTATTCAAGCAAATGAAACACAGTATAAATTCAAGAAAATTTTAAACCATACTTTAAAATTATTTTAAAAAGTACTACAGTATCAATTTGTTTCTAGTTTTCAGATTTGTTTAAAAACAATAAACATTAACCCAACATTAGAATTTAAAAGTACTAATTGGTTGGTTTTGTTTTGTTTTGTTTTGTTGCAGAGCTTTTTCAAGACACTAGCAATTACATTCTCTTGTATGGCAGTGTTCACCGGAACACCTCTATATGGACAAAGCCTACTATATGCAGGTCCAGCAAGCTTGATATGGGGATGGGTTGTTGTAACCTTCTTCACCTGGTTTGTTGGACTTGCCATGGCTGAAATTTGCTCCTCCTTCCCAGTATGTTTAAATCTCATTACTTCTTCTTTTTGTACTTCTTCAAAAAAGAGTATTAGTTTCTATAACCCGTGGGGCGAAGTCAAAAAATCTACTTCAAGAGGGACCAAGCTCCCGTCCAGTCAACCTTTCCTCCAATGGGTTCAATTTTAGGCTGTTGTGGGCCCATCTCGAGCCCACAATGTTGATCTGAAGTGTTTGTATTTTACGTATAGCATGGAAGTACATTCTTACAAAAAAACCAATAGTTCGATTAGCATCGATTGGTATATATATCAACGGATCACATTGGTAGAGGACAAACTATAGGGCAAATGCACATTCCAAACCTTCACCGTCCATCCACTTTTGTCTTCCGTAGATATAAATTGTTCATAATGATATAGTTATTGATATTCGCTCGACTCAATCTTTTACATACACTTATTTCTATATGATCGCTATGGCATGAACTTTTCTGATATCTGTTGTAGACCTAGCTAGGGCGGGCTTACAACCAACCAAAACCGGACCAAATTTGAGAATAAGTTGATTGGACAAGATCTTGGTTCCTTGAAGAGCGGCAACAATCTTACTTTAATTAATTTGATATTCTTGAAAGATTTCTCCACAACAAATGGTGTAATTAACTGTAATATTTTTTAATAACGTCTACACTATTTTACCTATACTGTAGATTTGTTCTACCAATTAACATGAACATTAATTAAAAAAGTATTTCATCAATATGGGTTTTGTAAGGGAATGAGATGACTTTAGGAATTAATTAATGCAGACAACAGGTTCCCTTTACTTTTGGACTGCTCATTTGGCTGGACCCAGATGGGGACCATTTGCATCATGGTGCTGTGCTTGGCTCGAGACCATTGGCCTCATCTCCGGAATTAGTGCTCAGGTCCGTCAACTATCTCTATTCATTTCTTTCAATTAATTTGCAATATACATAGTATGAGAGAGATTTAAATTTGCCGTTCCAAAAAGTTGTACAAATAATATAAATTATTAACAGTTGAGTAATACGTTGGCTGTAAATAATTTATTTTAAGAAAAGAAAATGTTTTCGGAAATAACATTAATCATACCAACAACTGAATATTTTTAACAGGATATGTAGTGAAACTATTGTGTATATAATATTTTCCTATTTGATTGAATATTAAAACTTAATAGACTAATGATAATATGTCAAATTCATAGTAATTCTCTCCCGCACATGTGATGTAGCTATCTGTATAGATATACCCTATGTAGTTAACCCATAACTAATACTATAGAGTATTAAAATATTTCAAAGTCTGACTACAAAGTTTATGCCGAAAATTTTAAACTTCCTCATATCTCGATTGAAAAACCCTAGTTTATCTAGGTTTATAGATTTGCTATGTTTTAATCTTTTGTAAAAATTAGCCCCCTAATCAAAAAGTCAATCAGTCACACAACGGAAAGCAAACAATCAAAGAACACCAAGATATATGTGGAAAACCCTAAATGGGTAAAAAATCACGGGAAGGAATAAAAAACACTATGCTCCATGTGTAGTTACAAGCACTTACGATTAGAATCCTCACAATCGAGCCTAAGATCTACTTGCCAAATCCACGTTCACCACACCCAGTGTCACGCCCTCATTTTTAAATAACCAAAATACCAATATAATCCACGTGGGATAAGTCAAAGTCAAATTAAACTTCATTGAAAAGTCCAAGTCAAATTCACATTTCCATAACCAAGTTCAACAATCTCCAACTCAGGGTACCCGTAACCCCATGCATAATATCAAAAAGCTCAAAGTTATTACATGTCTCATTTGTTGCCAAAAGATTAGAGAAAATTCGAGTTACAATGTCATCTTATAAAACTCTAGATAATGGAGATGAAGAAAAATGACTTCATGATCAGTAATCTCCATGCAATGCAACCACGCTTCAAACGTCCAACCCATGCTCCATGCCGTGTACCTGAAAATGATAGGGTGAGCTCACTAGCTCGTAGGGAACCATTCTACTAGCGCTAGGTGTATAAATATGATAAGTGCACCGGAAGAGTGGAGTATAGTGAACGAAATAATCAACGCATGTGATTAGAAAGAATAAACCAATGCAACCCGACTACCAAGTACCCGAACCTCTCAAGAATGTATCCAAATATCCATAGCGTGTATCCAAGTGTCCCAAATGTGTCCGCGTATCCCAAACGTATCCCAAAACAAATCCAAGTACCCAACCAAAGCCCAAGTATTCACCAATTTCCCAATATCGCATACCAAAAATCAATTTTCGCAAAAAACACCAAGATTAGTCCAAACATGCCATTTCCAATATTTCACAAGAAAACATTCATTAAATCTTAATAGGGAAGTATCCATCTGCCGGATTTCGTGGGCTCCGTGCACCCCAGCCGGATTTCGTGGGCTCCGTGCACCCATGGCTAGGGACACCAAACGGGTGATTCCTAGAATTCACATTATCCAAATATATCATTTCAAAACAATTTGTCTTTCAAAAACTTCCATATGTCCCATTTGTTCCAAAAATTCACCATTTTCTCCAAAATGTGTCAACCGACGCATGTCCAATACATATAACCATGACATTTGTTAAATCACATGTCCAAAGATTGGTTTTATGATTTCAAAGTGAATTCGGTGTTAAAAATGATGATACGGGTCAAAAACACGAAGAAACGAACAATCGGGGGCCAAACAGGCATCGGGGAACGAACCGGGACAAAACAAGAAAAATGCTAGCTGCTGGATTTTCCGCCCGAGCGGCCCCCAATCCCGCCCGAGCGGGTCGGGCAGATTTTGGGCATCCAAAAAGTGCAGATTTTCACCCCTTAGGGTGTGGAATTTCAACCCAAGTCCAATTTTGATGATTTAGGCACAAATTTGAAGTGTCAAGCAACAAATAAACATAGAGGGAGAGTAAATTACCTTCCAATTTAACATTTCAACAAGAAATTTCATAGATCAAGATCAAAGCTTGAAGAAAACCCATTTCCATGGTGGAAAACAAGATTTACAAGAAATTGGCGAGCAAGACAAGAATATGTGTAACAAATCAACAATATACAACTAGAGGAAATAGAAATTTGTCCCCTACCTCAAGGATTGAGCTTGAAATGAGTGGGAAATGGAAAACCCTAGCCTTTGAGACCCTCCAACTGAAATACCCAAGTTCCAAGCAAAACCACGGAGACCCTGACTCCAAATCACGCGTAGAAGTAGGATATGAGGTTGAATCTTGAGTTTGGGGAGTGAGAGGGGTGGATTTTGGTGAGGTTTTGAAGAAGATTTTTGAGAGAGTAGAGAGAGAGAGAGAGAGGGCCGGCCACCAATATAGAGAGAGAGGGCTGATTTTTTTGTAAAGAAAGAAGCAGCACACATGTGTATATACACCTACCCCTTTGCACTTTCACCCCCTCAAGTTTCTATAGTATTTTAAATGAACCCAAGTGCAAATGCTACACTCACATTGGCCCATATTAACTCATTTTCAATTCCTCACATTTACCCAACATTATCCCGGAAGATTATACGAATTTTACGGGTCCTTACACCCAGTGCTTTGACTGCTGCTGCCTTGAATCCACAAGCCTTCCGTTTGCCTCCCGGAATCCACCGAAGGACTTTTCTCAAACTTATTGTTGATGATGAAATAACTCTTAAAACCTCTTGGAGATGTATTCCCCTTTCAATGATACGTATATTGTATATGTACTCCAAGATCCAAAAACAAAAAACCTCTCGAAGATGATTATTTAACCCAAAGAATCATTCGATACTTGCAAGTCTTCGAGATACACAAACCCTAGCCACCAAAAGTGATGAGAGATGTAAATATTCGTGTTAGGGTTCTTATCACCGCAGCTCTCATATTTTTTGACCTAATGGTTGAGTATTTATAACTGCTGAATTCGGGCATTTTTGCCGGCTGTTTTGCTCGAGCCAAATGTCCAGCAAAAATCAATCAGAATGTTTTGCTAGTAGAGAGCCTTGAAATGCTTGAGCAAAACTTGTAGCATCCACCTTTTCTTCAAAATGATCAATCCGTCTTGACTAAAAGCTACAACACTCAAATAAAAATACATATTGAAATGATTCTTTTTCCACACCTAAAACAGACACTCTAAAAATAAATACCGAAGATTACAGTGCCATAAAAATACAATACACGACAATGTATATGTTTTAGGCATGGATTTGCCAAACCAAAGGAAGCTCGGCCTATTGAGCTTACATCAATGATATCCATTCCAACCATTTTAAAAACTTTACGTATTGTTGACCCATCATATATGTAAAGTATATCATGAAATAGAAAAAAAACTTTAATACCATTCTTATTTTGTTTCAACTGGAGTTATATTTACATTTAGAAGTATATTAATTAATTAAATTTTCAAATTAATAGCTTTAAAATCCTAGGAGTGATTGTTGAAAAGATGAAATTTGAGTTGACTTTAAATAATGAGAGTCCTTATATTAGATAGAGTTAGACTAATATTCTATTAACCACTTTTATTTTGTTTTCTTGATCATCTTATGTTTTGTCAAACTATCCAAGGAAAACTTAACCAATAGAGAATTGCCAATGTCCAGTACTCTTCTCTCTAATCTACCATTTTGCTTAATATATCCACATTTACTAGCACCCAATTCATATTCATACGTCGTCGCACTACATGACATAGGGGAATTTACTTTAATTTCACTTATTGGTATGTGCAATGCACACAAATAATTTTAGGAATCTGGTTTAGGGAAATTTTGATTATTTTTCTACAACGTACCTGATTTACGATGTTTGTAATTTTTTTATTTATCTTTTTGACCTATTTTCAGAATTTCGAACTTTAGAAACTCAGTTTAGAATGTTTTGAAAACATTACACGCGAAAGAAAACGAAAGGGGAGTAAATTAAAAATGAAGGTTTCCAATTTGTGATGAAAGAAAATGGAATTTTTTTCCAAACTATTTAAAATTTACTTTCGGAAAAAACACCATGTGTACGTGTAACGGACTTAAAGTAGACTAGTAGAGTGTAGATGCGTAAGCTCATGCACGTTCTTTTTTCTTTTCTTTCGTAAGATTTTGTTGTTATCAATGAAATATTTCTTTCTTTGTTGTTCAAAAAAAAAAAAGTATTCCGACAAGTATATGACTATATGTGGTTGATCAGGCATATTCAGGAGCACAAGCCCTGCAGATTATAATCCTTTTGTCCACTGGAACAAATAAGGGAGGAGGTTACTTCGCTCCTCGGAGTGTATTTCTGTGTATGTATATGGGCTATATCTTCATCTGGGCAGTTCTCAACTCCTTTGCCTTGAAAGTGATTGCATACCTCAACATAATCTCCATCTGGTGGCAGGTATACATCAGGAAAATCGAAATATATCTGTTTTAACTAATTACACGCATATGGTAAGTCATAAGACGTACGTACGTAGATCTAGACACTCATTTTTTAGTAGGCGAAACGCTTTGGAATCGGGTAACACAATTGCAACTTGATGAAATAGCAATGGCGAGAAAGAGCTTTAGAGCAGTCATATTAGCCTTATCAGATGTCCATTGAGTAGCGAATTTGCCATAAAACCGGCACGTTTGAGTTGATATTTCAAACACTGGTAGTGCATGAAAGACATAGCATAGCAGTACAACTATTTTGCAAGCTGAATTCGGAGAAGAATGCAGGTGATTGGTGGTTTGGTGGTGATCATAATGCTACCACTGGTGGCACATCCAACACAACCAGCTTCCTACGTGTTCACCCATTTTGAAACGGCACCAGAGGACACTGGAATTTCCAGCAAACTTTATGCAGTAATCATGTCTGTACTCCTCAGCAATTACTGTCTCTACGGCTACGATGCTGCAGCTCATTTAACCGAAGAAACCAAAGGCTCCGACCGAACTGGTCCTACTGCCATTCTCACAAGCATTGCCATCATCACCGTTTTCGGATGGGCTTATAACTTGGCTCTTACTTTCAGCATCAAGGTACCCCCCCCTACCCTTTATTATTTGGACCTTGAAGTTGTTTTAGGTACATAATAGAGTGAAGAAAAAAGGGATTTAAGATCTAAAACCAACGGGCAACGGCCCTTAGCAAAATTTACATTCTGCTACGCATTTCTTTGATTTGGTTGTGCAATCTTTTACCTAGAATCCAAGCTACTTGTATGATGTAAACAATGAGACGGCGGGGGCACTTGTACCGGCACAAATAATTTACGACGCGTTCTATGGGAGATTTCACAATTCCACTGGAGCTGTTGTTTTTCTCTGCATTATCTGGGGATCCTTCTTCTTTTGTGGGCTTTCTGTTACAGCCAGTGCTGCTAGAGTTGTACGTGTCTCTAATCACTTTTCATACAAATTCCCTACATTGATTTGTTCACAACATAAAAACAATCTCTTTCTTTGCCTCCTACTAGGTTTATGCTGTATCTCGGGATAAAGGAATCCCATTTTCACCAATTTGGCGACGAATTCACCCGAAACACAAGGTTCCCACAAACGCAGTGTGGCTATGCGCGGTCCTCTCTGCGATCCTCGGGCTGCCCATCTTGAAACTCAACGTGATATTCACAGCCATCATTTCCATAAGTACGATCGGATGGGTTGGAAGCTACGGTGTCCCGATTTTCGCTAGGCTCGTGATGGCTGAAGAGAACTTCAAACCAGGGCCCTTCTACTTGGGAAGCAGAGCAAGCAGAATCATTTGCTTGGTAGCATTCTTGTGGATATGTTATACCTGTTCAGCTTTCCTACTGCCCACTCTCTACCCTATTACTTGGAACACCTTTAACTATGCACCCGTAGCTCTAGGCTTGGTTTTGTCTCTGATTATGCTTTGGTGGTTTTTAGATGCAAGGAGATGGTTCAAGGGACCTGTAAGGGACCTTGATATGCATAATGGAAATATTTAGGCAGTATTTTGGCCTACATTTTTCTTATTTTTCGGGTCTTATTTTTGTCTATTCAGATTATCGTTAGTTTGTATCAAATTATTTACTATTAAGCTTCCATCTTGATGAGAAGAATTTGAAAACTAAAATTTTTAACTAAAGGCAAGAAAAGGTTTACTGCAGAAAAGAAAAAATTCAATAGTATTATTTTAATATTATTTTGGTCCTTTTTTTAACGTTTTTAAGATTCGGTCCACATTTTTTACATGTTTTATTTCTCTCCTTAAGATGAATATGAGAAGTTAAATATTCTGACCAGAACAAGATATTCGCTGGCAACGAAAAATAAACCTAAATTTAAAAAATAAGGGCCTTGTTCGTTTCTCCTGTTTAGTTTTAACTTTAGTTTTGATGACATCATCATTTCACTCATTTCTCTCTCTATCTCTCTTCACTCATTACATCTGGTGACATCATCAAAATTAAACTAAACTATCTAACCAAACACAGCCAAGACAGTCCTAACTCAACTTTAACTGCCGCATCTAGATTTAGGGGTGCACACACTCTGGATTGGTCAAGTTCTCTAGAAATTCAGTAACCGGATTATTCCGAACAGTTCTAGCAAAATTAGAACCAAAACTTAACCAATATATGTGCGGAACCTGTCCAGATTCAAACTGCACAACCACACCGGTGTTGATTCGGTTTCGGTTCTACACAATTAACATCCACACTTTTTGACAAGACCTGCATTCATAGAATTATTTAGAATTAGGAGAGCGAAACAATCCATAAAATAATTATAGGTATTTTATTAAGATTTGAAACCAATTATGATCCACAGAATACTTGGCAATCTAACCACAAGTAATTAGGGTTTTGCTTGGAGTGAAAAGGAAAAGATTGAAATTTGGTATTGGGTCCAATAATTATAGTAATATATATAAAGTTCCAAACAAATTATATTTCTTCTCTTTATAGACACAAAAAATAACGGGCCACTTAGCCTAAAATCCAAAACATTTTGTTATTTTTAAAGGGAAGGTCAAGGGACTTTTGCAATCTAACATAAAGACAAAAAACATTTAACATTTTTTTAAGGGAAGGACAAAAAACTTTTGCAATCGAACATAAAGACAAAAAAAATACTGAAATGTCACTAATTTTTAAAAATTCTAATTTCGTACAGAAAATTCAAAAAAATCAACTCCTGCCTCCTGGCCGACCACTTCCGGCGATCTAAAAAATTAGTGACATTTCACTAATTTTTAAAATTTCTAATGTCGTACAAAAAATTCAAAAAAATCAACTTCTGCCTCCTGGCCGACCACCACCCCACCTCCGGCGACTAAAAAAATTAGTGAAATGTCACTAATTTTTAAAACTTCTAATTTCATATAGGAATTAAAAATTAAAAAAAAAAACACTCCTACTTCCGGCTGACCACCATCCCACTTCTGACTGACCACTTCCGGTGATCCAAAAAATTAGTGACAATTCACTAATTTTTAAAAATTCTAATTTTGTACAGAAAATTGAAAAAATTACCAACTAGTCAACTCGTGAAACTAGTGACAACTCACTAAACTTAATAAAAGCTAAAGAGATCAACGAACAAAGCTATTTTGAATTAAGTGACAAGTCACTAAACTTCGTACCTCGTTTAAAACTCCTAATTTAGAACCTAGTGCAAAAATATACTTCCGACAATTTCAACAACTTGTTTAACTGCATAATCAAGTATGATCTGTTTTCGTTCGTTTTCAAGCAGGGCCCGTATATTTTATGCAGGTGTTTGGTTCTTTTACTATTTTGCAATGGAAAATAATTATGTGCGAGCGTGCCAGAGAGTTTTAAATCTCCTCCCTCAGATTAACTTTGGAAAACCAAATTTAATCAAGCGATTGTGTTTTATTGGTTCAATTACCTAAATTAAGAGGATTTTTTTCCTTCAAAGTGAAGAAATACAATCCAATATGCTTAGGAAATCAAAGAACAACAAAGAAACAAGATACTTCGATTAATAAGTCAAGGGTAAACTTACTTCAAAATTGCCTTCGACTTCAAATACAAGGTCACAAGAACTTCGAACAATTGATTGTTGCAAGAACAACCGAAATCTACTTCCTAGTCTACTTCCTAATCTACTTCGAACTGAGTCGAAATCTTAATTCTACTTTGCCAATGAACAAACCAAGCATCATTTGTTTGATTGCTATTTGTTGAAGATTTGTCCGGGGTTTCTCTTTCTTCAATATCTTCTATTTATAGGAACTGCTTGTGACTTGAACTTCCCGCTCAAAGAATTTGAACTTGGCTTGCTTCGAAGTTCATCTTTACACTTCGAATTGGCAGTTTCATTCCCCCACCACGTCTGAATTTGAATTCCTCTAAACTTCCTTCAGAAGTTTTAATTTGAATTTGCATGGTTGCTTCAAATAACTCAAATGATTACACGTTAAGGAAATAACTACCTTGGATGATGTACTCCACGTGTCTTAACTGTTAATTACCTTGTTTCACATGTTTACACGTGGAGTTCATGCATTTAGCAGTTGAAATTATGGCTTCGAAGTCAATTTTCCTATATTAGCTTTGACTTGTAAGTGCCAATAACTGATTTTCAAATTGAGAACTAATACGACATTGTATTAATCCATCTTTATTCCATTAATCCAGTGTATCTTCATTGACACATATTTGCCAACGTTTTGGCATTCTTGATTACGTGTCAATTAATTATTGGATTTGTTAATTTTATATGTACATACCCCCCACATTAACATCGTTGTTCAAGGTATTTGAATACGTTTTAAGGTGCCTTGCCGCTTCGAATTCCCGTAAACTTCTAAAGTGGAAGTTATTGGCAGTTCTTGTCACTTCCAATGAGAGAAATACAGTCAAGTCTTACGTTTCCCATGAGGGATTTACGGATAATGGGCAGTTAATCCATACGTTCTCCACTCACAGGAATTTGAATCGTTTCAAACTCAAAATTTTACTCTATAAAAATAAATTCAATCACCAATTCTCGTTCCAAACTCTACTTTCATCTCTTTAAACTCAAATCAACCATGGCTGATGCTACTGCTACTCAAAATGTCTTCAAAAACATGGACCTTAATGGTCACAAACCTGTTGAAACTGAAAATACTGTCACAGCAATTGTTGGTGAGATTCGAAAGGATGGCTCCTACGTAGTGGTTCAAATGAAAAAACAAGAGCCTATTGATCCATGGAACCCTCCAGTTTCATCTACTCCAGAGCCATTTCTATGGGGTTTACCATCTGAAATAATGGTGGTGAAGATGGATGACCCTGTTGGCTTCAAAGGTTGGAGTAAATATCGTTCATTGGCTACGAGTAGGTATTTATTTCCTTTCATCAGAGATGATCCTAATATAATGCTGCTTGATAACCTTATTGCCTCTTGTCTCATTCATCCATTCTATAAGGTTGAGGAAATAGAGAGATCAGGCTTTGCTAGTTATGGTGAACTCAAGCATTAAGCCACTAAGCAATACATTTATTGGCTAAATGAGGTTTGAAGGCCTCATTTTGGTAATTTCATTGATCATACCTCTCCTCTACTTTGAGCTCTTCCAGAGAATCTAGACTGGTTCAAAGAGTTGAAGAATATCAAGTTTGATCCTACTATTGCTCATGCTGATTATTCTTACACTCTTTTTCCTTATTCTGATTCCATTAAAGCCAATGAACTATTGGCTGCTTTTGCTTTCCTAAACATAGGGATTCTTGAAGAAAATGTCCCTTACAAGAACTTTTTATGGGCTTGTGAGACCCTTCAAGGTGCTACTTCTGAGCAAGCTGGTTCTTTTCTCCACTCTTTTCCGAGTCAACTTCCTCTTCTTCGAATGTGGATGAAAAATAGCAGTGCTGCCTTTGAGTTCAACCAGGATCTTCATGATTATAAGATCATTCATGATCAAATCACCAGGCTTCACAATAAGATAGAAAACCTGAAAGGGAACTCCTTCAAAGTACCCATTGGTGCTTCAAAAAGGCTTCGAAAGAAGTTTAAAAGATGCATGAAGAGGAATGTTTTTAAGTTGGCCAAGTTCAAAATCAAAGTCAAAAGTTTGGTTTTGAAAATCAGGCCACTGATTGAGAAGAAACTCATAATAGATGAAGAGCACAGAGTCAGAGCAAAGGAGAGGGAATTCTTTTCATTCACTTGATTTATAACCAATTGAGAATCTCCAAAAACTTCAATTATATCCACTTTTAAAGTGAGCAGAAGTTCCAAACCCATAATTAGAGCTTCATATTCTGCTTGATTGTTTGTGCATTCCCCTTCATTTATCTGAATCCAAATTTGGTTTTCAAACCTTGAGGAGACTCTAAAACAATTTCAATCCCAGCCATTTGAGATGTTTTCGAACCATCGAACCACATTTTTCATGGCTTGATTGTTACTGTATCAACATCTGCTATTTCTGGAGTTTCAACTCCATTTGGATGATCAGCCAAAAAGTTAGCCAAAGCTTGTCCTTTTACTGACTTTTGGGGAACATACACAGGGTTGAATTCAATCAAAGAAACAATCCATTTCCCAATTCCGCCACTAAGTACAGGCTGAGATAATAGATACTTCATAACATCAGTTTGAAAAATTACATAAGTTACTCTAGGCATCATATAGTACCCGAGTTTCTTCGAAGCAAAGAACGAAGTTAAACATAACTTTTCTATTGCAGAATACCCTACTTTCACAATCATTAAGAAACCTATTTAAATAATAGATAGCTTGTTCCTTGCCTTCATCATTGTCTTGAGCTAACAAAACTCCTATTGAGTCATGGTTTGCTGCTAAATACAACTTTACAAGCTTCCCTTTCTCAGGTGGAACTAGAACTGAAGGATTGATCAAGAACTCCTTGATGGCCTTGAAAGCATCATCATGCTCCTTTGTCCATTCGAGATCGTCTCCATCCTTCAATTTCAACAAAGAAGAAAAGATTTTAGTTTTCTCTGCAATACTAGATATAAATCTTCGAAAAAAATTCAATTGACCAAGAAATTTTTGCAGTTCTTTCTTGTTCGAATGAGGTTTAGCCTCAATAATAGCTTTAGCCTTATTTTTATCAACTTGAATACCTTTACTATGAACCAAATATCCCAAAAAAATTCCTGCCATGACCCCAAAAGCACACTTAGCAGGATTCAATTTCAGTTAATAATGCTTCATTTTTTAAAGGCTGTCTTCAGGTATTGTATATGATCTTCTATTGATTCTGATTTGACAATGATATCATCAATATAACATTCCAAAAAAAACCCAATTATTTCATGAAAAATTGTGTTCATTTCTCTTTGATAAGTAGCACCTGCATTTTTTTAGCCCAAATGGCATTTTTAACCCACTCAAAGGTCCCAAGATTACCAGGGGCTCTAAATGCAGCTTTATGAACATCTTCTTCAGCTATACAAATCTGATTATGCCCAGAATGTCCATTAGAATGTCCATCCATAATGGACATGATCTTGTGTACAGCAGAACTATCTACAAGCATGTCCACTATAGGCATTGGGTATTCATCTTTAGGAGTTACAGTATTTAGAATCCTAAAATCAATGCAAACCCTAATCTTCCCATTTTTCTTCACAACAGGAACAATATTTGATAGCCATTCTACATATCTTGCTGTTCGAATGAAACCAACATTTAACAGATCTTGAATTTCCTTCTTAACCAATAATATGGTTTCAGGAGACATCTTCCTTGGAAGTTGTTTAAAAGGTTTGCAATTAGGTTTGATAGGCAATATATGTTCAATCAAATCCCTACTCAAACCTGTTATTCTTTATAACTCCAAGCAAAGCATTCCTTGTTCTTCTTAAGCACCGCAATCAACTCAGCTTTTAAAGTAACATCAAGCTCTTTATTGATATGCACAGTGTTTGGAACAATTCCATCTCCCAATTCCACTTCTTCTAAAGCATCTTGCGAATCCACATAGCCTACAAAGGCCTCTTTGAACACACTTGGCCTCAACCCCCAGTCAGATTTCTCAGCTAATGATTCTTCCCAATCGTTTGTTTCCTGCAACTTTTGTTCTATCTCTAGAGCCATAAATTTAACCAAGGCCAAAGAGTTGGCCTCTTCAAATTTTGCCTTGGATTTACATCCAAGCAACCTCATCTGGTGGGTTGTCTGATTCATAATCAACTGCTTGTTTAAGCCTTGATTTTAACTCTGCCAATTCTCCAACTTCCAATTTACTGGATGGAGGGGTGGCAGGTTGTGCTATTTCACTTAGAGGGATGATTTCAGGTTTATACATTTCAGCCTCTGCACAATTTCCTGAAGTATTAAATGGATGAGGGCCTGCTTTAACTTCTTCAATCCCTACTCATTTTCCATTTTCAAACTTCACAATCATTAGGGCTTGATGCATTGAAGAAGGGATACAACCGTTCACATGAATCCAATCCCTTCCAAGTAAAGCATTATATTTACTTGTGAAAGTATCCACAACAAAGAATGCTGTGTCAGTTTCCATTTGGCCAACTTTTAGACGTATGGAAACAATTCCCTTAGGGTTCTTACTTTCACCAGTAAATCCAGCAATGGAAGTACTTGTTGGAATCAATCGAACATTCTCCTTTTCCAATTTCTTCAAAGTTCTGCAAGGTAAAATGTTCACTGCTGCACTATTATCAACCAAGACTCTGTTAAGAATGATTCCATCAAATGAAGCAGAGATGTATAAAGGCTTCAAATGATGCCTCATGTCAGTTGAAGGTAGTTTGAAAGGATAAGAAATATCAGTACAATTCAAATCAACAATTAAAGGATACTCAGAATTTGAATCTGGAACAAATACTGCTCTCTCTATAGAAGTTTCTTCTGGTTCCTCCATTGCATTAGCCATGACAAGAAGATATTCTTCTTCTTCATCCTTCTGAATTTTAGAAATTATTGCTCCCCATCCCTCATTCCAACCATTATCATATGTTAAATCATATTCATCATCACTGGAAACATCAATGATCTCCACTGGGGCAATTTCTGATTGTAAAGCCCTTCGAACTGGTGAGCAATTTGGACCAAGAGGGTCCAAAGTTCATGAATGATGGAGAAACCATATTGATTTGAATTTCAGGCAAAGTTTCAAATTGAATAGTCTTCTCTACAAATGATTGCTGCTCTGATTCATTTTCTCCAATATCAACCTTATCAATGGATCCCATTGTAGAAGTTTCCATTGGAGAAAATGATTCAATAGGAGAGGAACTTGTTTCCCCACCTTCTTCCTGTTCCACTATCATGGTTTCCAATAAACCAAATTGATAGCTTGCCAAGGAGTGAGGAGAAACTGGACTACTATCATGCATTTCATTATCCATTCTTGCAGCCAAACTTTCCAATGTTTCCTTGTCAGATTGTGTAAAGCCTTTTTGAAGAGAATCTTCTGAATCCTCTCTTTGGAGTTTGTTAAACCTTGGATTGAACTTATTGCCCCCATTAGAATTCTCTTTTGAGGCATATTCTTCCATTTGGAAACTACTGTATCTCCTTTGCAATTTCCTCTTTTGGGTTCTTGTCAACATAGGAACCATTTGAGGTGTTTTGGTCTTTGGATCTCTAATTACACCCCCATTGACTAGTAGTAGTGTTTTGAGGTTTGACCATTCTGTTTCCAAACTTCGGAGGAGCTTTGTAGCCTTGGAAGAGTTCTGGTTTTATTTTCTTCAAAAACCAATCAGGAACCCCCTTTACTAAAGTAAATTGTTCCTTTTGAAATTCATTTCCTTGATCCATTGGAGCCTTTCCAGTGTTAACCTTCTTCGAAGGAGGATATTCCCTCTTCGAAGGTGGTAGAACTGGACTAGAGGGAACATTCCTTTTGAAAACCAACCAAGGTTTCTCATTTCTTTCTTGATTTGGACTTACCCAAGATTTCCTTTCATTATTCTGATCTAAAGCCTTTCTCTCTATCCTTTTTGGAAAGAAATCAACCTCCTGCTTGTCTAGGTCTTTGAAAATCAGGTAATTGGCTCTGCATTCCATGCATAAGCATTCCATGCATAAGCATTCCATGCATAAGCATTCCAAGAAGGATGCTTCAAGCATAGGAAGATGAGATTCCTTAAAACCTTTCTGAGAAGAACTTTCTGGTGTATACTTTTGCTTGTTGATCCTCCCAACATCATTTCGAAGTTGACCAATCTTTGGTCTTCGTCTTCCAAATTGCACAGAGTTCATTCCAACATGCACTTGCCTGTTCTGCCACACTTCTCGAACTGTTTTGGCCAATGATGTTGGCACATTTGTGTTAGCAGTCATTTCCTCTATCTTTGAAAATGGATCTGTGTCTATACCCATAGGCTTTTCTGGAAACATGATCCTTCCTTTCTTAATCTGCTCTTAAATCCTGTCACGAAAAACATTGCAGTTTTTAGTTGAATGAGTCCAAAAGCATGCCATTTGCAATACTTTTTCCCTTGCATTTCTTCCATTGTTGGAAGTTTAACATTTTCAGGAAGTTCAATAAACTTTTTCTTTAACAGATAATCAAAGATTTCATCCGCCTTAGAAACATCAAATGAATATACTTTACTAGTTGTTTTCTTGTTTGTCCTTGGTGTTATAGAAGAATCCTTTCGAACTAAACTCTCACACACACAAGGATCATGTTCAACAATTTCAGCAGCATCAATTTCATAAGTAGGATCTCTATAATATGTTGAGTAAAAAGAATTATTTCTATCAATATCTTCTTCTAGCAAAGATTCATATCTTGATGCTTTGTAAGTTAAATCAACCAAATCCTTAAATTCAGTAGAATCAAACTTCTTCCTAAGTTCCCTGCTTAAACCATCTTGAGCAATTCTAACAAATTCAACTTCTGGTAGTTGAAGTTTACATTTATTCCTTGCCCTTTTGAACCTAGCAATAAATTGAGCAGCCTTTTCATCAGGCTTTTGTTTCAACCTTGCTAAATCAGCCATGATAACTTCAAGTTCAGTTCGATAAAATTGAGCATGGAATAATTCTTCCATTCTTTGCCAATTTGGAACTGATTTTGGTAGCAAATTAGAATACCATTCGAAGGCTATTCCTGTCAAAGAATTAGAAAATTACTTCAACTTAATGAACCCATTATTACCCAATTCCTTACACTGAGCAGTAAATCTAGCAATGTGTTCAGTTGTTGATTGTTTTCCATCCCCATGAAATAAGGTAAAATCTGGGATCTTAAACCCCCTAGGGACTTCGAACTGCCTATCTATCCATTTTGGATAAGGTTTTCTGTATATTTGAGTTTGTACCCCCGGTTCAAAGGGCCATAAACTTCCTGCATAAGGCCTAATATTTCATCTCGAAGGGCAGGATTTCCCCCCAAAGGAACTCTTGGATTGGCAGGTGGTTCCCAGTTCACATTCCTAGGCACGTGGTCCTCTGGAAATCTCTCACGAAGACCATCAAAAGGTCTAGGTTGTTTGAAACTTCCTTCTTGCCTCCCAAAGGGCTCATAAAGGTGGTTCGAATGTATCCTACCCATCTCTGATACTCCTGGATATTTGGGAATTCCAGTTTCTGGGTTAGGCCTCCTTGAACTAGCTCTATCGGGAAAATGATTTCATGGGGTAAAATTATACTCATCGAACCCATAATCATCATTTTTAAAACTCTTATCCCCATCTAAACCATTAAAATTAGGTTCGAAAGGGACATTAGTAGTTTGCTTAAATGATCTCTTAGGCTTAGGATCATAAGTCTTTGCAGGTTCATACCAAGATTTTGGTATATCATCTACATTTATAGGCTTTTTTCTAGGCCTTGACTTATGCTTGCTCGTACTAGCCTCTCCCTTATCTTTCTCAAGTCAAGGCAAAGGCTCATTCCTAAACCCTGATTGCTCTTCTAATTTTTGCAACATAAGTTTATGGGTTTGATTCATTTCTTTAAATGTAGCAATCATCTCAGCAAACTGACTAGATGACACATTTCCTCCAACTTCTAGATTCTTTGGGTCATCAACATGTACTATTTTGTTAATTCTAGTGTTCAATCGAGAAGTCTGGCCAATTCCTACATTTGGGTCTTGACCAGTACGAGTTTCTGGGCCTGTTTGAAGGCCTTCAACTTGTTCGTTCTCTTTAGGATTAACATTATTCTCATCCTCTGGCATTTGGCCAATCTGAGAATCATCTGCTTGTTTCATAAGTTTTGGAGCCATTCAACACTTTCAGGTGTCCCACCGGGCGTGCCAAAAAATGTGTTTGGTTCTTTTACTTCTTTGCAATGGAAAATAATTATGTCCGAGCGTGCCAGAGAGAGTTTTAAATCTCCTCCCTCAGATTAACTTTGGAAAACCAAATTTAATCAGGCGATTGTGTTTTATTGGTTCAATTACCTCAATTAAGAGGATTTTTTCCTTCAAATTGAAGAAATACAAACCAATATACTTAGGAAATCAAAGAACAAAGAAACAAGATACTTCGATTAATAAATCAAAGGTAAACTTACTTCGAAATTGCCTTCAACTTCAAATACAAGGTCACAAGAACTTCGAACAATTGATTGTTGCAAGAACAACCAAAATCTACTTCCTAGTCTACTTCCTAATCTACTTCGAACTGAGTCGAAATCCTAATTCTACTTTGCCAATGAACAAACCAAGCATCATTTGTTTGATTTCTATTTGTTGAAGATTTGTCCGGGGTTTCTCTTTCTTCAATATCTTCTATTTATAGGAACTGCTTGTGACTTGAACTTCCCGCTCAAAGAATTTGAACTTGGCTTGCTTCGAAGTTCATCTTTACACTTCGAATTGGCAGTTTCATTCCCCTACCACGCCTGAATTTGAATTCCTCTAAACTTCCTTCAGAAGTTTTAATTTGAATTTGCATGGTTGCTTCAAATAACTCAAATGATTACACGTTAAGGAAATAACTGCCTTGAATGATGTACTCTGTGTGTCTTAACTGTTATTTACCTTGTTTCACATGTTTACACGTGGACTTCATGCATTTAGCAGTTGAAATTATGGCTTCGAAGTCAATTTTCCTATATTAGCTTTGACTTGTAACTACCAATAACTGATTTTCAAATTGAGAACTAATACGACATCGTATTAATCCATCTTTATTCCATTAATCTAGTGTATCTTCATTGACACATATTTGCCAACGTTTTGGCATTCTTGATTACGTGTCAATTAATTATTGGATTTGTTAATTTTATATGTAAACAGCAGGGGAAGGGGTTGGGGTTGCATATTCTACATTCTCCAAGAGTGTAACAGTATAGAAGTAGAATATTGTGCATATGCACACTCCAGAAGAACCATCTCCTTCAATGATAACAAGTCATTTACTATCGGGGACTTTGAGCTTATACATTTGGGTCAAACTGGTTTCACCCCATAGCTGATGATCCTTTGCTGCAAACGGATTTTATATGAACAATCCCTTCATGCATTTACCAGTACATATATGTGCACACATCCGAATTACTGTACGGGGATGATTCCACGTAACCCTGGATCACGTGCTTCCTTGAATCAACCCTAGATCTGCAAGACAGAAAAAGGGTTAGAGCACCTTTGCCTCTCGTTGGCAAAGGCCCTCCGATGCCTAAGTTAGTATCACGTACTTGAGAGTTCAAAGCACAATGCGTATGAAAATAGGTTTCACAGCGTACCTTTTGTCATGGTTCTTGCCTTGTATTTATAGGTGTAGATGTTCATTATCTTAGGCATCTCGTGCCCCTGGTTTCCTATTCCTTTTAGGAATCCTTCTCCTAATAGGACTTTCCTATTAGGGGCAAGTCTCCACGTCCTGCTAGATTTCGTCTAGCAGGGGTCTTTGTTTCCATATAGGATTCTTCCCTATACGGGGTATACTCCTAATCACGTTAGGACTTCCCATATTAATCCCTTATTTCACAGGTTTGCTCCTTATCTCATAAGGAGCCGCTGTAGACTATTCTGGAATGTCTCACCGCCCTTCTCGTGGCGGTGCCGTGCTTCCACGTAGCTCGGAATAACTCGTACATAGTTCAGCTTATTACGCCGAGCTGAATTATGTATTCCAGAATGCTATTCAAGCTACACACGTAGCCTACCTAGCTCGGCCATATCAGGGGTATCCCTTTATGCCGAGCTAGTACATCCTGATATATTAACTTATTTAATTATTCTGACCTTATTCATGGTCCGGGATCAGCTCGGCACAGGGCCCACGGACTCCCTATGTGGTGCCGAGCTATTCACCCTCTCGTGGTGATCGCCTTAGGCACGTGCTATGCCTAAAAGTAGGGTAATCAGTTTTTACCCACTCCAATTGCTCCCCAGCTCTGCTACTGCTGTCATTCATCAGCGGTGCGCAGAGCTTCCATGATTCCTGATGCATCTTCTTGCATGCCTCCCCTCCACGTGGGTAGTGATGCTGTCAGTGCATTAAATGTGAAATGACCCGTTGGTCATCAGATAAGCCCAAAGGACGATTCGGGGTGATATCTCGTACGTCACACCCTACTTTATGGGGTTTTGGGCGGGACAAAGGTTACTTTCCCCCTAAAACCCTTCCCCTTCTCCCATTTCTCATTCCATCAAAAGAAAGAAAGAGCAAGAGAGAAGGAGGAGAACCTCGTTTCGCCATCAACAATACTCAAGTTTTCTGCAACAGAAGTACCCCTTTTTCTCCAGCCTTCGTCGGAGAACGTCCGTCATTATCGTCGGAGTGAGTCGTTCTTAGGTCCGCCTTCTCACGTAAGTGACCCTTCCATTTCCGCCCTTCCTGGTCTTTTCCCCTTTTACTGTTCATTCCTTTCTTCTTCCTCCTGGGTTTCAACGGTGAAACCCTAGTTCTACAGAAGCCATGGGTAGGCACAGAGCCTTATTAAGTTCCCCTGAGAAAAGAGACGAGTTTCGTCGAAAATATAGTATCCCCGCCGACGTTCAATTCCGATTGGACAATAGGTACGATATGAGAGAACTAGGTCAAACCGAAGACAAAATCCATATCCCCCTGATTTTCATAGTTGAGGGGGGCCTTAGGTTCCCCTTACATCCCTTTTTCAGGGAGGTCTGCAACAGATGTCAGTTAAACCCTATGCAACTCTGCCCCAACTTCGTCAGGGTGGTTATGGGCACAATTGCCCTTAACAGGCTACTTGGCCTTCATCTAGACTGGTGGGATTTGCACTACCTCTATAGTGTAGTCCCTACAGAGCACAAAAATTTCTATTTCAAAGCCAGGGATCCTAACCAGAAGCTTATCACCGACCTACCAAATTCCTCCAAAGGAGAGGCAGACGACTACCTCGTAGTCACTGGCAAATGGGAGCCCAGAGATGCCGAGGGGAGGACCATCGGCTTTGCCTGCCCCACAACTCCTGGCGGACTGCGTTAGTACCTTTATTCCTGTATCCTTATTTGTCTGCTTTTCCCAGAAACTGCCATTTGATTATTTCTTCTTCATGCTATTTTGCAGCTAGTAACCTCAACCATGGTGGCCGTCTGATCCACGGTAACCTCCATCGTGAGGATATTGCTCGGGCGTTATACTTTGACGGTTTCGCACCAACACCTGTCGGTCTCGGCCGTGCAGCGCACCTGCTTTTGGATTACACCCCAACATACTGGGGCGGTATCAGAAGGGCCGGCGAGCCAAGATCGAGACATCCCTGGCCTCCAGCTACCCCGCTAATTGCCACACGTCCACCGGCCGATCAAAGAAGCACTCGACCCCGTAGAGGCCAAGCCACAAGAAGAGTTAGGAGAGCTCGGGCTCCGAGCAATCTACAACAGCAAATCACGTTTGCTCACGTACCCGATATACCAACTGCTATCCCAATCCTCGTCCGCACAGATCAAGAGGCGAGCACATCTGGTAGGGGGGCATCAGAAGAAGAAGAAGAAATAGAGGAAAGAGCGTTGGATCACCGCTCAATCATCCAATCCTTGTCTGAGCAAGCCGCGCTCCTTGCAGACTCAGACGATTCGTCCGGTTATTCTCCCTCCCCTGATAGAGAGATGCCGCTTGAGCCAATCAACCTGCTCGGTGAGTTGAACCTTGGTGGGCGGGCTTCTCATGCCCCTCCGGCTGTCCGAGTTATCAGCCCCTCTGAGGCGCCTGATGCGTCTCTATCTGAGCAACAGAGGGACAAAAGGCCATCAGAGAGTACTCACGATGATCAACCTCCCCCGCAGAGGAGAAGGACAGCAAGCTCGGGCCCAAGCCAACGCCTTACTGATTCTCCTCCATTGGTGCAGCCATGGGAGCCTCTCCTGGCCCGTCCTGATGGCACGCCCCTGAACATGATTGATAAGATCTCCTCCACCGAGGTGGCGTTCGGTGTGTCTAGAGCCGCTCTTCTCCCACTTGACATGGAGAGAGAGAAGAGCAGTTCCTATGACACTCTCATGAAGTCGATTTTTCAATCGAGTGCCAAGGTACAAAAGTTTAATAGTTAGTTTGTTGTGTTTTTTGTTTGTCTATAGCTGACACCTCCTTTCTACAGATCATGCAGAAAGCCGCCGCCGGTTTTGACCGAGCAAAAGAGGTTGAAAAAGACCTTAAGAGAGAGCAGAAGAGGGCTGACAAAGCCGAACGGGAGAGCGCCCAGCATGCCCAATCTTTGAAGGAAGCTCGGGTGGAGGTGGAGGGTTTGAAAGGAGAGAATGCAGAGCTCAAAAGGAAGGCTGCTGAGGTCGAGCATGAACTTCGTCAGCAGCTTGTGACTGCGGAGGCCAAGGCGGAAGCTGAATACGACCGTGCTGTTGTCGTAATTACCGACAACTACAGAGCACAGATGCCCGCAGTGCAGGATGCTGTTTGGAGCGCGGCTTGGCAAAGGTGCCTTACCAAGCTTGGGGTGGATCCGTCCTCCCCTTATTGGACTGATATGGAACTCCCTAGTGAGGCATCTGCTCCCCGAGCTAATCCTGATGCTGGAGTTCAGCCCAACTCAGAAGCTCAACCTGAGCCCAATACCGAGCTGATTCCGACAGATGAAAACGTCACTGACCTTACTATTACTGAGGACGTTGCTAAAGGCCTTAGGGGCGACAACCCTGTCCCCAATCCTGCCATCGATGCTGGTCAGCACGGTGAAGAGGCTTGATGCCTGCTGCTAGACTTGTTGTTTGCTTTACTTAAGTCTCAACTTTTGATCCTGCGTGATCTTGGCTCGGCCGGATGTGGCCTTTTTAATATCTGATGCTGGTACTTTTAAGTATTTCCGTACTTGTTAGGCACTTGTATTTCTGCAAATGTTTTCAAGCATATCTTTATCAAGTTTTCTCTATGCAGTACTTGTAAGCTTCTTCGTGCTATACCTTTTCTGCATACTAGGTGTTCAAGTGTTTTCCCCGACCTAAGTGTTTTCATACTCAGGTATTTACCAATATTCGTTGGAATTTGTTTATCTAAGTCTATTCGTACTTAGAAATCATTGCAGTGTTCGTTGCAGATCTAAGCTTTTTCGTGCTTTAGAAAGTATTGCAGTATTCGTTGCAAATCTAAGCTTTTTCGTGCTTTAGAAAGTATTGCAGTATTCGTTGCAAATCTAAGTGTTTTTATACTTAGAGTTTCTTGCAATATTCGTTGCACATATATACACTAAGTTTCTTCATACTTAGAATTTTGGCGCTGCAATATTCGTTGCACATATACACTATCTGCTCCCCAATAGGAATCCAGATTGGAAGCAACTTGGGTTCATATTTAAACAACATCATAGTAAGGGAAAAATGAAATTTTTATTAATGAAGACAAAAAATCTAAATAACTGTTGGTGATTTTATTCGTAATCCCAACAAAGTGCTAAAACAAATGTGAATTTATTCGTATTCTCCTCTAAAAAAAAGATGTGATTGTACTCGTAACCACATAAGCAGGTCACTGGTAGAACTTTCTCAGGTTCTGGACATTCCATGGCCGTGGTACAGGATCTCCATCCAGGTCAGCCAAACGGTAGGCCCCGATGCCAGCAATTCCCACAATCTTGTATGGGCCTTCCCAGTTCGGCCCAAGCTTCCCGTCTGAGGACACTTTGGTGTTAGCCAAGACTTTTCTCAAGACTAGGTCGCCTACTTTGAACTCTCTTGGTTGTACCTTTTTGTTGTAGCTTCTTCGTAGCTGCTCCTGGTACGCTGCTAAGGTGATGAGTGCCCGCTCTCTTTTCTCTTCAGCGAGGTCTAGCTGCTCGGCCAGGGCTCTATCGTTGCCCCCCGATTCTACAAGTGCAGTGCGAATGGTTGGCAAACCAATCTCCAAGGGAATCACTGCCTCTGTCCCATAAGCAAGGGAATATGGCGTCTCTCCCGTAGATCGCCGCGGGGTGGTTCTGTAGGCCCAGAGTACGGCTGGGAGCTCATCGGGCCATTTTCCCTTTTTCTTCTCCAACCTCTTTTTGAGACTTTTTAAGATAGTCTTGTTTGAAGCTTCTGCTTGCCCATTGCTTTGTGGGTAAGCTGGGGTGGAGTAATAGTTCCTGATGCCGTACTGAGCACAAAAGGCTTTGAACTTCTTGCCGAATTGGGATCCATTATCTGAGATGATGGAGTAAGGTACTCCAAACCTTGTGATTATCTTGTTCCAAACAAACCTTTCCACCATGGCTTCTGTGATTTTAGCAAGAGCCTCCCCCTCTATCCATTTGGTGAAGTAATCAGTGCCAATGAGTAGGAATTTTCGTTTCCCCGTTGCCATAGGGAGAGGACCCACGATATCCAATCCCCATTGAGCAAACGGCCATGGACTGGTTAGAGGTAATAGATCCTCCGCTGGGGCTCGGATGAGGGGAGAAAACCTCTGGCACTTCTCACAAGTTTTGACAAAAGCTTTTGCATCCTCCTGCATGTAAGGCCACCAATATCCCTGGGATATTGCTCGGTGGGCTATAGATCTGCCACCGGTGTGTCCCCCACAAGTTCCAGCATGGATCTCGTGGAGGAATTTCTGAACAAGGGCTGGGTGTACACACAACAAATATGGTCCAAGGAAAGACTTTCTATAGAGCTTACCTTCTGGAGAGAGCCAAAAGCGTGCGGACTTGGTCTTGATTTTGTGTGCTTCCCTCTTATCTTCTGGCAAGGTACCATCTCGTAGGTATGCCACTATCGGGTCCATCCAGCTCGGCCCAAACTCTGTTTCCATCACGACTTCCACCGCTCGGCCAATGCTTGGTTCGCCCAGGTAATCCACCGTCACTGTGCGACGATACTCTGTCCTGATTGCTGATCCCAGGCAAGCCAGTGAGTCTGCGTGTGCATTCTGACCCGAGCTGATTTGCTGGATGTGTACTTTACAAAATTTATCAAGCAGATCTTTGGCTGCCTCTGAGTACGCGGCCATCTTCTCGCTTTTCGTAGCGTATTCTCCTGAAAGCTGGTTAACAACTAATTGTGAGTCACAAAATACTCTCAATTTGTTTACCTTTAGTTCTAGGGCACTCTTCAATCCCGCAATCAAGGCTTCATATTCTGCCACATTATTGGTGGCACTAAATCCTAGCCGCAGCGCTTGCTCCAGAACCAATCCTTCTGGAGAGAAAAGCACAACCCCTGCTCCAGATCCTTTGTTGCAGGCTGACCCATCTACGTAAAGCCTCCATTCGTCTGATTCCGAATCGGCCATTCTCGTTGGCTGCTCGGGTTTTCTAGTTTGCTCCTTCTCGTGGAGAGGTGGTGGCGGTGGTGCCACTGTTGGAGTAAACTCAACTACGAAATCCGCTAGAATCTGCCCTTTGACTGCAGTTCTAGGTTGGTAATCAAGGTCAAACTGACTTAGTTCTATGGACCATTTGGATATCCTGCCGGAGAGGTCTGCCTTTCTGAGCAAGGCTTTTAGTGGATACTCAGTGAATACGGTGATGGGGTGCTGCAAGAAGTAGTGGGGTAGCTTTCTTGATGCTATGACAAGAGCGTATACCAATTTTTCCAACGGTAGGTAACGTGTCTCAGCATCCAACAGTGTTTTGCTTACGAAATAAACTGGGGCCTGCTCCGTCCCCTTTATTCGTAGGAGGACCGAGCTGACCGCACGATCAGATACGGCTAAGTATAATACTAACCGCTCCCCAGCTTCTGGAGTAGAGAGTAAGGGTGGTGATGATAAGTAGCTTTTTAATTCCTGGAAGGCCTGTTCCTGCTCGGCTCCCCATTCGTAGCCTTCTCTCTTCTTCAGAAGCTGAAAGAAAGGTTTGCAGCGGTCTGAGGATTTGCTGATGAAGCGATTTAGAGCTGCTGCCATCCCCGTTAGCCTTTGGACCTCCTTCGTGGTCTTTGGGCTTTGAAGGCTTTGCAGAGCCGTGATTTGATCTGGGTTAGCTTCAATCCCCCTTTTAGTTACTAAGTGCCCAAGAAACTTCCCCGAGCTGACTCCAAAGGCACATTTCGAAGCGTTTAGCTTAAGCTTGTATTCTCTGAGAATGTTGAAGGTTACCTTTAGATCGGCAAGGTGATCAGGCCTCAACTTGCTTTTGACTACCATATCGTCGATGTAGACCTCCATAGTCTTGCCGAGCTGCTCCTTGAGCATCTTAGTAACCAGCCTCTGATAGGTTGCTCCAGCATTCCTCAACCCAAACGGCATAACCTTGTAACAGTAGAGCCCTCTGGGAGAGATGAAGGACGTCTTCTCTTGATCGGGCTCGTACATAGCTATCTGATGGTATCCTCGATACGCGTCAAGAAAACTCATCCTTTCATAGCCTGATGTAGCGTCCACAAGTTGATCAATTCTGGGAAGTGGGAAGCTGTCTTTGGGGCATGCTTTGTTGAGGCTGGTGAAATCCACACAGACCCTCCATTTCCCATTCTTCTTTTTGACTACCACTGTGTTGGCCAACCAATCTGGATAGCTCACTTCTCGTATGGCATCCGCTTCTAGTAGCCGTTCTACCTCCTCAATTACAGCGTCTGCGTGCTGTGGGGCCGACCTCCTTGCCTTCTGAACAACTGGCTTATGCTGAGGGTCCACGTTCAAGTGGTGGCAAATGACTTCAGGATCTATCCCAGGCATTTCCTGGGGGGTCCAAGCAAACACATCAACGTGGTCTTTAAGAAAAGTAACCAGATTTCTTTCCTCTAGCTCGGAGAGGGTCTCACCGATCAGGAAATACTTCTCTGCATCGTCCTCCTGAATCTGTATCTTCTTCAGTCCCTCCACCATCTTCTTGGTGGGATCACCCCCGACATCCTCCAAAGTTGGTTGGTCTGAGACCTCAACCGTTTGGACTAGCTCGGCCTTTGGGGACTTTTTCAAGACCAGGGCAAAACACTGATCGGCCACCTTCTGGTCGCCCCTGATGCATTCTATTCCGTCTGCCCCGGGGTACTTAATCTTTTGGTGGTAAGTTGAGGAGACCGCCCTCATCTTGTGCATCCATGTTCTTCCTATAATCACGTTATAGGAAGAAGGGATGTCCACCACAAGGAAATCAGTTTTCAACACTACCGACCCTGCTCGGACAGGTAGAGTGACCTTTCCCATAGGCCATACTGTTTGCGCGCTAAAGCCAACCAAAGGGACAAGACATTTTTGCAGCGAGTTCGTCGGGAGTTCCATCTTCTTAAAGGTGTCGTAGTACATGATTTCTGTGCTAGCCCCTTGATCCACAAGGATTTTTTCCACGTTATATTCCCCTATTCGTAGGGTGATCACCAGCGCGTCGTTATGGGGTATTGACACCCCATCCAGGTCGTCATCAGTGAAGGTGATTGGGGCCTCCATGACTCCCTCAGGTCTTGACCTTTTCGCGCCGAGCTTCATGACTTGCTTCGCATGCCCGTTAATCCTTTGGATGTGCCTTATCTCGTTGTTTGTGTATGGGGCCACCAGTCCGTGTATCATATGAATTGTTCCTTTTGGACCTTTATCGTAGTCCATCTCCTCTATCAGCTCGGCGTCGTTCTTGCTTTCAGCTAGAAATTCTTTGAGATGACCCTCCGCCACCTTCTCATCCAGAAACTTTTTGTACTCCACGCAATCCTCAGTCATGTGCCCCCAATCTCTGTGATAGCTGCAGTGTTGATTGGTAGCCCTCCTTTTCTCTGGATTCCCAGTCATCTTTGGGGGTCTTCTGAACCATTGCTCATTCTTGATCCTGTACAGCATCTTGTAGATTGGAATGTTGAAAGTCGCCATAATGCTGAAATATGACTTGGGGTCGGGATTAGCTCTGTCCTTCCTGTGCTGGGCGTAATCCTTCCTTTCTGTTGTGAAGTCCTTCTTGTATACCTTTGACTCCATGGTCCTCTTTTCTGGGAGCTGAGGTTGTCCTGCCACGATCTTCCCTCCAGCCTGTAAGATATCATCTTCTACCCGTGCATGCTCCTGAATTCTCTCCATCAATTTAGCCACAGTCTTGACTGGGTGCATGGTAAGCGATTCTCGTAGCTTACTATGCACGGGCAGACTTGTTTTGAATGTTGCTAGGGCATACTCCTCACTACAATTTTCAATTTCGTTGAAGGTTTCCCAGTAGCGCTTCGAGTATTGACGCAGAGTCTCATCATCCCTCTGTCTCATAGAGGTTAGCGCATCAAAGGTCTTTGGAGCCGCTCGGCTTGTAAGAAACCGAGCAGTGAACTCCTCGGCCAGCTGAGTCCAGCACAGGATGGAACCCTCTGGGAGCTTATGGTACCAACTTAGTGCCACTTTCCCCAGGCTGGATGGGAACATTTTGCATAGCAGTGCATCATCTTGCTCATGCATGAACATGGCCTGTTGGTAATGCTGAATGTGGGCCACAGGATCCGTGCTGGTTTCGTATGGGATGAACGCTGAGTGCTTCACCCTGCTCGGCGTTTTCTCCGCGCGGATCCAATGGGCCAATGGTGATTTGGAGATCTGGCCTAGGGCCTCTTTAGCTGCTTCTCGTGCAGTTCTTGGGCCTTGACCAGCTCGGTCAGTATTCCTCCTTCTCGCATGCTGCTCGGGAACGTGCTCGTTGGATCCAGATCTCTCGTATCTGTCCCTAGCATGCTTCCTCTTTTCCCTTCTTTCCACAGAAATACTCCTGTCTCTTCTTTTTCGTGGAGAGGCAGCTCGGTCAGTGGAAACGTTGCCGTGGTGACGACTTTTTTCTTGTCTCTCATACTGCACGGATCTCGTCCGTGAGCGTAAATCTTTTTCCTTCTCTTGGAGCTGCTTTTTCAAGTCCTGAATTTCTCGTTCCCGTCGAGTAACTTCACGGGCCAATTCCTCTGCCTCTTGCTCTTTTCTGTCAAGGCTATCTTCCCTCTGTCGATCCCTTGTGTGCCTGTGACCATCCCTCCTTGGGGGGCTCCTTCCTCGCTCACGTCGGGTGGAGGCCTCCCCACCCCTGGGCGGTGTCTTTGAATGCCTTGCCCTTGGCGAATCATGGTGTGTTAGGCGTGTATCCCTGAATTTTGGAATCTCAGGGATACTCCTCATATCAAACTTCTTGGTTACTGGCTTTTTCTGTGGTGCCCTTAGGACCAGAGGAGTTTTGTCCACCCTTGTGCTCTTTCTCGTAGTATACACAAGCGTGGTACCATCGTCTTCTACATCCTTTCGTCGCGGAGTGCATAGAAGGGGTTCTGAAAGCACCATTGTTGATCTCCGTTGAGGGGGATCGAGCTTTTTTCGTAACTTTTCCCACAGACGGCGCCAATTGTACGGGGATGATTCCACGTAACCCTGGATCACGTGCTTCCTTGAATCAACCCTAGATCTGCAAGACAGAAAAAGGGTTAGAGCACCTTTGCCTCTCGTTGGCAAAGGCCCTCCGATGCCTAAGTTAGTATCACGTACTTGAGAGTTCAAAGCACAATGCGTATGAAAATAGGTTTCACAGCGTACCTTTTGTCATGGTTCTTGCCTTGTATTTATAGGTGTAGATGTTCATTATCTTAGGCATCTCGTGCCCCTGGTTTCCTATTCCTTTTAGGAATCCTTCTCCTAATAGGACTTTCCTATTAGGGGCAAGTCTCCACGTCCTGCTAGATTTCGTCTAGCAGGGGTCTTTGTTTCCATATAGGATTCTTCCCTATACGGGGTATACTCCTAATCACGTTAGGACTTCCCATATTAATCCCTTATTTCACAGGTTTGCTCCTTATCTCATAAGGAGCCGCTGTAGACTATTCTGGAATGTCTCACCGCCCTTCTCGTGGCGGTGCCGTGCTTCCACGTAGCTCGGAATAACTCGTACATAGTTCAGCTTATTACGCCGAGCTGAATTATGTATTCCAGAATGCTATTCAAGCTACACACGTAGCCTACCTAGCTCGGCCATATCAGGGGTATCCCTTTATGCCGAGCTAGTACATCCTGATATATTAACTTATTTAATTATTCTGACCTTATTCATGGTCCGGGATCAGCTCGGCACAGGGCCCACGGACTCCCTATGTGGTGCCGAGCTATTCACCCTCTCGTGGTGATCGCCTTAGGCACGTGCTATGCCTAAAAGTAGGGTAATCAGTTTTTACCCACTCCAATTACTTTTGTAATCACATACCCTAATTCTTCCCAGAGATTTCCTTCCCTGTATTATTTTCCAGACAAATAGTTGAAATTGTTGGAAGAGAGGTGGGGAAGAGAGATAGAGAGTCAAGATGGGTTTAATTTCGCCCACTGTTTTGTGAGGTAGGTGAGAAACTTGAGTATTTATGTCCAAAATAAGGAGATGGTGAGTGTGTTTTGTCCTTTTGCTAAATCAATATTTAAAACGATGTCTTTATGTTTGGTTGTAAAAGTTCCTTATCCTTCCTTTAAAAAAGGCAAAATATAGTGTATTTATGACTAATTTTTCCAAAAATAACCTACCAGGAAAAAATTAACTTACCAAATCAAGATATATAATTATGGTCCGGTTTGGTTCTAACTCTGGTTCTTAAATTGAGAATCAATAACCAAAACAAATTACTGGTTCTTATTTTTTCAGAACTATAACCAGACTAATAAACCGCAGAAGCTGACCAAATAGAACCGCTTGGTCCGGATCGGATCAATTTAGTGGTTATATCGGTTTTGTTGAACACTCCTATCTGGATTAATAACAAATGAAACGAATGAGAGATCTTTTTGATATTCTTAAATAAAGGAATAAACCAAATACAAATTAATTCAACAGATATTCGGCTGCTCTAAGCAAGTGAGTTACAAAAACAAATGCCAATTTTTTTTATTTTTTGTGTGTGTGTGTGTGTGAAGAGAACCCAAGAGATTCTTTAGGCTGGTATGCATTCTTTCAAGTCTTGTTATCGAAGGGAAGCTGCTTTCAATCCTCACCCTACTTTCTCTGTGGTCAAATTTGCAACACAATTTGTTAAATTTCTTGGAGGGTTCCAACCTAAAACCAATTGGTTGCACGCGAAGTCGCGAAGGTACAAATTGAGAAGACTAGGAGATTTGTCTCGGGCAAAGGAGAATTGACCACGTGAGACGAGGCCACCCAAGACCTAGCTCTGATACCATGTTAAATTTCTTGGAGGGTTAGCCAATGGTTGACTTAAAAACGAAAATAAGTAGGACTGGCCAAAGGGAAAAAAGGATTTTTCAACGAAGGAGCCATACAAGTTCTGCATTGAACAATGGAATAGGCGGGACTCTCTTCGGATAAATTTCAGACCCCCTTCCGAGCCTGCCATGCGCAGCCCTTGTAATCCCCAAGGACACCATAATAGCCTGCCAACGTCAACTTCCCAGTTTTTCTCCCAATCACCAACGACAAATAGATATTTCAACTTTCTTCTGAAACAGGAATGGAAAATACAACCATTACCCCCCTCCCCCAATTCGACTTTAGACCATATTCAAGATTTGATGATATCGACAATTCTGAGCTTGATTGGGGAATGAATTCTGAAGATGCAATTCCAGATGTTGAACATCAACCAAATATACATCAATCAGATGTTGAACATCAATCAATTTTCAGCAGGGATGAAGCCATAGATACTTCAATGCAGGGGTCGGGTGGTGTTGGTAGTGATCAATCTAATATTGAACCACAACCATTAGTAGTGGCCAATCCTGAAGGAGGTTCAATGCTAGATTCTCTGTTATCTAGCAACGAACCACTTCTTACATTGGTAACACAAAATAGTCCAGCTACTGCTACTGATGAGGACGTGGGAGAGGGGCCCGATTCTGTAGAGGCTGGTGGTGGTACTGAATCACGCTTGGGTGATGAGAATGTGGGAGCGGGGCTGGATTCTAGAGGGGTGGTACCCGAAAATGCTAAGTTGGTGGCAAAGAGAAAAAGGAAGACCTACATAAGCGACAGGAGTTATAGTCTCTAACGCCTAGTTCGGCTCCCAAAGAATTCTATGCAATGAGGGCACAAAGGATGAAGGATAAGGAAAAGTTAGCCTCCCAAGAGTTAGCCTCCAAGAGTTAGCTTTCCAAGAGTTAGCTCAATCACCTTCTCCAAATGATGAAACACCTCTCATTCCGAGGTAATAAGTTTAATGACTGGAAACTTGATGAAAGTCCGTAATCGTTTATTAGGGACCGGATTTGATAAACCACCAATTGGTGAGAAGCCTATGATGAATGAGAATGGTATGATAGTTGCACTCTTGGAGCGGTATGATCCAGTAAACTATGTTTTTAATATTGGTGGCCAAGACATTTGTCTCGGCTTGGAGGACATATTTTACATTACAGGTTTTCCGATAAATGGGAAGCCTGTGACTGGAAAAGATGAGGCCTCAAGTGAGGTTTGTATGAGGTTTCTTGGGAAGGATGGTGTTGAAATTAAAAAACGCAAATCAGTCGTTGAGTTGGAATGGCTGAGAAAAATCTTTGAGGCGGTTCCTAATAATGTGACTGAGGAAGAGTTTAAGTATCATGTGCATGCATATGTGCTCTTTGCGATCGGGCGTATGATTGAGCATGCCGCATATGGGGCTTATGTCTCTCTCATTTACCTTCCTCTACTGGAAAACATAGATGAAATTGGCAGCTATTCTTGGGGTGTATCTGTTTTGACTCAGTTGCACCACTCTTTCACGAAGGTGAAAGTTGACAAAAGATTTGATGGAGCAAGGTTTTATTTTATATTTAAGGTTTTTGCACTTGAGCGTCTCCCTCATCTTTTGGAAAAATTTGGTCTTTCTAAAGATATTGCCCAGAATCTTAAGGGCTTTCCGTTGGCTCCATCTTGGGCCGATGTTCTAAACAAATTCAACAATCACAAACAGATGGATTGGTCGACAGCTCTTGATGATATTGTGGAGGAAGATATTGTATGGGAGTTGTACCAAAGGTTGGAGGAAGTTGTCCCGCTGCCTTCGAGGGAACAAACTGTTGTGTATATGTTCCGAATACCACTTATATCCTTTGAAAAACTGGCATACCACCGGCCAGATCGCTACCCCAGACAGTTTGGTTTGGGGGCAGATTTTCAATGCACTTTGACTGAGCCAATTGGTTTTAGGTTGGAACCTCCAAGAAATCTAACATGGTATCAGAGCTAGGTCTTGGGTGGCCTCATCTCACGTGGTCAATTCTCCTTTGCCCAAGTCAAATCTCTTTGTCTTCTCAATTTGTACCTCCACGTGCATCTGGGCTACACGTGAGGGGGAGTGTTAAATTATCCCACATTGCTCATCTAAGCCACCCAAGCCTGATTAATAAATTCTTGAGGCTACTCCACCCATTGCCAATTGGTTTTAGGTTGGACCCCTCCATGAAATCTAACACAATTTTCAGCCGGTGATCTTTCACGAGTCATAACACAATCATTTTTTAAATGCAACTAACAAAATAACAAGAGCAATGCTATAGACACAAATAAATCTATACAAATCTGTGCATAGATGTCTACAGAGGTGTGAGACAAAGAGTACATCCATCTGCATCCGCAACATTTTCTAAACAACAATCATAGTTTCATTCCGATAGAGGGGTCCTATTTGTTACATTCATTTACAATTGATGCCATGCATATCCTCCGCTACATAGTTTTCTTAAAAATGCTATATACAAGAGAAAAGTAACTATAGGTTATGATATGGGGAGGGACACATGAAATTGTACTAGGCCAAGAGTTCTTGCCAATTTTAGGAATAAAAAGCACAAATATATGGCCAAAAGGCCCGCCGCCGCAAACTTATTGGGCCTCATATTGTCTTTTGACAGGACCACAAGGGCCCAAAGCAAGCCACCCATAATGAAGCCCACAGTTTCATACACAGAGGCATCTCTAGGTATGACATAATTGGATGGATACACAGCCCAAGAGGCAAAAACAAGCGACAAGCCCAAGCCCACCAGAGTGTTGAAAATGGGCCCAGCATAGCACCCAGAAATGGCGACCTGAACTCCGTCCGGCCCACCGGTTCTCGCCATTGTCACGTTGGCTACCAAGTCACCAAGAGAATTACCCCAAGCAAGGACAGTCAGCCCGAGAATCGAGGGGCTTATCCCTACAATAAGCCCAATTGAGACCAACAGAGAAACAAGTTCCTGGGCCAGAATATAAGTCCAAGTGATGCTCATTAAGAATCCACCTCCAAGCCAAGGGAACAAGAACTTCCTTGGTGGGCCAGGCCCATTAGTTTTGAAGAAAACAAGAGACCCCAATACAGCTCCAACTGACCCACCGACAGCATATATAAGAAAGTTTGGACCACTAGAACCCCAAACCAGAGTCAACAAAATAGGAGCCAAAGTGACTGATATAACTGCACATGGTTTTGACCATCTCTCCTCTGAAACCACTGGAATAGTTAACCTTCTTGGCAAAGAAAGTGGCAGCTCTAGAACCCACATAATTTTCCCAAGAAACAAACACCCTTTTCCATCTTCTTTTGCTTTAACTTCAATAGGCCTCTTATCATCAACTATAAATTTCAATAGAGGTACTCCTAACTCAGAATTTTTTTCATTTGCTAAATCTCCATTTGGAGAAGTCTTACCAACAACTAAAGGCAGTATGGGATTCCCTCCTCTGTCCTTTCTGCATAACTCTGATATGGACACCAAAAACACATAGACAAAATAGAGTGAGAGAAAAGAGATGGCACCTAATAAGTTAATGGTGCCAAAGATGATGATGACAAGCAGACACAGGAGAGATAGAAGCAAGAACAAGACATCCCTCATGAAACTAGACTTATCGATCGATACCCGGGTAGGGCACACGCAAATGCTTACGATTCCGACCACTATTGTAGTTACAAAGAATGCACCTCCCAAAATGCTGTTGAGTCCAACTTCATTGGTGTTTTCTCCCATGAAAGAGACTATGCTTGCAAATAGATCCGGCGCTCCATTTCCGAGAGAGAGAAGAGTCACTCCAGCTATGGTAGGAGAGAGTTTCAGAATCCTTGATAAACCCTCGAGAGAAGAGCAGAAGTAAGTGGCAGATGTGTCGCCAAGTAGGTAGAAGAGAATCAAGAGCCAGAGGAAGAGGCTTGTGTAACCGAGGAAGGTGGGGAAAGAGCAATAAAAGAGATGGAGATAGGATATGTAGCCTCCTGATTGACATCCCTCGTGGGATTTCACGTAAGAGCATTTTGATTGCTTGTCTTGGAATCTGTGGAGTCCTTTGCAGCCAATATCAGTGCTTTCTAGGATTTGGTGGTAATTGGTGGGATTTAATTTCTTGAAATGATTGAGGAAATGGAGATCAGAAGTATTGGGTGAAGAGATGAGGAGGCAAATGAGGAAGAGAAAGGATGCGTTTAGAAACAGAGGTAGAAGACACTTGGATCTGTGCATGGAGAGGTATCCTGCCATCTTGGAATTAATGGTTGGAGAGAGAGAGAGAGAGAGAGAGAGAGAGGTGACAGTGGGAATGACATTGTTACTCATGAGAAGAGTTATTATACGTTTGTTGTGGGGAAGCTATCAAAGGATCTTTTTTTTATTTTATTTTAATGACGCAGTAAGAGAAGCATTGTATATGGTAGAAATATAGGATCATATAATTACTATTAGTTTGCCATTTTTAGTTACTTGGCTTAATGTTCTTTTTAAGTTTTGTTATTATTCAATTTTTTTCGCTTTTTGTTAATTTTGCAGCAAATTTTGGTGCTTATTGGTTCGTTTTCGACGAAATGAATCGAAAAAGTAAAAAATTACGATTTTTATCCAATTTTTTTGAGAAATGACTAACTGTTAGAACTTTTAGACCATGTAAAAGTGCTAAAAATTGGTCCTTCCCATAAAAAGAAGAAGGTAAAACTTGAAATTTTTACCAAATACAAGTTCTCTCATCGAGACCAACCAAAAAACATCAAAAATTTGACTGAAAGACTAACAAATGCGAAACATATTTGAATAAGGCAAATCAAAAAGTGATTTTTAGCCAAGTAACTAAAAATGAGAAACTATTATTATAATGCGATTGAAAATCATTTGACAAAAGGGCAGGATATATACCTCTTGCCAATTAATAAAATATATTCTATGGATATATAATTCAATCCTGTTTGGTTGAATATCCATCCATATTCATAGTAGCAAATTTGTAGATGTACATACAATCTAAAATGGATTACGACAAATAGAGCAACCTCTAGACTACGTTCATCAAGATTCACCGATTAAGGGCATCCTTATCTGACACATAAAAAAAAAAACACCAAATTTAACCTCAAAAACACATTTTATAATTTAACAAGTCACTTTTCAAAAAATTCACAAAATCATACTTTCTATTCAAACTTTGACAAGTCATTTTATCAAAAACTCACAGAATCAGACTATCTATTCAAACTTTTACTCTTCCCTACCTCCTCCTCTTTTGGTGAGTGAACAGTAAGTTACCAAATTTGTTAAGTTACTGTAGCAAAGTTAAGAAATATTCAAATTGGTTAGGCCGATTATTGAGGTTTTGGAGGAGTTTGCTCTCTAGAGGTTGATATTGATGCTCTAAGAGGAGAAGAAATTCAATTTTCAAGTCGTGGGCAGCACAGTGACAGTTACCTAGCAAGCAAAAGTCTTAAAATGTTTTTGATCTGGGATTTGATTCTGATATCATTTTATCAATTACTGTATTATTTTTAGCAAGTCGATATGAGACTTAGTCCCGACTTTAATTGGCTCCTCCGTTAATGCACAGTGTAATTGGTTCATTGAATTAGTTGGTCCAAATAAGAATCGTGGGTAGGAAAAAAAATTTGGGTGCCAAGTGGGTATTGTCACTTGGTACCCAAGCATGATCCGAGCCGTCCAAATGTGTTTTGGGCAGCCCAGATGATTCCCTCTCTCTCCTCTCACCCAAACACTCTCTCTCTTCTTTTTCTCTCTTTAAAATTCGGACCGTTGGATCGTATTACGGACCATGCGGGTAGAGGTGATATATATGAAAGGACAAAATGTGAGATAAGAGGCGGCTGGCTATGAAACATGTGTAATTGTGAGAATAGTTTAATGAAGAGAGGTTTGATGTTGGCAGTGGTAGGAGTTGTTGTCATGTAATTGCCACGTTGGCTATAGCTAGTCCATTAATTTATCCTTCATCTTGAAAGGTGGAAGATATATAGATAGCACTTTCCCCAGTAGGACGCGGAAGATAGAGTTGTATTTTTTATAGTGCTGGACTGGAGAAGATGCATCTAACACCAGTTGGGCCCCAAAAACTAAGGATGAATAAAAGATTAGGAATGACTCAGAAAAAGACTATTACTCATTAGACAGTTGGTAAGAGCATCCTTAGCTGCCTCACCCCACCCCTTTTCATGTTTGGCTCAAGTGGTGAGGAAAACCCCAAAAAGGATGTTGTACTAGATTTCGCAAAGTTTCGGACAAATTGGAAGGATGAACTATAACACGCCGAATTTTGGGAACGTTATATTTAATACATTAATAGTAAATAAGGTCTTATTAACAGTATCCAAAAAGGAAATTACATGGATCTCTCTGCTAATACATTTATTTACTACAAGAATAGCTAGGGTTTCTCTACTCCATTGCACGGCCGTCAGCCCCGGTGGTGTCCTGCTCTGCTCCGTAGGACTTCAAGCTATAATACTCCTCTTGTTCTTCTCTATAATCCAGCATAATATGTCAGAGTCACAGAGCAACATCGTGGTATTATGTCAAGGTCACACAAGGGCAACACCGTGAGCGATAACGCCCAGCAGACAGCTCTACCCAAACCTTAAACTAGCAATTCTAGAACAATATACATAACGGGAAAATAATGGCGAAAGTTTAACAGAAAATAGTATGTTTCATGAAATATGTATGTGTCAGTGTCAATGCAGATCAGAGTATATCATGTGCAAATAAACAGTGTCTCGTATCATCTTTCAGTGTCAGCATTCTTCTTTAAATTTAACAAAGTTTGGGTACCGTTTCTGTCTTCCGGGTCAACAATCAATTCATTTCATTCCTCTATTGTACTGCTTCTGACCACCGAGCCTACTGTCCATCACTCGAAAGTTATTGGCCCATTTCCGTCTCCTTTCAATTGACAGTTACCAATCTTTTCGCTCAAGGTCCCGGCCGTCTTGTATCATGGCGCACACTTACAAGATACAAGGTCCATCCGCTCCGCACATACACGCAACATAGTCCCGTCTGTCTTGTCTACTGATCCCCACAGTACGTTTCAAGGTTTGTCCACTATGTGTTGTACACTTAGCACCAAAGACAACCAAATTCTCTCCATGAAGTTGGGACAGTGCTCAAGCTGTACTACCGTATCAATTCAATTCACGGTTAGCCCTAACCACATCATGGACGCAATCAGTCCATTTTCATTCTCATCTTGTTTCTCGTCAATCAATCAATCGTTCTTTTTCTCGAAAATCGGGCCGTGTTAATATCGTATCGTATCGTGAATATGCAGCATGATTTTATAAAACTTATTTCGTGTCAATGCATCTTTTCTCAAAAAACGTGTCACACAAAATAACAACCTTCCTACGTGCAATCTTTTTCAAAACCAGTCTAAGGTTAGCAGAAAATTGTAACGGTCCGATATTTTTATTTTTATTTTTATTTTTAAAAAAGAATTTCAATTTTATTAAATCATTCAAACTCTTTTAATTACTACATTTTGTTTACTTATATAAACATGTGTATCCAGTTAGTTCCAAATTCATTTAGTTCCTCATTAACCGAATTAATTACTTCCTAACCGAATTGTAGTCTAATTCACCTTTTACTTTATGTCTATCAACATCTCCTCCCATGTCATTCCATGCATGGCTATTTTTGACACACTTTCAAAATCAACCAATGAGGTTTAGACAACCACCATGGTCACTTACCATTGCCCACTAGACCCTTGAACACCCCCATAATCCTTTGGTTTATACCAAACATCAAGCCTATATTTCTATCCCATCTCTCATTCGAATTTTTCATCAAAAACTCTCACTCTCACCTCTGCCTTTTTAACCCACTCACAGTAGACTCAAAAGGGAAGAATTTTTTTTTTGCATCAATGGAGTTTTTAGGAGAGAGAGAGAAAGTTGGGTCTTAGTATACACATTTCCACATGCACAAATCTTCTCCTATACTTCAAGTACCCTCAAAAAAAAAAAAAAAAAACAAAACAAAACTCCAATCTCCTTCTCATACACCACCAAGCTCCAACCGTACACCTCAACGCCACCCCGTGGCCTTCTCTTCCGGTCGTCTTTCCCCGTTCATGTATTTTCGCCAAAAAAAATCTCATTTTTACGCTTAAACTTCGGAGGAGAGGTAGTATAACTTTTCTCCACCTTTCCTAAATATATTATGATGTTTATGAGTTATTTCTATGGTTTAAAAATGAAAAGAAAAGCACCCGTTCATCAAAACCGAACCCAATTTTATTATTGTTTCTTACGGCTAAAACGTTGGCAAGTGTATAGAAAGAAAAATCAGTTTTGTTCAACAACTGGTGGCATGCATGATGTTAACATTAGCTTATTAACATAGGTGAATCTATACTAAGTAGATCACTTAGGTATATTCACTTGAGACCCCAGTGCAGGATGAACAATAGGGAAGTTACACCATGGGACAAGTCATAGTTAGTGGTTGTGGGAGGAAATGCATGTTTTTGTGGAGAAGATCCTTAGATTTCAAATCGATAATAGATAGTAATAAAATGATGGATGTGTTACTTCTTGCACTTTTTATTGTTCTTGTGGAGAAGATCCTTAGATTTCAAATCGGTAATGGATAGTAAGGGATTTATCTACTGAGTGTCATATTTCACTATGGTGCTATATGGCCCTGACGTTTCATCCCAGGTGTTGAAGAAAAAATGAGAGATGCATTATCCCCAGTATTCTATTATCAAGATGGTACTATGTAAGATTGGAACCCTTACATTGATTAAAGCTCTCTTATTTTGATTAATGTGATTTCAATTCCTCTTCTGTGCTAGTAATGTTAAGACTTAAATTCACTTCATTATTTTTGTATGTAACAAACAAACTCATGTTTCTACTACTAAAACGGTACTACCACGTGTTCTTCCGCATCAGTACAGGCCTGTTCAGCTCTGCCGGATCCGGAACCGAATGTATGATTCGCACGACTTATGGGAGGTCGTTTGTGCACATGCATGTAACTAGGAGGAGCACGTGTCGGGTCGGGTTTCCGTCATGTCAAATTTGATCAGGTTGGGAAAAACAAAAAATACAATGACAGACTACCGAGAGAGAGACAAAAAGGAGTACAGATCTGGACATGGTGGAGGGCTGGAGGCATGAAAGGCGGCCTGATCCTCGCCGTCATGTGTATCATCGCCATCGTCGTCGCCGTCGTTGCCATCATCTGTATCATCTCTTTAGTGGATGGCGGTGGACGGCGTTGTGGTCGGTTGGAGGTGAGAGGGGAGAAAGATATCTATGAGAGTGAGTGAGAGAGAGAGAGAGAGAGAGAGAGAGGGGGGGGGGGGTGCTCACTACTCATGCCTAGAACAACGAGAGACAAACGGGTGTGGAGTGAGTTGTGAAGGGAAGTGTGAAGTGTAAATGTGAATATATATATATATATTCAGGTCAGGTCACCCGACACTCTAAGCCCTCAAACCCAACACCTGGCCCCAATGTATCAGGTTACTCTTATTTCAACCCGACCCAACCCTATGATCTTTCAAACCCCTTAAAACCCGCCGGGTCAAATCGGGTTGGCGGGTTGTGTCAGGTATTGCTCACCCCTACATGTAACCGTCTTATCCTATACACCATGGCTGACGTCAACCAAAGCAATTATCTTTCGTGTTAGGCACGCGAGTGCTTGGATGGCAAGTCTCGAGCTGTATATAAGGTACAAAGATAAACCGTAAGAGGTACACTGGCTCTCTCCTCAACAATCACTATGTACTTTTCATTCCTGCTCCAAACACTTACTTAAACCATCCCCAACCATACCTTCATATCTTCAAAATGAAGAATCATCTCACTCCAACCAAGCTTCATTTGGGTTCTTCCTTTTGAAGAACCATCTTTGATTCTTCATATTTTGGAGAATCATCCAAGTTTTATTTTAATATTTAAATGTGCATTTCAGTAAAGATATTATAATTTGATCCTATAAAAATTAGTATCTTTGGAAAGGTATTCGGCGATACCTTCAAAATAAGACCACTTTTCAATATATTTTGGTAATATTTAGAAACTTGAAAATTTAAGTTTTGGAGACAAATTTAATGAAAATTTGAAGAGTAAAGATAGAAATGAAGAATTATAATTGCAGCGTGTGGGAATAGTGACATTCTTCAATTGCACTTTTTGATTAAAATAAATTATTTTGATTCTTCAAAATGAAGAATTGGGTTGGAGATGCTCTTAACAGTTGGAGTGCCTTTCTAGTCACCTCCGACCTGGGACGGATCCAGGAATCCAAACCAATGGGAGCACTTTATTATTTATAATCATGGAATTTTTTTCTTAGTCAACGATCTTGCTAAATTAGGACATTCATTATGAACTATAACGCCATTGTCAAGTATCCATATAATCCGTCAAAACATAAAATTTATAATGCATACGTTTTATAAAAAGGATAAGAAAAAATGAGCATACAACTTAGACAAAACTTTTAGAGTATCATTTACCTTGACATTGACTAGTCTTTAGAATGATCAAGATGATTATATTGATTTAAAAATATTTCTCCACAACAGTTAAAAATAAAGAAAATCAAAAGATAAATCTTCAAATAAATAAATAATTTATAAATCATATGAATAAACCAGCCGACGAAAGTTGAAGCAAAAAATTTACTCTACATTTTAATTTTTGAGATATATATAAGTGTATACGTTAAATATAGCATTATTATGCTAAATATATAATATTAATAATTTTTTATTTTAGTTTTGAGTGGGGTCAGAGGGGGCACGTGCCCCCGCTAGATCCGTCCCTACCTCCGACTGGTTAGGCCCTTACGGTGGATGTTCATTGCGTAGGTTAGGCAAAAGAGCAAGGAAGAGCTCGGGTTCGATCTCGACCAGATGTCTGGTCAGGCAAGAAGTTAGAACCAGGACACCATAGATATATCAACTTCCTTTCTATGGAAGTTGAACCGAAAGGATCACTAAACTTTTACAAGGGGGTTTTGTTGGGTTTCTTTGTTGGGAGGTTTTTGGTTTTTAGGTTTATTTTTGTTCTCCTTTAGGTAGTTCTAATTTTTTTTGGCTTCTTGCCTTCCTAATCTTTGGGGTTTAGGTGGCATCTTTCGCTAATATGCCCTGGTCCTGTTAATTTTTATTTTTTTCGTCAAAGATTAATAAATTTCTTTTGCTTAGGAAAAAAGCCCACCTCTTTGCTTGCCTTCCTTTGAATTTTCCCTACAAGTGATTTTGCACATGGTTTTTCGCAGGACAGGTTAGCCTAGCGTGTGGGCAACAAATGCCGTGGATGTTAAGAGTGTGTGGGGGAGAGAGGAGCTGAGAGACAGACAGAGAGGATGAGAATGACTAGAGGAAAGGGAAGTCAGCAGTGTTAAAATGAAGAGAGAGAGAGAGAGAGAGAGAGAGAGAGAGAGCTAGAGAGATTCCATACATCTGAACGAGGACGTGAGTGCAACAACCGACATTTGATTATCATAATGCTGGGTTAGCTTCAGAGATATAGACCCAATCATCCAATTTGTGAAAGCTGCAGCCACAACACACCATGTCCATTTTGGACCATATATATATAGGGGCCGTTTCTAGTCCGGACTTGCGGACCCTTATGATCCGAGCATTTTTTTGACTATCCGAACCGTCCAATGTGTTCAAAATGTGTTTTCAAGGTTCCACGCGGGAAATATACAGTTTTTGTGAAAAACTGCTTGGATCAAGCCCTTCCCGGTATTTTGTTTTTGAAGATTTCTCGCGTGAGGGTTTGAAAACACTTTTTAAACACATTGGACAGTTCGGATTTCCCAAAAACAATTTTTAAAGTGAAAAAATTACATCTTTTCTTAAATCTGGGAGGTCCTTATATATTAGAAAATTTACACACACCTAACCTAAGCTAACGCTTGAAAGATCAATCTAATTACCGTTTACTTATGAGGGTCAATAGAATTTTTGCAATAGCTAAGTGAAAGATAAGCTACTTTTGAGTATCCTATTAGACTAAGAGAAATAATTTTTTTCAATCTAATTTAAGAAAATGTACTTTAAATTTTATCTTTTAGTGTCTTGAAAATTTTGTTGTATGTAATGTTAACCATTAAAAGAAAAATTCAGAAATTCATTTATAAGAAATTGAAATGCGAAAATGTTTTTTCTTTGATCAAACGTACATACATGTGATCAATGGGTAACAGAGATTTTTTTTTATAAAAAAAAAAAAGTAGACTCATTGATCCAATTAATGTGATGATCAAACGTACATACATGTGATCAATGGGTAACAGAGATTTTTTTTCAAAAAAAAAAAAGTGGACTCATTGATCCAATGTAGGGATTCTCCAATTCGCCCCTTACTAATCTTTTTCATGCTTAAAAACAAATAAAACTGAAACGTTTATACTAAGAAGTAAGGGTGTGGAAATGACGATAATGAATTTAAAAATAATCGTAATAAACGAAATACTTGGATGAAATGCTATTTACACCTCAATTTAGGCACCAAATGCAAAAAAAAATACCATGTAGCATCATCACCTAAAAGGTATGGCTTACTTAACAGGTCAACAAATCTTCAAACAACGGCACTTGGAGAAAGAATACCAAAAATATTTATTGAAAGTTAAGAGAATTCGAAAAGGCAATAATTAATTAATAAAAATTAATTAATGCAGGGACAGGTGTGACATTGAAGCTTCATATCGTTGAAAGAAATTAGGAAGCATGTGAGTTGATTTGGGGGAAGCGGGGAGGTGCTGTGCACAGCCACGCTGTGCATGGTGTTGTGCACCTCTCGGCCGTTGGATCGAGTTTTGGACGGTTTGGATGTGTTTTGATTTTTTAGCGGTAAAAAAAAATCAAAATTAAAAAAAATTACCGAACGCATCCGAGCCATCCAAAACTCGATCCAACGGCCGAGAGGTGCACATCACCTCCCCGAGTCCTGATTTGGGTGATTTGGCTAATTTGAAAAAATTAGTTTTTTGGTTTTTTTCGTTTTGTCCATATTCAAAAAAATTTGTATTTGTTAGTTTTAGGTCGATTTTTTGTGATTTCTTGGCTTGTCTCGACGAGAGGAATCTAAAAAGTATAAAATTATTAGCCAAACTTAAAATTTTGTGAATAAAGACGAAAAATAATCCCAAAAACTGGTTTATTTTCGGCTTTATTCAAAAAACTATTATTTTTTACCATAACTTTATACTTTTTGAATTCGTTTCGACGAGATAAATCCAGAAATCAAAAAATATTGACGCAAAACTAACAAATGCAAAAAAATTATGAATAAAGACAACAAAAAAAAAAACCAAAAGACCAGTTTTTTCAAATTAGTCAAATCATAAAAGAAAACGAGTGTTGTAAGATGTGAACACATATTCGGCTCTTGAGTTTGAAAGTGAGATTTTGAACTTCCAAATATGAAATCGCTAAATACAAGCCTTTTTCTGCTGACTGCCAGTGGGGGTGTCTACGGATCGGTTTCGGCCGGATCGGTTCCGTTCCCGATCCGATCCGCTCGTGACGGATTGTCGTTTTTAAGATCCGCAACCGTTCGTGGGTGACATACGGATGGGTCGGTTCGGTTGCGGATCGAGAGGATTTAGAGGATCAAAGAAGAATTATTAGGCGGATTGGGTGGATCGAGCGGATCGAACCCGAACCAAACCGAACCGCATCCATCAAAATAAAAATATTAGGATCTGTATCCATCCATCCGTAACGTACCTCGGGTGAGTAAACGGACGAATCGGTTTGGGCCGTTTGAACGAATTGAATTGATTGGACGATCCGCTGGTCAACCCTAACTGCCACACTCATATCAGGTAGTTATCTCTTAGGAGGAAATGGCCATGCGAATATGCATGATCGTATATGAATATGATCCGGATACATAGACAGTGACTGAAACGCTATGAATAAAATACAACTCAGATGCACACGGACAGAGGGGCACTGCTGTCCCTAGCAAGGGATAGGACCTGCTGTCCCCGGTGATTCCAGGAAGTTCTGGTCTCGTGTCGATGATCGGAAACGTTCACGTCGATGAGCTCGCCGAGTAGAACAAGTGTTCACGAGACTGAAACTCCCCGGAATCACCGGGGACAGCAGGTGCCGTCCCTTGCTAGGGACAGCAGTGCCCCTCTGTCCGATGCACACAATAGTCTTTTTGCAATATCACTTTTCTGTTTTATCAAATTATTACTATATGTGAGTAGGCTTTGAAGCCTTCCCCACCAAATGCCAAAATATGTCAACTGTAATGTCTTGTCGCTTCGTGTACATAACGTTTTTCGTCGTGCTCGTGTAATGAGGGAGTGATGACAAAGTAGTCAATTTACATGACAAATTGACAACTATAAAATAGAAAAACAAAATAAAATAAAAAAATATACTCGTAGTAGTAACCACGTGGGGATGTGAAAAGGCAGCCTAAAAAGACTAACAATATTTCTCATGTCATGTTATGACAATTATTATTACTCTTCCCATTGATCTATGATTCCGAAAAAATACACTATTAAAATGCAATAATTTGCCTCTACAGTCATTTTACGGCAATTCTCCCATGTAATTTCTATTTTTATTTTATCTGTTTTTGTGGGAGAGCTCTAGTTCAATGTGCAAGAATCCGAACTCTGCCATCTATTACAAACTTTTTCTGGTTTAGTATAAGACACAAGTTTAGTTTTATATATTTTTATAATATTTTCTGAATTAATAACTAAAGCATTGTCACAATGTCACTGACCTCCCCTGAGATTCTGAAAATTAGTTATTTACATGTGTCTTCCATTTGGCAAAATATATGAGGAAGATAATAGAAAAAAAAGGATATATATATTTTTTTTTTGGATCATATGATTTCAAGGAATATACATGTGCATTTTCTTTAAAAGACACATTCAAGAGACAAAAAAAAAAAAAAAACACAGAGAGAGATAGATTAATTGATAAAAGTAAGTTTCATACAAAATAATGATTATTAAAATATAGAATGTGCTGTTAATTATACTTATGATATCATAGATAAATTAAGTCCTTGTCTATTTTTTCTACATATATTTTGCCAGATGGAAGACACATATAAATACCTAAACGACCATATAAAAATTTGTGACTTTTTATAATTTTCCTTCTATAAAATGAAGTCCCTATAGTTTACCCTTTCATTATTCTTTAAAAAATTTCTTCTCCTTAAAAATTTACCAACTACAAATGAAGATAATTTTTTTTTTTTGGGTGATGACGAGTTAGGGATATAAAAGTGCATTTTGCATGATAAAAAAAGCATATAGAAAACAAAAAGATCAAGATACATAAAGCATTGTCACTGACCTCCCCTGAGGTTCTGAAAATTAGTATAAGACATAAGTTTAGTTTTATATATTTTTTATAATATTGTCTGAATTAGTAACTAAAGCATTGTCACTGACCTCCCCTGAGGTTCTGAAAATTAGTTATCTACATGTGTCTTCCATTTGGAAAAATATGTGTGGAAGAGAATAGGAAAAAAGGTTAATATTTTCTTCTTCTTTTTTTTTTTTTTTTGAATCTTATGAGTTTAAGCCTTTAAGGAATATACATGTGCATTTTCTTTAAAAGATACATTAAACTGAAAAGAAAAAAAAACACAGAGAGATAGACTAATTGATAAAAAGTAATTTTCATACAAAATAAATTATTATTAAAATATAGAATGTGCTGGTAATTATATTTATTATATCATATATAAATTAAGTCATTGTCAATTTGTTCTACGTATATTTTGCCAGAAGGAAGACACGTATGGATACCTAAACAACCATATTAAAATTTGTGACTTTTTATAATATTCCTTCTATAAAATTGGTTAAATTTTTTCTTCTTAAAAATTTACCAACTAGTAATGAAGATAATTTTATTTTTTTTGTTTCTGGTGGTGAAGAGTTAGGGATATAAAAGTGTATTTTGCATGATAAAAAAAGCACATAGAAAGCAAAAGGGTCAAGATATATAAAGCAAAATATATTAACTTTATAAAAATATAAGGTGTGTTAACTTTATAAAAAATATAAGATGTGTTAATAATTATACAAATTTGATAAATTATACTTGGTTAATTTTATTTGAACATTAAAAAATCAATTAGAAGAAAAATAAACATGGGCGGGTTCGGTTTGGGTTTTAGGAACCCAGTTTTCACTTTTTCTGGTGAGGCCTCCCACATGGTGTATTGATTTTCTCTCTCCAGCCAAATTTTAGAAATGCTACTCTACTTCATATTTTGTGCGAGACGAGTCCGTGGGATTCACTTCAATGACCTACATGAATGATCCAATATGTGCATTAGTTTTAAATTTATTCTTTCAGTCATTCAGAAAAAAATCAGGTTAATCTTATAATTTTAAGTACTTGATCCAGTTGTCTATTTTTTTTCCAAACTTCTATCAAAATTCAGGATCCTAAATTGTGAATGAATAATTAGAAGACGGATCAACCACAATTAAACTTTCGAATGAGCTGATTTTTGAGGAGTGACTCAAAAAATTATTTAAAAAATTAATGAATGGCTCGGATCATTTGTGTGGGGCTTTAAAGTGGACCCCATGGACTCGTCTCGCACAAGATATGAAAAATTGAAAACTGGGTTCCTAAAACCCAAACCGAACACAGTCAAGAAGACTTGATTGTGTAGTTCATCTAATATTTAAGGGCATTTCAGTCATTTAACGATAAAAACTAACGGCGTTAGTGTCTACTTAAAAAGGGAATCTAGATAAAAGATTGTAAAGTAAGAGAGGTAAGTGTAATTTTTATCAAAAACCTTGGGATGACATTTTCTAAAGAAATTCTTGTCAACAACTAATTCTTTGAATTAGTGCAAACAAAAACTAAAACTTTGTGCACGAAAGTGCGTTATTTTTATTTAGGAACAGAGGGAAGTATTAAACAAAAAGCAAAATGGATAACGATATCTGCAATCAATTGTATGGAAAAACAAATGCTAGTTTGCTAGCTTCTTAAATAAATAGGAGTTTTTAGTAGTAATTATCAACTTCGGTTAACAACAATCAGGTGAAACGTCAACCGAATGTAAATTAGACTTTTTAACAACAAACAATTATTGATTTTTTAAATTACACTTCTGTAAAATCATGGTTGCTTCAATAAATTGATGGGTCGTTTGAATTCTCTATCGATGGATCTGGGTACACAGCTCTTCATTTTTTAATTTTCATTTTATGATAGTGTTGTGATAATCATGATAGATTTAAACCCTAATTGAATGCATGTTAATTGTTTTAGGACATTGAAAAATTTACACCCAATACTTGAGTCTTCCCCTCCAATTGGTGACACCTTATATGATATTCTACAACTATATGCCAAATAATATCCAGCTAAAGCCTATTTGAGAAAACCTCTCCAGACTTTCAGTTTCAATGGTGAGCCATTTTCTTCTCCCCAAAAAAAAAAAAAAAAGGATCTTTGACATTAATTTCTTCAGCTCAATTTAAATAAATGAGCAATGACTTCGATTTTAGAGCTGTCAACTTTCTAGCTTAGTGCTCACCATGGAAGAATGAGATCATGGAAAAAATTATGGCTCTTCCGAATTGCTATGCTCCTATCATGCTCCTTATCCAAAATATGGAATTGTATTTCAAGTAATTGAATTATATTTATATAAATAAGTCAAACTGTCTCTTTTAAGGAAAAGTATTTTGAAGAATGTTAATTGGTTGAAAAATGAAAAAGGTGTTGTCCCGAAAATAACTTTGATGCCAATAGGAGCAGTATTTTCAGAATTGTGCACCACGTTGTGCGGCAAAAAATCACGTCGTTTTGCCGCATTTTTTGGTGCACCTCTAAAGCTTCCAAGGGGCCTGTTTGGAGGGGGGAGAAAATACCGTTTTCAAAGTGCCTAAACCCCAAAGAGGCTAAACCCACTATACCCTACCCCAAAGAGCCTAAACTCCCCTAAAATTGAATCCCAAAATCCTAATCCAAAGTGCCTAAACCCGAATAGCCTATAAACCAAACTGTTTAAACCCACTATATACCCTACCCCCAAAGAGTTTAAACCCCCTAAAATTGAATCCCAAAATTAACTCTGAAAACGGTATTTTTTCAGAATGAGAGTGACCAGCATTGTGACATGATTAAGGATATCATGAATGAGAGTGACATATCTGGACTTAAGATTAACTTCCAAAAGTCTAAGATACCGGAACAAAATAAAGCAACAATTTCTTCAAGTTTCATTGGGGAGGCAAGTCTTGAAAAGTCTATGCACCTTGATAGGGTTTTCCTTTATGATTTTAGTTGTTACGTCGGAGGATGGAAGCAAAAGATCTGAGAAGTAATGCTTAAACTTTTAGCTGAATTCAGTGTGATAGGAAGCAATTACCTGTTGTTGATGCAAGGCAACTGAATTTTGAATGTAAGCTTATACATGTGGCCCCAGTGCCCTGTCTGAAGTGGTTAGCTTATTCAAGTAGGTTATCAAGTCTATGTTACCTGGACTAATCAAGTATGCTCAACACTTGGTGAGGGTACGGGATACCTGGACTAATCAAGTATGCACCCAGCATCCATGTACTTAATCGAATTTGCTGCATAACTCGCTATAAGTTGTCCATCGCAAATATTATAAGTAATCCCTAAATTGTTTGTGTATAGTATTCCCACCTACCAGAACTTAAAGATATAGGAAAAAGAGATGAAATCTAGCCATGTTCTATTGTCCTTGGGCATGATTGAATAGTACGTACATCATATGTTTTGACAAATACTAGATATCGATGAGAAAACTTACTTCAGAGAGGAAGCCAAACCGGCCTAAGTGCTGCAAGGACTGCATGAGCTAACATTGCAATACTCCATGACCGAAAGGTTCAAAGGAACAAGGTGATGGTTTTAGAGAAGAAGCCGGCATCAAAAATACATTTTCATATGATTAAGGGTATGTTTGAGGGAGTCACAACTGTTGTAAAAACTATGTGGGTGATTTGGGATTATATGAAGTCTCATGTTCTGTGTTCCTTTTCCTACTGTGGCTTAGGAACCCGAAAAAAGAAAGTTGTAAATGGTCAAATTAGCTAGTTTGTACACTTGGTAGCTTATTTTCAGAAGCATTGTTGATGGAATGTAAAGTGATGTTTTCAGTCCTTGGTGATATCCACAGTTCATGCACTCGATCGGTGATGTTTTCCTATTGTGGGCAAGGATGTTTACTGCAAATTGATACATTTCCCCTCATAATTGAAGATATAGTACTGTGTGCAATCAACATGTGTTTTACCAAATGAGTTGCATGAGTGCATCACGTGTCCGTTTGTTAAAGTTTAATTGAGCTTAGGGATCATATGCGCTGTAAAGTCTTCTTAATCTGCATCAGTTTGAAATTGAAGCTTTCTTCATTGCATGTCAAACTGTGAAGTTATGTTCTTGTGCTATAACTTGATATATTCTCAGGCCTTTTAGCGGAAAAGCCCGAAACAAAATGAAGACCATAATATCATCATGCTTGGGGTTGGGCCGGGTTTGGTGGGGCCGTGTACTCCAAACAGGGGCCCTTGGAAGCTTCATAGGTTTGCCCAAAATGTGATAAAACGATATAGTTCTACCGCAGAACACCCCAAAAAATAATTTTGACTAAGTAGAGACTATTTTGTAAGACGACAAATTAATTAAGAAATGGTGTGCCAAATTTCTACTCTGAAATTTGTTTTCTTCTTTTTTGTGTATATGTTAAGAAAAATTTGTTGAAACGGTTTCCAACAAATTGGTAACAAGTTTTGAATATTTTCCTTGTGAACATGTCTACAAATTTATGCGGTTCTGTACTTGTCCAGATCGTGCAATTGAGACGAAGGAATCATACAATTGAGGCAAAGAGACGAGCCACGTACCAAAAAAAATAACAGTTGCAGTGAATTTGTGATTCTGACAGTTTTAGGAAGGAGATTGATATTCATAATGGGTTCAGTCATGCTAGGGCACTATATATTCTTTTAAAAGCATCCACAGTGGCTCTTAAAATAGCTCTTATGTGAAGCTCCTAAAATTTAGCAAGTCATTTGATCAATTACGGTCTTCAATGGGCTCTCAATACAACTCCTAAGAGTGGGTCCTTAGCATAGCTTCTAAACCATTAGCTAAATTTAGGTAGCTTTGTAGCTAGCTCTAAGCGGGACGCAAGCTTTTTTAATTTTTTTTTAAATATGAAATTTTCAAAAGATAAATGATTTTATTTGAAAGTAGAGAATGTTCTTGCTAACCCATTGAGTGCACATATGCTCTCTAAATTTAACAAGCTCTAGGAGTGAAAAATGGACCCCAATTAGGCTTATGTATACACCTTAGAAGTCAACTTATGAGCTGTTTTTGGGGAGTCCATTGTGGATAACGTAAGGGGCAACAACAAAAAAATGACAAATTTATCATGAAAAATACATGCAATTAAGCTAAAGAGCATCTCCAAGTCTCATATTCCGTCGGATCTGGCAACGCTCACTACTGAGATGAAAGAAAGGACCAAGATACGACCGCAAAAAAGTCGAAGACCTCATCATATATTAAGTGATCACCCATTCCTTCCCCAAGCAATGTGGGACAATATTTTCTTAACATCCCCCCCTCACGTGCAGCCGCATTTTAGGTCTGTCACGTGTGGCCACTTTTTGGTTCTATCATCGTGCAGTCTTTTTGCTGGTCTGTCATCGTGGGGCGTGGATTGTGATTTTTTTCTTTTTTAAATGTGGGGTGAAACGGGTCCCGCTCTGATACTATGTGAAAACTTTATATCCAACTCAAAACCAATTGGCAATGAGTGAAGAGGTCCCATCATATATTAAGTGATCACCCATTCCTTCCCCAAGCAATGTGGGACAATATTTTTGTTACATTATGCTCTTGTCTATCGTGATCTTTGTAACTCTCACCTTCATAACAAGATTCTAATCCATCACGCTCATACCCACCCCACCCCACCCCACCCCAAAAGGAATGAATTGCGCTAGAACGTAACCAGTCAGTGAGTATATGAGAATGACACGCGAATGTTTTTCCTAAGAAAAAGTGCTGAGCATCCACAAAAAAACAACTTCTTGACGGGCGCTTAGGGTGTCTTTTTTAAGCAATCGGCTTGACATTGGAATGCATGAAATACCAACCAGAACTTGCAGGAAGTGAACCTATGTTTAAATAAAGAAAAACACCTGCAAAAGTTGATAGACCCCCCAAAACAAGGGCCGTATTAACCTCAGCCTGTCTAATACACTACCATGCCGGATCATTTAAACTTCATAAAGGATTCGATTTCTCTGTGCCCCAAATGATCCCCTACCAAAATCCAATATCTGATGAGCCATCACATAAACACAACTAAATCTAATGCCAAGGGAAGAGTAAAACATAACCCACTACATCTAAGCCTCCCGAGATGTCGAGAAACTAACACCAAACCCGCCATACAGGGTTCCTTAAAACCGTTGTTCTGTTTACTATGGTGATCCGGGAACAAACACAGTAAACTGTTTCCGGGCCAGAGTTGGCCTCAATCTGCTCTGTCGATGCTCCTACATAAGGCTTACATCACTGTGTCAATATATACAATCACAGTAAGCTAAATCAATCATCAGCATGGTATATATTGTGAATGAAGCACATGCAACCAGCCTATCTCCATAGGAAGCAGGATCCCCCAGCAACATATATATATACATTCCTACATAAAAAGTTTGAACTACTACTCTTAAAGAAAACTGTAGAACAGCGTGGGGACGTTTTCGAATGTTAGAGATGGTATACTTAGCCTCGATACCAAAAACAGTATTATGTCAGCACTAGTAAACTACAATTCAGTGCAGTTACGCCAGTTACAATAACACCACCATTATACATTCATGAGAAACACATCAGAAAGCATACAATAGATGTTTTCAGTCTATTAACATTTTCTGCATTCGTAGCATACCATCACCATTTTTTTCCGTCAACATCACTGTCGTCATACAAAGAACAACAACCACCTTTCCTGCAGTCAGAATCAAGTCCTCTGCCTCAGCCTCCTGCCACTGGTATCACCACCATCTGAGAGTTGGGCCCAAACACTTCGCGACTTTCCGCCCCCACTACTACAATCCTCCTCACAACCAGCCACAGTCTTCAAGAGCTCAGACTGCAGTACTGGGCAGTTTTCTTTAAGATACTCGAACCCGTCAGACCGCATAACAGCTGCAATATAAAATCCAATGAATAATAGGAAACGGAAGTCAAATGCACAGGAAATGTGATGTTAATATGTCATTATCAACAAATCAAACAAAAGAAACCTAAGGATTCTTGCATTTTCCCCCTTGTGCCTAGGGCAATTGCAAACCCTTCTGCTTCGGATCCAAGGGCTTCACGGTGAAACCGATTACATGTCCCCGCATACTTTGCCAAGTTATAAAGATCTTCATAACATTTGACCGGTAAGAATAGTTAGCGCCATTCAAACTCGATGTTTATTGGTTGCATTTTATCCTCCGACATCGTCATAAATCATAACTCAGTTACCAGTCTGTGAAGAACCTGTTGGGGCAAAGGTCACTGGATACAACGGAAGTCATGCAAGATTCGCCGAGGACAAAGAGATATCTGGCCAAGACTAACAGCGATCTGGGGAGGACAGAGATACCTGGCGAAGTCTAACAGATGTGACAGATCTGTGTTCAAAATACCTCACACGAAGCAAAGTAAGGGGTTATGACTTATGAGCATCGGCAAGAGTCGAAGGTGGTCGTCAAGTGTGGAGGAGGTGTCTGCGATGGTCGGCAGTGGCAGGGGATGGATGAACGTGAGTTATCAGATCAGATTTAGTTAAGTAGGGTTAGGGTTTCAGTTCTTCACGATCTGAGGTGCGTCAGTCGTCGGCCAGTGTCGGCGAAGCTCCGGCGAGTAGGTATACTTGTCAACAAGAATAGTAACGAAGCAGGTGTCTTTCGAAATGGACTGTTGCAAAAGATCTGTAACAAAGAAGAAGATGAGGATGGAGAAGGGAGAAGGGAGAAGGGAGGATGTCGAGCCAAGATTTTTACCGGCCTTCGCCTGCCCACTTTCTAGGGCAAAGTGGACGCTTTCAAAATCATGACTTTTAAATGCAACCAATGTGAATTTTGAGTTTCGCAGCTGTGACTCATGCTGTTATTGAAAAAATGGCGTCGCCACCTAACACAATGTTCGGGTGTGTCAGATCACCCGTTAAAACGGCTTTAACCCATTTTTTATTTTATCTCGTTTGAGTCAATTTTCCTTTCAAACAGGGCTTGAAAGTGACTCCCACTTCAGGGTTTGCGAAACACAGAGATGGATCCGAGGATTTACTGTTGCGAGTGGGGAAGGTGTTAAGCACCCCACATCGTCCTTTCGGTATTTGTTTTTCGATTACGATTTAGTGGGGAAGTCAAAAATTCGATTCCGATTTTGATCTCAAACTCAATTCCACCCTCTGAAGGAAAATTGATTCCGAATCTGAGGTGAAAATTTGGAAATTCGAGTCCGCTACTTAGGTGGAAATCCAGAAATTCGATTCTGGTTTTGACTTGAAAATATGGAATTCGATTACAATTTTGACTTTATTTGAGAGTTCAGAAATTCGATTATGATGTTACCTGGAGATTCAGAAATTCGATTCTGAAGTTGATTTGAAGGTTCAGAAATTCCATTCCGAATTTGACTTGAGAGTTCAAAGATTCAATTCCGACATTGACTTGAGAGTTCAGAAAATTTGATTCTGGCGTTGAGAGTTTAGAAATTCAATTAAGATGTTGACTTGAAAGTTCAGAAATTCGATTATGAAGCTGAGTTGAATTCAGAAATTCGATTTTGATGGTGAGATTTTTTAGCTTGGAAGCTCTGTTGAAGGCTCTGGCTTCTGTACTTCGTTGAGCATGTGGTCTAGCTATGATTTGTTTTGTTTCATATGCTGCTTTTTTTATGGTGGTGCCGAGCATTCATGCTGCATTTCTGTTGTTTCCATCGAAGATGTGCGCTCATTGTCTAGCCGTGAAGGTCACTTTTGTGGGCCCTTCCTGACTTGCACTTTTTGTGTGGAGATTGTGCAGTATAGTCTACAAACCCTGTGTTCAGTATCACTCCACTTACAAGGAAATTTTGGCAATCAAGCGCAGCATTGAAAAGTTTCAGTTTCTTTAATTGGTCAACATTTTTTAATTGAAACTGATACGATAAGCTTTCTCAACATGCTCAAATTCAAACAGAAGCACCTTCCAAAGGCACAGTTACTCAGGTGGGCAAGCAAATTGGTTCCATATCGGAATTTTGATGCTATTCACATAAAAGTAAAAACCATCATTCTCCCATATTTCTTGTCTCACCTGAAAAAAGAAACCAGCCAACTTTCCCCAACTACTCATCCCCGTCTGTTTTCCCATGATATCATGTTTTGAACCAGCCAACTTTCCTTTCCATCTCCAGAGCCATATCCTACAGTTAACCCTTCTTGCTTGAAGTGTCAAAATGTGTCAAAAACCTCTGGCACTTGTACATTTACCGATATGGTCTTGTTTCAGGTCTCATATGGAATCCAACATTTCACCCACTATACCCATTCCTTAACCAGTTTGAAACCAGGTTTCTTTTAGCTTAAACAAGGTTCTAACTAAAATCATTGCAGTCTGCCTCCATTTTGGGTATCAGAGCCAGGATGCTCTTTTACCTTAAATCTCTTCTTGGGAACTTCTTTCCAAAATTACTTCAAATCTTTTCCTTGATATAGAAGCGTATGCTCTGTGGTTGCCTTCAAAGGATCCTCCACATCAGAAACTTCATATTCAAAGAACTACTTTTTGGTGTTCTTTTCCTTAACTATTTTGGTTACGAAAATCTTGTATAGCAGGGTTAAAGTACCATGACTTTGGCTTATAAAACACTTGTCATACTTTTTCTTTCAACCTAGTCCCCCTTCAAGCCCTCGATATCCAGTCGTCCTTCAACCTAGTCCTAGGAAGGCCATGGCTGCATGACCCGGTGTGGTCCCGTCGACGTTGCACCAGAGGATGTAACTTTACTTTGGACCTTTTTACTCAGGAAAAAGATGGCCGTATTTGACGATGAGGTAGTTGAAGCAAGACCTAGAAATGAGGCCGTTGAGGCTGGACTTGGATACGAGGCTCGATTGGGTAATGAGGCTGCTGAGGCTCAATCTGGTAGTGAGGCTGCTGAGGTTGGATATGGTTCTTTTTCTTCTGATGATGGCAAGGGCCATGGAGGTTCTTTGACTGGTGGCACATGAGGGTTGGTGGGTTTTTTTTATGGGCAGGGGTTCAGAGACCTTCTGTGGTAGACAATTATTTAGCGATGCACAGGCTGAGAATTGGTTTGTGATAACTTCCTTGGAGAATTGTAAGTTGAATGTGACGCTTTTGGCTTGGGTAGCGATCACAGACACTAGATTTGGAGTGAACAATGTGAGGTTCTTTCTAAATTCTGGTGAGCATTAAGGAGGGCTCTGGGTATGAAAAGACCAACGATAACAGAGCGTTTTCTGCTTCAGGCCTAGGAGGCGGGGAATGCTTGGGCATTTACTTAAGTGTAGCTAATGTGCTTTTGGTGGCCTTCCCGTGGGGAACCAGATTGAAGGCTAATGCTTCTTGCAAATGTTTCTTTTTTTTATAATTTACTTTTCTTTTTTCTTTTTTTGCCATTTTTGACACTACTACCCTATCGGGTTTTTAGTAGTGCTGACTTTCACCATTTTTGCCGTAGCTCCCTTTTGGATTTTAATCACACCCAACCAACAAGTGGGGCCCAATCAATACTCTAATTGCGGGCTAGAGAAAAAGCGGTGCGTGACGGAGCGAAGAAGAATGGGGTATTTTTGTCCATTTTTTGACTTCTCCCTTTAACATTTTCACATCAACGTGTAGCCTAGGCCTACAGTCCATTAGACCACTAATGTTGGATTGCAGGCCTTACCAACATGTAGCTTAGGCCTACAGTCCATTAGACCACTAATGTTGGCCTCTAGCCCAATTTTCTGTTATGCCAACAGTGTTTGACAAACTCCTTGGATAATTTGCAAGCAATGAAGGTCTAACTGGGTGAACCACTGTTCGGCAGGTCCGGTGAGACTGATGGAACAATTGCATCATAAGCCTGTTTGGATTGGGGAGGCCGTTGAGTGCCCCGGCATATAGTTGGGGGTGAGTCATCGGATCGCTGGTCTCATTTGAATAGTGGAATCCGGTATCTTGAATTTGGGTGGAAGGGGTTGTTTGGGAAAGACGCAGTGATCTGAGAAGTTGGAGGAGATATAAGCATTTGGCCCTCCAGGTGCTTGATTTTTTGGTTTATCATAGGGTCTATCCCCTTAGTTGGATTGGGAATGACTAATAATGGGGCTGCCCCAGTTCTGATTTGAATTGGTGGGGGATTATGGATGATGGTTCGCCCTGTCCCAGTGAATGGTTGAGGTATTGCTTGCCCGATACTGGGCAAAAGTAATGGGAGATGCTGGGTGACAGATGCCCCTTTCCGAGTGGGCTGTTTTAGCCTGGTGTTAGGTTGATCCTGAGCTAACAGTTGTTTGACCATGTAAGCTCCAAAAACCGAGCTCCCTGTTTGGTTGGCACGTTCATGACCAAAACTCACATTTATCTGTAATCCCCTTTATTGAGTTGTACCTTTATTTTGGTTTTATTTCAGAGCGTCTGTATTAGAGTATGGAAAGGAATCTTATAAATTGTATTTTTATTTTTTGGGTGAGTGCGGTAGCTGTTAGTCAAGGCTTTTGACAGTGGGAAATATCACTCCGAGCAAAATATTGTGGGGCCTATATATTGGCAGGTTTTTTTGGCAGCATGTCGTGGGGCCTATATATATCAAGCTATTAGGTCAAAAACTGTGCTTCTGCCGTTCTAAAAAAACCTAGAACACATATTTCCATCTACCATCTCTTTTGGTGGCTAGGGTTTTTGTATCTCGAAGTAGGGATGTAACCGGTTTGGTTCGGTCCGGTTCAGGAGGGATTTTGAGTGAACCGAGTAAAACCGGTTCGGAGAGAATATGGAACCGAAACCGGTTTTAGAATGGTCGGTTCGGTTCTTCCGGTTCCGGTTCGGTTCCATGATCGGTTCGGTTCTCATGAGACACATATGAGATTGGGACTTCAATCAACACAAACCAATAGATCTACACAAAGTCACAAACGAACAAAGCTACAGAAATGAACAGATCTACAGAAATTAACATATCTATATATATACACACACACATATACATATATAAAGGCATGTATACACATATATACACTAGATCTACATATATATACACACATTCACAGGTTTTTTGTACCCTCGATCGCCGGCGACCAGACTTTCACAGCCTTCAATTTCTGCAATCTATCAAAAAATGGTGTGGTAGAGAGACGGACTGCCTTCTCGATCGATCGACGGCCAGACAGCCATCTCGGACGACGACGGACTGCGGGGATAGAACGACGGACTGCGATGAGAGGATGATGCACTGCGGTGAGAGAACCATTGGACTGAGGTCAAGTATGGAAGATGAAGATGGAAATCTGATCTCGGACGGGGAGAGAGAGAGAGGATCTGGACTCATGGGTCTCTCACACACGATGTGAGAGAAAGAAATTGGGAAATGGGGCGTGAATCTGTGATTACATATATATATATATATATATACATACAAGTGAATCTGTGATAAGGAATAAGTATTATTATTTGCTAGGTTACAAACAACAGGTGGTCCAGCCAAGTTGATAAGTAGAGTGGACGCCAAGCGTTTGGCCGGGGTTCGATCCCCAGCCCCTCTCTCTTTTTTGTGTAATGAGAATAATATATAATATATATTTCGTATATATTATATAAACCGGTTCGGTTCGGTTCGAACCGAGACAAAAATCTCAAGAACCGGAACCGAACCGGTTCCTAAATTTCAAAAATTTCCAGAACCGAGAACCGGACCGGTATACTGAAAAACCGAAAAAAAAAACCGGTTCGGCTCAGTTCTCCGATTCGGTTCGGTTCATCCGGTTTCTTTGTTCAGCCCTATCTCGAAGACATTTGAAAGTCTATGGATTTATTGTGCTAAAGACTTATCTTCGAGAGGTTTCTTTGCTTTGCATCTCGGAAGTACAGAGACAATATACGCCTCACTGAGTGGTAAATACTTCTTCAAGAGGTTTCAAGATTTATTTCATCACCAACAACAATTTTGATAAACGTCCTTCAGTAGATTCCGGGAGGCAAACGGAAGGCTTGTGGATTCAAGATAATGGCAATCAAAGCACTGGGTGTGGTGAACGTGGATTCGGCAAGTAGATCTTAGGCTCGATTGTGAGGATTCTAATCGTAGGTAAGATTTCTTGTAACTACACATTGAGTATAGTGTTTTTGATTCCTTCCCGTGGTTTTTTACCCATTTAGGCTTTTCCACGTATATCTTGGAGTTCTTCAATTTTTTGCCTTCTGTTATGTGATTAATTGATTTTTTATTAGTGGGTTGATTTTTACAAAAGATTAAAACATAGAAAATCTATAAACCTAGGCAAACTAGGATTTTTCAGACCATGGATTGGAGGTTTTCAACCTCCCTTCAGAGTGCAATGTAGTCAGCTGATGGGACAATCTCAGGCTCATTCTGACTGGGATCTTTTCTCTGCCATTGCTACAGACAGAGACCGGGTGATGAGAGGACTCACGAGAGGAGAAAAGAAATGTTCCCCGAGTGCCGTTTTGCTGTAACAAAAAGCCTCCTGACTACCTTTTGCCCCAAGTGAGTTAGGAGGATAGAAAATTGATAAGCCAGGTTATGTACAATGGCAGTTCAGAACTCCCTCCGTGTTTCGCCGTCGTTCAATGTTGCTCTGAAATTGGACTTGCAAGTGGTGAGGCAAAGAAGAGGTTCAGTGGATGCCATTGGTACTCAGACAGATGTAACGTCGGTACGGCTCCGATAACATTTCAAGAGTGCAAAAGAGAACTACGTTTATTGATGATTCAAGATAATAAAAAAACCACCCTAATAGAGTAGTTATAAGCAAACCCTAATAACCTAAGAAAACCTAATAAGACCCAAAAGACTCAACTACCCCAATACAAATGGTAAAAGACAACACCAATGGAACTATTAAAGCTACGTTCATTAGGGACAACTCAAAACCACCTCACTTCCACCACCACCTTTACAATGGAACAACTTGTAATACAGAAATACACATGTATATTTACCAATATATAGCTAATAGCACTTTTCAGAAGTTATCAGAATGCAGTTAGCAAGCCTTGCTAAGGCAATGCAAAAGACAAGTGTTAGAATGGACTTTGATTTCCAAAATAGTACACCATAACTGTTAAATCAAGGGCTATGCCTCATGCTAGTGCTGAATTATGAAAGTTTCGTCCATATAGAAAAAGAATGAACTTGTACATTTATCATGTAATTGTAAATATATTCATGTATGTTTTCACACAGGTATGATGGCATACTAAGAAACTTGACCAATAGCTAGACATTTTTGTATTGGTATCCATAGGATCTCTAACAATAAGATGTTCTAAGAGCATCTTTCAATCAAATGCCATAACTGACATCGGCTATAGTCATTAACAATATATGTGAGATTAGTAACAAATCACCTCAATTTACAGCTGCAAGAGATAGTGACTAACTCAACGATGTGGAGCCCAATTAAGGGTGATGTATGAAAAAAAATTCCACTTTCAAGTAACTTCACAAGTAAGAACTTAGGGAAATTATCGCAGGGAAGGTGAAAAACAATTTGGCAACTATAACAATGTACCTGCAAGGTTTTCAGCAGCAAATCTTAGGCAAGTAGTTTTTAACTCTGTGGCATGACAACGGTCTGCCAAAGCCAGAGTTTCTGCAGCAGAGTTCACGGAAATATCCTTGCATAGATACGATTCACACATCCGTCTTAGTCTTCCCAAATCATACTTATCAGCTGCAGCTAACAACTTTGCTGTTAATGTGCCAGATATAGAGGACACAGATGATGAACTAGAAGCTACCAGTTCATCTTCCACAAGAGCATCTCTGTATATGAAGTACAGCATAGCCTGTAAGAGTCATAAATATTAGGAAAACTGCACCGATAGCAGAACAGTTCCGTGCTCATTTGATAAGCCAACAAACTACAAAATAGCAGTAGTTACGAGCAAAATACCAGTAGATAACAAAGAAGGTAATCCACTGCATTACGGTAACCAGAAGAAAAGAGAGAATGAACAAAATTCTCACCTTAAAAACCTTGGGTTCCATATCAGTAATCAAAATCTCCTGTGTACCCTCTGATCCATCAAACAAATCAGATCGAAACACAGTGGATCTAGCAGCTAATACCAACTTATGAGCATGAAATTTTTCCCCTGCCACATTGAAAATAACATCTGAACCTTCCATATTTTCCAGCAGCATACCAAACTGTGCTCCAATATCAGAATCTGGGACCTGAATCGAGTGCAGCCTTGAGCAGTCTATTGCAGAAACCACAACACCAACAGTACAATTTATTTTCAAGCAATCGTCTTTGAGATAATCTGAAGTTTCAAGCAACTGCCGTCGGAAAAAACGCTTATATCCCCTACACCATAACAATCTCAGACCAATCAGCGTCTCCAAAAAGATAAAGTGGTGATGAAAATAGGAAGACATGCTAAAGTAAACTGGATGAAGAGCCTCTTCATGTTTAGTCTACATGTAGTGAAAAATTCTCAATTGCTCTGAGCATACAATTAGCAAATACAAACCCAGGTTGGAAGTTAAATAGAAAATTAAAAGAAAGGAAAAAGAATTCATCAATGACAAATACAAACAAGGAAAGCCAAAGGAAGGGAGGGTCTAGCTTCAGAAACATTGAGGCTACGAAGTAGGTGTTGCTTAGGAAGTGGTTGGAGTTCCCCTATTTCATGACTAGTTATGGCAGTGGTTATGAAGATTCCCTATTCAACATGACATGTTATGTATCTTGTAACTAAAAGCAAATGTGACCAACAGGCAAATGGTTGGGGCTCTAAAGTGTTCAATTGGGGAAACGTTGATCTACATCTAAACGCATTCCTCTATCTCCTTTTTTGCTATTACTCAATCGTTGGTTATGAGGAGAACATTGGCTGCAGGGAGGGACGTTTCATTTATTCTTCTATTGTACCATTTATTTCAGTCTAATAACACTTTCGTTGCTTCAATGAATTTCTCAAACCCGGCTTCAATCTCATGAAATTTCAATCTCTGTACAAAATTAACGATTATAATATCACTGAGTTGCTCTCCTTGTTAGGTATTCTAGACGAAGTCTCTTTAAGTTGGAATGTTACTGAAAAGAATTAAAGAAATTAAACCATTTACTTTCAGATTCGCTCTCCTTTAATAATTCTCAAATTCAATGGGAACTCCAATGAGCCACCTCTAGGTGTCGGGTAGGTCAATCCTAGAGACTAAGGATGTACCCCCAAAAAATACACTATTTCTTTTATTCAAAAAAAAAAAAAAACTAGAGATTGAGGATACAATGATGACTGAGATAGATCCATTTTTTAATAAGGGTATGTAGTACGTTAAATGCTTATTCACTGCTAGATTATTTCATAAATGAGCAAAAAGTTGGCCAAATGACTTTTTTGTATGAAATTTGTTCGACAGGAAAGGATTGATTAGCCAACTAAGGGTTCAAAGTTTACGCTCTTTAATAAGGTTGTCAATTCATGAGCCATATTGAAGTTCCCATACTTGAATTCAGCCCAAAAAATAGTTAACTACGAGTCTACGACTTAATGTTTGTCATAACTTCCCAAGCCACAAAAAGAAACAAAAAATAAGTTTTAACAGCTACATAGCCTGCAGGTGATAAATCTATTCAAATGCTGTGTCGGGCCCAATATCCCACACAGGTGTTGACGCGGATGCTTTGTCCAAAGTAGCGGATACATGTCACTTATATAAGGCCAATACTGTGCTCTAGAAGAGAAGACCTCAAGTCTATTTTACTTCCTCAATTGTTTGTTTTCAGTCTTATGGTATCACGCTTATGACACAATTTGTTTCCGTTGATGAACATGCATTGGGTGGTTATATCCTCTTGCACTTTTTTTTTTTTGGGTAAAACAGCTTGAAAATAAAAGGGGCTAAAGCGAATATACAGCCTACAAGGGGCATACCCCAGGAGGTAGGAGGACAAAAGAAAAAGAAAAGAAAAGAAAAAAAAGGTGCGAAACCGGTAAAAACCAAGATGGAGATGAAAGGGAAGGCCTAACATGGCAACATTTGGGAACCTACATTACTGGGAATTACATGACAATAATACAAAAAATAAGGATATAGGCTTTGTTTAAAATCCAAAGGCCTTCTCAATTCAATTGCCTATTTTGGAACCTATCTCGCTAGTTCAAACCCTCTTATGGGTCTTCGTGCTAGTTCTGCTTTCACATGCTCTTTAACTTGCCCTGATCTACCGTCCAATCCACAGACTCCTTCTACTCGGTAAATATGGCTTAGCAGGCTCTCTGCCTGCCTCTCTATTTTTTATAGGCTCGGTCGGCTAAGTACTTCCATTGGCCAGTGTAGGCTTTTGATGGTTAGGTCTTTTAAACCTATGCTAGACATAGAGGTCAACTTTCTTTCGGCGGGGATCTGTTCCATATTAATCTATGTTAGAAGGTGCAGAAATAGCTAGAACGGAGCAGAAAGGAGTGTTTCCCGGGTAGCAAGCCCGAGCGGAACGGCTTTCCCGAACTCTTTCGACTGAAAGAGAATCGTGAAAGAATGGTTAGCCACACCTTTAGGAAGAATTTCCCCAACAGTGTAATCTCTTAAGGCAGAATTGGAGTCCTTCCTTCGGGGCATGCCTGACTTCCCAATCTAAGTTTACACCAGGTGACTCAGTTTCATTTAAAGTCCTTTATGTCGGGTCTTTCCACTTTGGTTTAGTCGGTTATAGCTAGAATTCCCAATTTCATGACATTCTGTTAAGTGCAAAGTCCTTGGGTGATTCGCCTGGAGACAAATGCTAGAGTACTAGAAGAAAAATTTTACTATCTTGTAGGATAAGGGATAAAATTTGTTCCTTTTCTTGTTTCTAGGCATCAATATCTCACTTGTTTGAGGGATACCTCTGTTTTTAATTAGAGGCAACAGAACCAGTGTGTGAAATATCATGTTTTTTTTTTTTTGGGGGGGGGGGGGGGGGGGGGGGGTGGTAAAATTGTGTGAAATACAATGTTGGATTCTTTTTCCCCTATTTCTCCTCCACAATTGCTTGTAACTTTTTATTTCCCCTTAATGAAAAGCTGAATCTGCATTTTATTGCTTATCAATCAACATCCGACAAGTTGTCAAAGCCATTGGACAAAGATCATAAACTAGCCATAATGACTAGCCAAAACGATCGCAAGCCTATAAGCATGTGAAACGCGTGTACTACATTTATGACAAACAGAAAAGGAAGTGACATCTCACACAATTCTCTATGTCAGGATACCACAGAAAGGACTTTCTTTGGCATCAAGTGCTCCAAGAAGAAGTCAAAACTGGGGCGATGGTAAGCTATCACGTTTTTGGCTCAAAGAGAAGTGAAAATTGGGGTGATGGTAAGACATCACGTTTTTGGCTAGCAAGTGAAATGTGTATATTAAATTTATGGCAAAAGGAAAAGGAAATATACACGAGATTTTGGAGTCAAGATACCATACTTGGACTTTCTTCGGCATCAAGTGCTCAAAGAAGCTATGACATTGGGGAGATGGTAAGATATCATGTTTTTTGCTAGCAAGTGAAACATGTGTACTAATTTTATGGCAACGGGAAAGTAAATGCACATGAGATTCTGGAGTCAAGATTCCATAGAAACTTAAACTTTCTTTGGCATCAAGTGCTCAAAGAAGATGTGACATTGAGGACATGGTAAGATATAACGTTTCAAGCTAGCAAGTTAACATGTCTAACATGGTCCTTCAATGTTTGGCACACTAACAATTCACTTGATGAACATTATAGTCCCCTAAATAAGCACAATAAGTATGTGCGAGCGCACGCGCGCGTATCTTTATATACGAAAAGAGCATCAAGAGCATCTTATACAAGAGTGACAACCACAAACAAGACTCGGGAAAATTAAAGTCCTGCTAGGGGAAAAAGGTGAACTCTTCTAGCTCAATGAAAATAGCCATATTTGGGGCCGGACACCCATCTAACTACAGCACTCAAGAAACACCCCTTAAGCCATGTAATTGGGTCCTTCCTCGCCGTGGAAGGACCGTTTACTGCGCTCAATCTAAAGCAAATACCTCACGCAGCTGGGAAAACGATAACGACTTTCTACAGTGTTTTCCAACCATGTCACCCTTCCAACTAGCCACCACGCCTGGTAAGTCTCCTTGTCAGACAACCACCACCCCCAAACAAAGCAAAAATCAAAACTTTACAACTCTTTTTTGCATGGTCTTGGTAGAACTCAACACCAAAAGCTAGCTATGGAAATGAGTGTGCAGCTTGCTCACTTGGGCACATACGCGGTTATAGGGCTTCGTCCACACCCTACCTCTCGCTTGCTCACTTGGCAGCACCTATGCATGCTGATCAAAGAAATGTAACCTCCCTACCCATCTCTGGTACCCAACTCTGATACCATGTTACATGGTCTTGGGGAGAATTCAACCCCAAAAGCTAGTTCTTGAAGTGAGGGTGCCCTCACGCTCATATATTTTGCATCACTTTGATACTTAGGCGATGTGGAACTTTGCTTCACACCCTCTCTCACACAATACATGATCAATCGCCAGCAGCTGCCGCATTCCCTCGTACCAAAGTCTGATACCCTGTTACACAATCTTGGTGAAACCCAAAGTCTGATACCCTCTTGAAGTGAGGATGCATGTTTATACACTTCATCCCCAAGCGGTGTGGGACGAAGTCCCGCACCCTCCCTCCTACGCAGCTTGCCCACTTGGCAGAACCTGCCACATCCAAGTCAGAGAAACACACCCGACCCATCGCTAGTACACCTAGCTCTAATACCACGTTACATGGTCTTGGGAGAGCTCAACACAAAAAGTTAGCTCCTCAAATGAGGGTGCCCTTATGCTTATTTCATCTCACTTTCGTAACCAAGCATGTGGGACTTCACTTCACACTCACCCTCACGCGCACCGTGCTCACTCAACAACACCTTCCAGGGGCAAGCCAGAGAGACGCACCCTACCCATGTTACATGGTCTAAGGTAGAACTCAACCCCAAAAGCTAGTCCCCTCTAGCACACAGAGAGCCTTCTGAAACAGAAGAGCACGAAAGAACTTGATAACCGTTTCATCCAACCAAATTTGGCTATCATGATTGTATTGGTTTCAATGTAAAATGTGCTAGTTTGATTTTGGGTTCAAAATTTAAAACCGACAAATAAGATTTCATTGTCAGACCAGGTAAACTTAACCAAATCAAGAACACACCCCTTGTATAAGCACTTAATGTTAAATACACACTTTTAGACATGACCATATGATATGTAGGTATTGCCGCTTTTCGTTGGGGAAAACATTTTGATAAAGAAGTGCTATTGTGCCCCACAAAAATAGACAAGAGGAAAATTAAACCCACACGAACTTCGTCAAAGTAATTGGCTAGGTCTACACAGTAGTTAGTATGGATGGAACTTCCAATGCATACCCTTCGAATCACATGATGTCTCCCTTTTTCATATTTTCTTATCATCCAAAAATGGACGACCCCTGAAAAATGATTGTCATGAAACAAAACTAACTCCTTGGCCATTTGGATGCGCCAGTACCTTAATAGGTGAAAGCCTCTTTTGCGATGAATTTTGCAAGCCCAAGTCCATTTTTTACCCATTCTCTAGGTTCCATTCCGATACACATAAAAGACATCATCAATGTTTTTCTAAAACCTCGTTCAACCCTTGGTTGGAACACGCATTGGTGACATGTCCTACTTCATTGTCTCATAAGGCAATAGCACAATCTGCTCTCAAGAGAAGCCTATCAAATCCTCCAAACATCCGTGTGTACTGATGCAAGAACGACATATTGAGATCCAAAACCCCATTGTTAAGGCTGATGGGAATAAGTTCATTGTTTGCCTTCTTTTTGAGCCTTCATGATTTCATCACTCCCGGGGTCTCCATTACACTATCTTATTCACAAATCTTATGCTTTTCACAATTCTTTTTTCTTCTCAGTAACCTTTTTGTTGTTTTGTATCTTTCACCCTTCATTTAACAAAATTACATCCCTTGTTCATCCAGAAAAATACACAAGAATAACACTCCCTTGAATTATCCAGTTAACAATCCCAGATAAAAAATTTGTTCAATTAGTGGTGAACAATCGAAATATCATATTTGCCATCTAATAGGATAATCAATTGGTAGACAAGATTGCACTATTTGATCTTCAACCACATTAAATAGCCATTAAATGATCACCTAGATACCCCACCGCATCCTAAAACAGAACCCACACAACCACCCACCCACAAATTTCCACATGCACACAAATACAAAATGGAAAAAACATTAAGTACCAAAATAAGCGGAAGGAATAAGGTGCATTTATGAGTTGCTAATCAGGAAAACCCACCCAACATGAGAACTTAAAAACAGCACTAGTATATGCAATATCAATACTCTACAGTTAAATAGCATACTTTTTATATGCATGTCAAGAACTACCACCCAACCATTACATTACCATGACAAGTGTTAATAACCGATCTCCTCACTTGACACTTGACTGCAATAGTTAGGAGTGTTTCACCTTGCAAAAATAGAGGAAGAAAGAATTCCCTTGAACTATTGAAGCAAAAGTTTAAATTGGGCTCATTTTCATCACCCCCATATGTCATAAAAATCATCCTAAGAAAAAACAAAAACCACCAACAAAGACATCTCTCGGTCTCTTTGTCCCAAAACTCTATGATTCATTCCCAAAGATCTTGCAATACAACAAAAAATTTAGACATATTATAATCCACATCACTGCATGCTATGGTACATATTGCAATGATTCAGACCATTAACAAACATGAAATGAAATTAAGCATGACTCTCTTTGTTCTTTTGGAGAAAGAAGGATCACAGCAGATGAAATCGTCATCTTTAACCATCAAGCATATTTGACAATAAAGGAAGAATGTTAAAATAGTCATCTCCTACATAATTTGTGTGGTCTAATCACAAATCCTATTCCTTTCCATTTCTAAACTCAAATATACTACGATCCAGGTACAGCTAATTCTGTTTCACTAACCAACAAAAACACTTACTGCAAATGTATTTCTTTTTCTTTTTTGGTGGTCTCTCTCCCCCTCCTTAGGGGTTCCAAGATATAGATACATTTTTACATTTTTACCATAGCAGTTTTCCTTGTTTGCTTCCTTTCTCAGAACAAACATCTCTTCAATTCTGAAAACTCTTTCATTTTAATCCCTGGGTAAGAGAGAAGGTACACACAAGTACGAGCCTGAGGAAAAAATATGAGTATCAATTTAACACCCATTAGCTACACTAGGACTAAATGGGTCAAAATCATGCCAGTGTTCATCGATCATTGAGACTACAACGCAGGTTCTCTTCTAGGGTCAAATGGTAATAACGGAAAAATGTACATTATGCTAACAAAAGAAGAAAAACATTGTCAAGTAAACTTGAGAACGTATTGAATCAAGTTGTGAATAACTTCGGAGTTATAAGATTAGTATACTGCTTTTCGTAACTTTCTTATGTTTCTTAATCGAGGTTTTCTACTCATACTGGTGACTTTAGCATTTGGGAGTCAGATCATTCTGCTCAACCTGTCCAAACCACCCAACAAAAGGCCAAAACCAAAAATGAAGGAGGTGGTCAACGGCATTACCCAGTAACCTTTGCAGAGTGATGAGAACGAAAGAAGCTTTTGAGCCATAAATTTAATGTGGTGCACAGCTAATCCAATGGCTCAAGTCTAAAGGATTAATTCATCCAAGGTAATTCTTTAATGGGTCCTTCCCTCTTCCTGGTGGTTATCAGATTTCTATTTTGTGTAGGACCAACATGTGATCTTCTTAGTCCAAAACACTAAAGAACTTCCCTTAATTCAGCTTCAGACTCTTAAAGAAAGAATAGTTGCTGAAAAGACTTCCCGCATTACCTAAGATTTCAACAGCAAATAACCATAAGAACAAAATAATACTTCCAACAAAAAAGACCTCTGACATTCGGGTAACCTTTCCGGCACGAAACCGTAAGTGATCCATAAAATGATGAAATCCTTTGGTTACCAGAACTTTTCTTTCATTGCCCCACCACAGAGTGTGATTCCAAGTCTTGCAGGTTCTCTGTACAGTGCACAGAGTACCAAGAAGCGACTCAGCCAAGGTTTCCCTCTACCTTTTAGGGACACAATTGGGTAAAAGGTCCATGAAATTAGCAATCCGAAGCCATGCAAAAACCTTAATAAAATATTCCAGAACCCTACAAACATAATTGACCCATTATCAAATGATTTAAATCTCACACCTTTTGTGTGAAAGCATAATTTGAGTGGCACGGAGAAAATTTCCTTTTTTTTTTTGGTGCAAACGGAGAAAATTTCCACTCCTGGTTTATGAAGGAAGTTCTAAGCCCCAATAGGCCTACAAAGACACCCTTACCATTGCCAGACCTTACTACACTAACAATAGAGACCATTGTACACCCAACAGTACCGACCCCCTCACAATAAAACCATCAATCTCATGAGAGGAACAAATTTCATACGCTGCATCCCCTTTGTGCCCTTGTTTGAATCCACAAATGAACCATCAAAACACAACATAAGGTTGTTTTTGTATTGCACTTCTTACTAATGTTCTCCACAAACCAACAAATGCACTAAATCATTGATTACAAATGATGCTCAGCCCATGGGCACTATGTTGACAGTGAATAACAATAATTCACCAACTTCAATCCCCAGCTCAACTCTCAACCATGCGTCAACTAGGTCAACGAGAATAAGAAACTTCTACCTCCAAATGTAATTGAAAATTATATCTCAGCATAGTCCAACTGCAAGTACAACCCCCTCTTGCACTAGTATCTTGATATCCCCAAAAGCAGCAAAAGGTTTTCCGATAAACAAAAAACAGGGTAAGCGCTTACAGAGTTTCAACAACCACATCAACAAGCTATTCATTCCTAACAGGTGCTTGGGTATCCTGACATATCAATCTTTCAGAATAGTAATAAACTGTCCTACGCCCTAGCATATTTCACAACCGCAGTAATTACATTGGCGTCCCAAATCAAGGCTAAAACATGTTGGCATCTAAAAACGCAAGCACTTTGGAGTACTTGTGCGATCAATATGCCTTAGAACCACACAAACAAACTAACAAATAAAAAACACCAAAGACGCACCATACCACCGAGCTAGTGGACACATGCTGAATCAGTTTGAAAATTAACACTAAACCATGCCACATAGTGAACCTTTCTAAATTTTAAATCCCCAGCAAAATACACGACAAAATGCAACCACAACAGTGAGTTCAAAATTCCTGAATTAAAATTCCACCTCTCACCGTACAATTCCAATTCATTTATACACAAACCCATGATCACTCAAACAACGAATCTTGACTTGTACACAACGTGAAACCTAAATCAAAAAATTAAGACCCATATAGATTTATAATTCTGTTCTAAATTGATGGAAATTAGCACTAAACTGTGCCACATTATAAAACCTTTCTAATTTAAACTCCACACCAGAATAAATGACAAAATTCAACCATAGCCGTGGGTTTCCACAATCATGAATCAAATTTCCACCTACCACTGTACAATTGCCATTTCCTATATACAAGCCCATGATAAGTTGATAAATGATAATTCGCAAAAGCGAGCAAAATCATATCAAGTTGACATGTATTCATAACGTGAAACCTAAATTAATTAAGCCCTAATCAAAGATAGCAAAATCATATCGATTAGACATGTATACATAAATGAAACCTAAATTAAGACAGACATACTTAAAGATTAGAATTATAGGTCCCAAACATGATGAAAATGAAAAAACAAATGCAATTTCCACCTACTACTGTACAATTGCCATTTCACATAACACAAGCCTATTATAAGTTGACAACTCAAAACGACAAAGCAAAAAATCGAGTTGCCATGTACACATAACGTGAAACCTAAATTAAGACAGACCTAATTAACAAGATCAAAATTATAGGCTTCTAAACATGATGAAAGTGAAAATGAAAATGAAAATTAAAAAAGCCTACCACATGCTGCCACGGTACTTCAAGGTGTACGGCCCGCTCTCCAACGACCGATCGAAATGGCTATGAACCTTGTGCTTCCCCTTCCCACTCTGATCAACCAAAGTCAACTCGAACAGCGCCCTCACGTCGGTCCCCTCGCTCGCCAGCGCGATGAAAACCGAGACGTACGTGGAATTGTCCTCCGGATTCTTCCCATCAGGGTAGAAGTATATGGCCCACTGGTACCCTCCCACCGTGAAATTCTCGCTCGCGATGTGCTTACCGATCCCCATGCCTTTAGCGAGGGAGTAGCCCTGGATGACGAAGCGGTGCGATCCGTTTACCGTCTCGGTTACGGACCGGGACGTGGTCGGCGAGCATACCGTGAGGTTGTTCTTCTCGGTTTCAGACATTGGGTAGTAACAGCTCGGTTACAACATGAGAGGTGAATTTGGAGGGGGAAGAGTTGGAATTGGGCGCGAGATTGCTGTGTTAGGTTGGGTTTGGGGTTTAAATGGAAGAATAAGAAGAAGAGGGGTTTGGGTGATGTCGGATTATTACGTGTGAATCTGAGGTGAGATTCGGGATATAGAGAGAGAGAGAGAGAGAGAGAGAGAGTCTTTTTTAGGGCTCTCTCTAGTGGATGTGTTAGGGGACGATATGAAAACGAAGTGCCTTTTATAGAAGGAGCTGGCTTTTGAATATGACTTGGGAACAAGGAAGTTGTGCAAAGTGATTATTCATCAATAATGATACGTACACAACACGAAGGCCACGACAGAGTGCCACAACGGCCCAAAACGACGAGGAGCTGGCTTTTGAATATGACTTGGGAACAAGGAAGCTGCGCAAAGTGATTATTCATCAATAATGATACGTACACAACACGAAGGCCACGACAGAGTGCCACAACGGCCCAAAACGACGTCGTTTTGGGCCTCATCCAAAAAAAAAAAAATTCAAAACACATTGAAACGCTGTCTTGCCCCTCCGATACAACACAGAGAGAGGGAGAGGGGCGATTCCCACCTCCACCGGCGACCACCGCGCCACCGTAATCGTCTCCATCTCCGGCAACCACCACCAACGGCAATTAAAGAGAAGATGGGCTCTCTCTAGAAAGCTTCGAACCAGACGATCTCTACAACCAGACGAGCTCCGAAGCAGACCCACCCCCAAGGTCGGTCTCTCTCTATCTCTCTCTCTCTCTCTCTCTCTCTCTCTCTCTCTCTCTCTCTCTCTCTCTCTCTCTCTCTCTCTCTCTCTCTCTCTCTCTCTCTCTCTCTCTCAACTTGTTTCAATTCGTAGGTATGACCCATGATTAGAAAACTAGGGTTCCAAATTCAGAAACCCTAATTCGAAACCCCCTAAGCTAGATGTAATTGATACGTTTTCGTTTTGATTTTGTGGTTAAGACTTTAATTTGATTTGGAATTATTTTGGTTGTTGATGAATTTTAACATTGGAGGGTTGATCAATTTTCTGAGGATTTGAATCCATGACAAATTTTTTGCCAATTTTTAACCTGTGGCAATTTTGAACTAATTAACCTTTGATTTCAGGTCCCAGAATTTTGATTGTATAACTTTCTTTGAAAAAGTTAAGAGACTGTCGTTATAGGAGGAGGATCACATTGGGAGAAGATGGTGTTTGTCTTGCTAATAAGTGCAAATAAAATGTAGAAGGGAAGTAGACATGTTCACTTGCTTTCTTTGTCTAGGTTATTTAGTCTCAATTACTATCTGTGAAATGCTTTTATGAAGTGTGGTTGATATCTCAATTATTTCCTGCCGTTCCCTTTGTTCTCCCTTTCTTATACTATGTATTTTTTTTGGCAAGTTCAACATTGCCTCTTGAAGTGCTAGCAATCCTCCATGTGGAACATTGACTGTTTCAGATTGCTTAGTGAAAGAAAGCTATGGTGCTGCAAGCCTACAAAGCAACTACATAGAGTCATAGTGAGGTACAATTCTATCTAACCTAGGTTAGATACAGACACTGAGTAGAATGCTCCAATTTTCTCATGTTTATTGGAAGCTAAGAAACTATCAACAAGAGTAGGTTAAAAAAAGAGCACAAGACATCAAATATTCATCTTAGTTCTTTTATCAGTGTTCGAAGATATGTAATAACGTAAAATTTTCGAAGCCATGACTCAAGATGAATATGATTTTCCATTGCTGTATACTTGACTGAAGTTTCACTATAATTGAAGGAATCCTAATTCATTTTCATGCATTGCAGGTGCACGTGTGCCGCGGTTCAGTCCAAATTATCTTTAGGAAAAAAGAAACTCAACCACCTCAAGAGAAGATTTGAGGGAATGGAAGAGAAGAGTATGAAGCGATTGATAACAAAGAATTGTTACAGATTGGTGCATTTGGCACTTGATGATGTATTTTTAATATTTTTATTTTTATGGGAGTTTGAATCCTTAGATGTCTGTATTGGATGATTTTATAAATGGAGGAAGAACTTTTGCCATGTGCTTTGAATATTTTATTCATGGAGTTCATACATATACCATCACTTACATTTGTTCAAAACTCATGTTGTTGTCTGTCTGATGAGACGTTGAGACGTCGGCTAGGCAAGAAAATAGGGGAGATGCTGTCAAAATTTTCCACACATACTTACTTTTTAAACATGCAGAGCAGAGAGCTTGCCGGTTACGAATACGATACAGACACAGGATACGGGATACGGATACTAATTGCACCCTTGAAAATCAATTCAGGGCCTATGGCAGGCAAACGTATTCTGTTGTGTCTGTTTGTATCATGTCTTGAAAGATGTATCCTATTTTCTGGAAGATTCGGCAGAGTTTCCTTTGTTTTTGGTCTAGTCCTACGTTACCGCCTCTCAGTTAACAATGACAACAAAGCAAACAACGGGTCAATAATTAATAAAACTAACAACGACAACATTAACACTAGAACTTCAAATTCCAACAAATAATAACTTGCCCATAACATAAATTGAAGTTCCAAATTTGATGTTACAACTTAATATTCCGAACTGACGAACTGTATATTACAACTTCATCATATTATAATTGACATCCCAATCACTGAATATTACAACTTGCTTCTATCTTTTAAACTAATCATTGAAAATGATGAAGATGCGCGGTGCCCAAGTCTTCTATATTACAACTTGCTTCAATCCAACCGTGCCTCACAAACAGCCCTTTCACATTGTGAGACTCAGAATAGAAGGGTGCCCGTTGCACAGCCTGCTGGATGGCTCCAAGACCTGAGACACCAATACATAAGGAATGTGAAGCAGTTTTAGGAGTAGCAAATACATGAGGTTTATAACTTATAGTCAACTGAATCAGGTTGGTGTCCTGGATAACAAATGTGCCTCCTTGCATTTTCCACTTGCCCATAACATGTATTAGATCATTGGCAGCACAATAGTGCAAGAGAAACAATGGGAGTCCCATTAACCTAAAACCCAAAAAAGAAACAAACAAAGCATCGAAACAAATGGAGGTACACAAACTATTCTTCAAGTGGAAAGGAGAAAAATCTCAAATGCTCAGAACAAGAAAAATGCCAAAGTCTAGGCACAAATAGGCACATTGTCAAGCATTAATGAATGTGTAATACATCCAATGCCTGCTCAAATAGGCACATTGTCAAGCATTAATAACAGATAGCATAGCTTTATTATCTTAAAATGTTCAAGAATTACATTTGGTATAAATGCAAACGTCTATATATCAGTAGGGCCACGGGTTGTAAGGAATCCAGATGTATTGAAATGAAGGAACAAAATCGAATTCATTTGAACTAACTGTTTAAGCTTGAACCTTTTCTGTGCCTCCTGTTAGAAGTGGACAAACCATATATGGAATTGTATGTTTGAGCATCAGGAATGACTCCATTAAGCACCATATAGTCATTCGGTTCGATTACTTCCTCCCTAGTGCAGTTTTTAGCAAGTAACAAGAGTTGTACATGTAATGAAGTCCGGAATCAGACCTTGGACAATTATCACCTTCATAAGTTCCTTCGCTTGTCGAAAAAATCCGTGCTTGCACAAAAAATTGATCACTACATTGTAAGATACATACAGCACAGATTTTCTTAGTAGCCATTACAGCTGCCCTCAAATTTTCCAAAGTCAATTTAGGGTTCCTGAAATTGGAACCCTAATTTTTTTGCAAACCCCCCAAGTTCGTGGAATTGAAACAAGTTGAGAGAGAGAAAGAGAAAGAGAAAGAGAGAGAGAGAGAGAGAGAGAGAGAAAGAGAGAGAGAGAAAGAGAGAGAGAGGGATACCTGGCCGAAGCTCGTCCATCTGGTTCAAACCTGCGTCTTTGCTTTGCGTTCGACCTCCTTGATCCTCTCTCTGTGGTTCGAAGTCCGTTGTCGGTGCGTGGTCGCCAGTGGAGGTGGGAATCGAGGTCGATGTGGTGGTTGCCGGTGGGAGGTGGGAGTGGGGTGGTTCGAATCGCCCTCCTCTCTCTCTCTCTCTCTCTCTCTCTCTCTCTCTCTCTCTCTCTCTCTCTCTCACTCTCTCTCTCTCTCTCTCTCTCTCTGTCTCTCTCTCTCTCTCAATCGACTGAAGAGGAAGTGGCAAAATCTAAAAAATTTGAGATTTTTTTTATTTTGGGGAAGGTCCAAAACGACGTCATTTTGACTATTGTGGCCTTTTTGTTGTGGCCCTTGTGTTGTGTACGTATCATTATTGATTATTCATTGCTTGAGCATTGCTGGACATTCTCCTATTTGTGTAGGAGCAACACGCTTTAACAGGGAAGCCCGTAAAAATGTGATTACAAGGGTCAGGAAATACCACGTGGCGGTACTGTTGGAGCAAATAATAATTGCATAGCAGAGGTGGCCGGGGGGCAGAGCCACATTGGTACAAGGGTGGTCAATTGACCCTTGTGCCTTCCAACTTTCTCCATGGATAGATATAGTTTACTACCAAATAATGGTTGGTTGACCCCACTTTGAAATTCTAATTTGCCTCAACCAAACCAACCCATGTAAAAGTTTGGTACTAGAAAACTTAGGGTGGCAAATAGAAATTCTTTGCCTACGTTAGGTTCTCCCACGATCACAAACCCCCAAGCTGGTCATTAATTTCTCATTGTTTGAAATGAGATTAGTTATTGTAGTTGGAAAGAATGGAGATGTTGGGGTCATTTTGTTATCAGGGATTTATGATAGAAAGAACTCCCTCCCTCTATCTTTGAATTTTTTACCCCCTAAGTCCGAAATCCTAGGTCCGCCCCTGCGGCTCACTTTGGAATCTCCCTTTTTAATAAGACTAGTTTTAGGCGATGTGTGTTGCACGTGAATTGGGGGATCATATCCATGCAGTCCCCATCCGAGCAGTCCCCATCCGAGCCGTCCGTGCTCGGCGATCAACGGCCTAGATCAGCTCGACAATCAATAGTGCGGATTTGTTTGAGTCCAAACAAATATGAGCCGTTGATCGCCGAGCACGAACGGCTCGGATGGGGACTACATGCATGTTGTCCCTTTGGAGACAGCATGACCCCCGGGTCCGTTGCACGTTGTCCCGTGCTCAGTCTAGCAGACAATATAGATTGGACACTTTACACATATGAGAGATCAACTACAAAAGCGTTTCTTATTTTGTCAAAAACAGGTATCTAAGTGTATATGACGCTTGCAGGCTTAATTTTCTAGAGTTCCGGCCCTAACTAGGGGAAGAAATTTTACTCAAGGAATTATGGACATTGAATTCACATTTTAGGTTCTACATGTCTTTATAATAATAATTCGTTTTTAAAGAACCGTGAAAGGAATGTAGTGCAAAAGAACAAGAAGTCAAGAGTCATCCATTCGCCATCCAACTTCTAACTTCTCAAAAAATATGAACCCTATACGAAAACAAAATTTACTTCCAGCTCATAAATTGAGCTCGTAAAAGGGAAAATTACCATGAATAATTTGTACGATACGGCTGGAGAGAGAAAAGTAGCTAGTGTCCAAAAATACAAAAATCTAGTCACACATCTAATCCCACCATCACTTGTGGAAGATATGAAAAACTGGATGTAAATTTAGATGTGTCCGTAGCATTGCTCCCAAAAATGTAGTAGGAGTGCTTCTTACAATTAGGACCCATCAGTGTTCCCTTTTGACAATTGTAGGAAATTTCTCAGAAATTCGGTGTGAATGAAATCGGGCATTCGGAGGGGCTCTCGAGGCAACCGAAAGGACCCACGTAGCTGTTTATTACACGCGTTGATGGCTGAATATTACGGTGTTAATTGCTGGTTATAACACCTCGTAACCTCCCCATGATGGAGATTGAATGGCTGTCAATTTTCAGAGTTATTGTGGCAGTTTCTTCCACAATTCATTGCAGATTTGAATTCGTATTCAATTGGGAGGCTCCCCATTGATTCACATATTCAATTCCCCAGCTCCTCCTTCAACTATATATTGGTACCTCTGCAATTTGGTTCAACACAAGAAATTCGTCCATCACTATGGCTCTGAAATTCGTCTTTGAGAGAGAGAGAGGCAGACAGCAGTCAGTTCGCCAAGGCTTCCAGAGGTGGTGTTCCGGTGGTCGTGGTTCTAGCCGTTGTATCCTGGGACGAAGACGTCGGTCCAACCTACAACACCCACGGTAGGCGGCGCATCTTTGTTAAGGAGAGTGTGATCTCACATGACTCAGCTGTTTGTATCTCTAATTTACAATTCTGTTATTTTCCAGTTCTTGTAATTTCTTTGTAAACTGTTCATGTATTGTTATATCAACGGAATTTGTTCTTTGGATCTGTGATTGCCACTGTATTTTTTCCAACAAACTTAACAAAGATTTTCTTATCGATTGGCAATCGAGTTCCAGAAAACAATTCTGTTTTGGTACTGACTTTTGAGTTGCAAGAACAGAATTGAAGTTGTGACAGAATTGTTGACCCCTCGACCCCTACCGCCTGTCCGGGCAGGTGGACCCCTGCCGAGGGCGCTGCCCTCGAACTCCCGATGTCACGCCCTCAATTTTTATAACACAAAAATAAATAAAATCCACGTGGGACAAGACCAAAGTCATACATTTATCCCTCTGAATAGTCACAGTCAACATAATATGATCCCACCATTCCGAATAAAAAGTTCTATCCACTAGCGTCCATAACCCGAAATACATGAATACGAAGTTTAAAAGTTATTACATTGTCAAATAGTAAAAAAGATAAGCTATAGAAGTTACAAAACCATCTTTCCAAAATATACACCAAGATGGGAAAATAACTTCATTCATGAGTAAGCTCCAAGCATGCATCACTTCACAAACACCACATCTCATGCTCCATGCCGAGTACCTGAAAATTGATAGGTTGAGCTCACTAGCCCAGTAGGAAAACTATTCTACTAGCACTAGGTGTATGAACATGATACATGCATAATGGATGAGTATGATGATGGACAAGACTCTTGTATAAGATTAAGATGAACGAAAGGCTATAACCCGACCACGAAGTAACCGAAATGTGTCCAAGTGTGTCTAAATGTTCCAAAACCATTTTTAAGTATCCCACCAAGCCTAAGTTGTTACCAAAATCCTCATTTTTCACACATCGAAAAGTCAGTGTTGCCAAATATGTCAAATGAACCCGAAACATCATAACCAACATTTCTTAAAAAAAACATTCATCAATTTTAATAGGGAAGTATCCCTCTGCCGGATTTCATGGGTTTCGTGCAACCCTGCCGGATTTCGAGAGCTCCGTACACCCCTGCCGGATTTCATGGGCTCCGTGCACCCCTGCCGGATTTTGCGGGCTCCGTGCACCCATGGCTAGGGAGACCAAACGGGTGATCCCTAGAGTTCATTTTATCCAATAATATCAATTCAAAACCATTTGTCTTTCAAAAGTTCCCAAAAGTCCCATTTGTTCCAAATATTCACCATTTTCGCCAAAATGTGTCAACCGACGCGTGTCCGATACGTAAACCATAAAATTTGTTAATTCACGTGCCCAAGGGTTAAATTTATGAATTCAAGGTGGATTCGGTGTTCAAAATGGTAGTATGGGTCAAAAACACGAAGATATGGACGATCGGGGACCAAACGGGCATCAAAGGGTGGCCTAAAACCACCCCAAAAACAGGGGATAGCCTCTGGAAAGCAGGGGCAGCAGCCTAAAAACAGGGGCAGCAAGCAGATTTTCACCCTAGTGGTATGGAATTTCAACCCAAACATAAATGTGAAGTCTTAAGCCAAAAATTAGATATGTAGGGCAACAAATGGACATCATGGGAGGATAATTCAATCAACAATTTCATCAAACACTTAGCAAATCCATAGATCACAAAATTGAAGTCAAGCAAACCCACAATAAGAGCAAAACATGAATTCAATGGATTTGAGGAGCAAGAACAAGTTATATGCTATACATCACATAAATACAACTAGAGGGAGTAGAATTTGTCTTCTTTCCTCAAGATTTGAGCTTGAAATGAGTGGGTAAATGAAAACCCTAGCCTCCAATGAGCTCCAACCCGAAATGTGGGTTCTTGGTGCGAAACAAGTGCAATCCAAGCTTCAACATGCGTAGAGGAGATGATTTTAGGAAGGTTTCTTGAAGGGGACTTGAGGTTTTGTGGATTTTTGGAGCTTGGAGCAAGAAAAATGGAGGAAAGGAGAGAGAGAGGGGCTGTCGGCAGATTCAAAGAGAGAGGGGGCTGTTTTTCTTTTAAAAATGCAAGAATAAGTCATGTTTTAATAGCCCCTACCCTTTGCACTTACACCCTTAAACTTTCTAATGTATCTTAAACACACCCAAGTGCATTCTACCACTACCACATTGACCTCTCTTAGTCAAAATTCAATTCCTCACATTTACCCAACATTATTCCGGAAAAAATATGTAAAACTACGGGTCCTTATACCCGCCTAGGGGCGCTGCCCCTAGGAACCCCGCTAGGGGGCACGGCCCCTAGTACCCCCGTCAGGGGGCAAGCCCCCTGGGACCCCCGGGGTACGCTTGTGCATTGTGGGTACAAGACCATGTTTGGTTGCTAAGTTTAGATTGTTAATCTATACTTATTGTCATGATTGTGAAAATAGTTTCACTAATTTGTGGTTTGTCATTTCTCAGGTTAAGATGACAACTGGAAAGAGCAATAAGACTCCAAATGTGGGAAGCTCGAGTGTTGCTACTCCTTTGCATGGAGTCCCCTCCATACCGATGTCCCATGTCGATAAGCCTGAAAAATTTGGTCCAGGGGTTGATTTCAAGAGATGACAACAGAAGATGATGTTCTATCTGACCACTCTCCATCTTGCTGGGTGTTCGTCTGAGGATGCTCCAGTTGTTGCTGAAGATGAGACAGACAACCAAAAGCGACAAGCTCTGGATCAGTGGAAGAATGCTGATTATTTGGCCAAGAACTATGTCTTGAATGCTCTTGATGACTCGTTGTACTCTGTGTTCAATGAGGCGCAGTCGGCCAAGGAACTGTGGGAGTCCTTGGATAAAAAGTACAAGATCGAGGGGGCCGGGCCTAAAAAAATTCGTGGTGGGCCGCTTCCTTGATTATACTATGAAAGATGAAAGGCCCGTGACTGAACAGGTCCAAGAGCTCCAGATGTTGATCAATGAAATCAAAGCAGAAGGGATGTTATTGCCTGAGCCGTTTTTGGTGGCTGCTATCATCCATAAGCTTCCAAGAACTTGGAAGGAATTCAAAAGTTATCTCATGTTTAAGAACAAGGAGATGACATTAGAGACTCTCTTTTACAAGCTCAATGTCACGAAAGGTAATCGGGCTAGGGAGAAGGCTGCCAAGGAGGCCGAAATGGCAAAGGCCAACATGATGGAGCATGGTCGTCCCTCCTCAAGTGGTGGTGTGAGAAAGAACCATCATGACAAGCGGTCTGACAAGCAGAAGGGCAAGAGTGTCAATCTGGGACCGAAGGGCGGTGTCGCTAAGAAGCAAAAAGAGAAATTCCAAGGGAAATGCTTCAATTGTGACAAGTTTGGCCATAAAGCATCTGAGTGCAAGAAGCCACCTCGTCCACAAGCGCATATTGCAGAAGCCTCGGGAGGTAGTTCTGACATGAACTTCTCAGCTATGGTATCTGAGGTGAACATGGTGGGCTCGAATCCACGGGAGTGGTGGATTGACACTGGGGCTACCCGCCATATTTGCTGTGACAAGAAGATGTTCACGTCACTTGAGCCGGTAAATGGGGAGAAGCTGTTTATGGGGAATTCAGCGACCTCAGATATTGCTGGTGAAGGAACAGTGGTCCTAAAGATGACTTCGGGGAAGACTTTGACCCTGAACAAGGTGTTGTTCGTGCCAGACATTCGCAAGAATCTGATATCTGGTTCTCTGCTGAGCAAGCACGGCTTTCACATGGTGTTTGAATCAGATAGGGTCATTTTGACTAAGGCTGGATCATATGTAGGGAAAGGTTATATGGCCGATGGGCTGTTTAAAATGAATGTAATGACTGTTATCCCTACTATTAATAAGACAAATTCCCCAGTTGCTTATGTGCTTGAGTCTTCCATTTTGTGGCATGGTAGACTAGGTCATGTTAATTATGAATCTATGCGTAGATTAGTTAACTTGGACCATATTCCAGCTTTTCATATTGATACAAATTACAAGTGTGAAACTTGTGTCGAAGCAAAGTTAACTAGAACTTCGTTTCGATCGGTTGAAAGAAGTACCGAACCGTTGGGGCTAATCCACACTGATGTGTGTGATCTGAAATATGTCCAAACGCCAAATGCGAACAAGTATTTCATTACTTTTATTGATGATAGCACGAAATATTGCTATGTGTACTTGCTAAAAAGCAAGGATGAAGCGTTGGACAGGTTCATTCTTTTTAAGAATGAGGTGGAGAACCAACTTAGCACTAAGATTAAGGTGGTGAGAAGTGACCGAAGTAATGAATTTGAATCACTGTTTGGTAATTACTGTGCTGAACACAGTATTATTTACCAAACCACTGCACCTTACTCGCCTCAGCAGAACGGAACTGCGGAGCTCAAGAATCGTACATTGAAAGAAATGATGAATGCTATGTTGGTTAGTTCTGGGTTGCCTCAGAACATGTGGGGTGAAGCGGTATTAACTGCTAACTATCTTTTGAATTTAGTGCCCCGCAAAAAGTTAGACAAAACACCTTATGAGATGCTCAAAGGTAAGAAGCCTAACTTTAAGCACTTGCGAGTGTGGGGGTGTCTTGCTAAAGTAGCAATACCTCCTCCTAAGTATGAGAAGATAGGACCGAAAACCGTTGACTGTGTGTTCATCGGTTATGCACACAATAGTAGTGCATATCGGTTCCTTGTGTATGAGTCTGGAGTACCAGATATAGACAAAAACACTTACGTGGAGTCTATAAATGTATCATTTTTCGAGCACATTTTTCTGTATAGATCCATCGGGGAGTCCAGTTCAGTAAAACGGACATTGTATCCTGCTAATCATAGCAATGGAGACCAAGGAAAGGAAGTTGATGTTGAACCCAGACGCAACAAGCGTGCTAGGACATCAACGTCCTTTGGTCCAGACTTTCTAACTTATTTGTTAGAAAGTGAGCCTCGGACTTACAAGGAAGCTGTTAGCTGTCCTGAAGGTCCTCTGTGGAAAGAGGCTATTAAAAGTGAAATCGACTCTATCCTACAGAACCATACGTGGGAACTGGTGGATCTGCCACCTGGTAGTAAGCCTCTGGGCTATAAATGGATCTTCAAGAGAAAGATGAAAGCAGATGGGTCGATAGATAAGTACAAAGCTAGGCTTGTCATTAAAAGCTATAGGCAAAAAGAAGGCCTAGATTACTTTGATACTTATTCACCGGTCTCAAGGATCAATTCCATTCGGATGATAATCGCTATCGCTTCATTGCGAAACCTTGAGATACATCAGATGGATGTAAAAACAGCTTTCCTAAATGGCGATTTAGAAGAAGAAATCTATATGGGACAACCCGAGGGTTTTTCCGCGCCAGGCCAAGAGAGGAAAGTCTGTAAGTTTGTTAGATCTCTGTATGGTCTAAAGCAAGCTCCGAAACAATGGCATGAGAAGTTTGACAATGCAATGTTGTCTAGTGGCTTCCGCATCAATGAATGTGACAAATGTGTTTATGTCAAGGACACTAATGAAGGATATGTTATTCTGTGTCTCTATGTTGATGATATGCTCATTGTTGGTAGTAATGACAGGGTCATTCGATCTACCAAGGATATGTTGAACTCTAAGTTTGACATGAAGGATATGGGTCTTGCAGATGTGATACTAGGTGTGAAGATCACCAGAACATCTGATGGACTTGCGTTGTCTCAGACACACTACGTTGACAAAATTCTTGAGAAGTTCAACCAGTCTGGTACAGGCATCGCAAGAACCCCCGTGGACGTAAGTCTCCATTTATCCAAGAATGGGGGGAAGGGGTGTCCCAATTAGAGTATTCTCAGATATTTGGGGGCCTCATGTACTTGATTAGTTGTACAAGGCCGGATATAGCCTACTCAGTAAGAAGACTGAGCAGATACACGAGTAATCCAGGACACGATCACTGGAAGGCGATAGTCAGAGTACTACATTATTTAAGGTATACTCGTGATCTGGGGCTGCACTATACCAGATATCCAGCAGTACTAGAAGGGTACTGTGATGCAAATTGGATATCGGATATGAAGGACACAAAATCCACGAGTGGATATGACTTCACGCTTGGTGGTGCAGCAGTGGCTTGGAAATCCTCTAAACAGACATGTATAGCACGGTCTACAATGGAATCTGAATTCATTGCTTTAGATAAAGCAACTGAAGAGGCCGAGTGGCTACGGCAATTCCTAGAGGATATTCCAAGATGGTCGAAACCAGTGCCAGCTATTAGTATCCACTGTGATAGTCAAGCTGCGATTGGTAGGGCTTTGAGTGCCAATTATAATGGTAAGTCTAGACATATACGTCGAAGACATAATACCATTAAACAACTGCTCTCAAGTGGGGTTGTCACAATTGACTACGTGAGGTCAAAAGACAATATTGCGAATCAGCTAACCAAAGGGTTATCTCGAGAGCTAGTTGAGAAAGCATCGAGAGGAATGGGGCTAAAGCCACTAAGCTCATAGTTACCGTGGGGGTAGCCAACCTAGCTGACTGGAGATCCCAAGATCTAGGTTCAATGAGACTACCTTTTGCGTGTAATAGAGAACGATCGCTGTGGAGATTTGATCTCTTGCCCATTTCTATGATGCAGAACAGTGAAGCCTGTAAAGGTTAAGCGTTGCTTTTAATGACCCTTATGCGTCGGAGATGCCGAGCGGGGTATAGCAGGATACCCTTTATAAGAAGGTCACCTATGTGAGTATGAAGTGGGGCCGCTTCTTTGAGAATCCTGACGAAATTCTTGAGAAAATACTTGCAGAACCAGGAAGGGGGGTGTCATGGCCGAAATGTACCCAACAGTGAGAACTGAACTACGTTAGGAGAAGTTTTGTGTGACGTTTGTTGTCTAAGTTTACACCGGCGGCGGAACAGTTCAAAGCGGGGGTCGCACACTGGTCTGCCAGTAAACTCGATAGGCTATCACAAGGGAAGGTTCAAGGCCAAAAGCTACCTATCCTATGCAGGAATTATCCGTTGCCTCTCTCTCGGGTCAGCTTTGTATTCTGCGTCAATTTGCCTACCAATTTTCATTCATGGGGGGGATTGTTGGAAATTTCTCGAAAATTCGGTGTGAATGAAATCGGGCATTCGGAGGGTCTCTCAAGGCAACCGAAAGGACCCACGTAGCTGTTTATTACACGCGTTGATGGCTGAATATTACGGTGTTAATTGCTGGTTATAACACCTCATAACCTCCCCATGATGGAGATTGAATGGATGTCAATTTTCAGAGTTATTGTGGCAGTTTCTTCCACAATTCATTGCAGAATTTGAATTCGTATTCAATTGGGAGGCTCCCCATTGATTCACGTATTCAATTCCCCAGCTCCTCCTTCAGCTATATATTGGTACCTCTGCAATTTGGTTCAACACAAGAAATTCGTCCATCACTGTAACTCTGAAATTCGTCTTTGAGAGAGAGAGGCAGACAGCAGTCAGTTCGCCAAGGCTTCCAGCGGTGGTGTTCCGGTGGTCGTGGTTCTAGCCGTTGTATCCTGGGACGAAGACGTCGGTCCAACGTACAACACCCACGGTAGGCGGCGCATCTTTGTTAAGGAGAGTGTGATCTCACACGACTCGGCTGTTTGTATCTCTATTTTACAATTCTGTTATTTTCCAGTTCTTGTAATTTCTTTGTAAACTGTTCATGTATTGTTATATCAACGGAATTTGTTCTTTGGATCTGTGATTGTCACTGTATTTTTTCCAACAACAATCTCACCCTGCCCCTCTCTCTCTCTCATTTCAATAGGTCAAATTTTAAAAGAAGTTTTTGTTTGCTAAGTGAGATTCTATAAATTTGTAGTAATAGAAAGCACGTGCTCGTGCTTAGGTCTACAAATGAGCCCAATTGAGCCGAGTTTTTTAATGTATAAGCTCTCTTCAGCCAACTTTGCGATTTGCATTAACTCGAGCTGAGCTCGAGCCAAAGGTTTCGGCCTCGAACTCAACTCGGGAAATGTTTGTCAAGCTCGGGCTCAGCTCAAGCGTGCTCTTTAAAAGACTTTAAATTGCCTGGAAATAGCATGGTAAACCAGACAACTGATGCCTTCATGGCTTATACAAGAGCAAGTCTTGCCACTAAACCCATTTTTTAATTTGTGGCTGTGCAGTGAGAGCATAATTGCTTTGATGATTGGTTAGACAGACTTATTTCCTGAGAATTAACTAGAAATCTGTACCAAATACATTAGATGGACTCTTATGATATTATCCACCCGTTTATGTATCTCTGTTGTGGTATGATCTACCCTTTTTTTTCTTTTTTTTTTCTCTTTTGGCATATCACTTTCTCTCTAAAAGTCCACATATTCTACATGACTATTGCAGATTAGCATTCTCAAATAAACAATTTACCATATGCCGATGTGTTGTGTATCAACCATATCTCTATGATTGAATGAAGATTTTGAATAAATAGTTCAATATTTAGCAACAATTTGAAATATTCTTATCTTCCAAAGAGATTGACCTGCATACCTAGTAAAAAATAAAAAAATAAAAAAGGAGATTCAGTTACAATTAGAGATAAGGAAATGGATTTTCAAAAAGTGAACAGAAAAAATTTTAGTGTTCCCAAGTGAATCAGGTAGTATTATAGGCTTTATAGCCTTCCTTCCCGGTTTTCTTAATTCAAATTTTATAGAAATTTCTATTTGGAGAATACCTTTCACAGACCTTGTGTTTCTATTTAGCTGAATTGATCTACATGTAGTACTCTGATTGTACTCCCAATAACTAACACTCAAATAGGTAACCTAAGGTAAATTTAATAGGGTGTTGGATTCAGAACTTGGGAGTGAGAATAGTGGACTCTAGTCCCTTACTAAAAGTAACTGATTCGTGGACCGGGAGTGGGAGAGCGCCTTCCACTACGAAAATTCGCAAGAGCCAGGATTGAGAGCGTGAGACTGGGAGCGGAGGGCTTATCAAAGGATTTGGTTACTGAGGGCCCTCATCTGCAGAGTAAAGAAGCTTGAGGCATCTCAGCCTCTATGAAAGAGTGTACTCTAGAGTCCTCACGCAACTTTAAGAGAGAGATGCAAGTCGCTTAAAAGATATGCATATTACATACTTGATAATACTGCGTCGTTAATCCATAACATTGAGACGGTGGCGTTAAATTTAATTGTGTGTCAGAGCTCTTTCCTTGTGTAATTAAACGAGTAACCGAGCTGAGCTACGAGTTGCTTGGTTGGCTTGTAGACCTACACGTGTTTTAAGCATTTTCAGTACTGAAAGGTCAAGAACACAACATTGGCGTTAAATTATTAACCGAGCCGGGTTTGCTTCTACTAGTCGGCTTGTTTAGTAATTGAGCTCAAATCATTGGCCCGAGCTCGTTCCTCATGAAATTAAACGAGTAACCGAGCTGAGGTACAAGTCGTTTGTGAACGGTTTGGTTGGCTTGCAGACCTAATCTTGTTTAAGCATTTTCAGTTCTGAAAGGTCAAGAACACAATATTCAAGTCGCATTAAATCTCGGCCTTTACTATATGGAGATGTCCCTGTGGAGATTGCCACCCATAGTATTTAAACTGGAATATGAATCTCGACTCTACATGTCCAAATTTGAGACAAGATAGGTCAGCTTTAGTCTAAGATAGACTTACTCGAGCTAACGTTTTTGTTTTAGGACTGACGTTATTTCCTGCAGAAACGAGTTGAACATATTTGTCAAAAACTACACATCACTTATGCAAAACTTTTTGAAAGATCATGACGCTATTGGGTGCGAGTGCCGTTGCTCTTGAAATATAAAGTTACAGTTATGGTCATGTTCTTATGTTCAAGAATTTAGAGCAGGTGGTTGCTACCATGGTTCTAGACTGTTTGGGTGGATCCTTTCAAGTGTGCTTAGGCCTATAGGGTAGTTTGGTTACTGTCAAAAGTCAACTCTGTTATAATTGTCCTTAAGGTTGTGCACTGATACCTTTGTTGTACGCAGTATTTCTTCAACCTATCTAGTGATAAGAGACGAGGACCTAAAACTCGTCTCAGTTGTACATTAAAATGTCTCAGCTGCATACTAAAAGGGACTTATACCAAGCACGGCTATAATTTGTTCAACTGTTATGTTACAAAAATAACAATACACTTATTAGTTATTAAAATAAGAAGCATCGCAAATTGTATTTGGCTGTCCCATTGGCATATTTTTCTTGGTTTTCTTGCAGTTGTCTGCATATCACTTCATTTATTCTGAAATTACTTACTACTGTTTTGTTTTTGTTTTGGATCAGGATTTACTATTGATTTGAGTATATTTCTGATGGTGTTTCCCTTCTGAGCTCAGCAAACAATGGTCAGTTCATGGATGAGTATAAAGTGCTGGATTTAAGGAATGATACAAGGTGGAGAAAAAAGGTGCTTATTTTGTCTTCCACGGGAGCTTTCGCTCATTGTATTTGGCTCTCTCTCAATTCTCGATTACCTATCTTTCCAAGTTGTTTGCAAGTGTTGGCACTCTACTTTCTCAAAGTGTTCAGCTTTCATGTCCCAAAAACAGTTGCCAAGACTTTTGCCATGGTTCATGCTCTCGAGAAGTGAGGAATTCCCAGAGGAGATTCACCTTTCTTAAAATAAACAGTAAAGTCAGTATACTTGCAATACTGACATTCCAGAGTTATGTGAAACTCGACTCTTGCTGTCAAGGCACAGGTGGCTGCTGTTATCTTCTTCCAAGAATGGGTCCTCTTTACTTTTTTTTTCCTCAATCCTTTTTCGAGGGCAAGCGTCCACATCCCTCTTATAGATGTTAATAAATTATGGCATCCTGGATGTATCAGCACCTCCCACATCTCTAGATTGTGTGGTTTTTTGCAATAAGTTGTCACGATTTCTGCATCGAAATTAGGACATGTCATTGAAGGAGTCTACATGGAAGAGCAATTCATATGAATATCAGAGGGTTAGTGGTCATGTGGTGAAGACAGTATTTTTGTGAGTGGGATTTTCAATGCTTTTGATATTGTTAAATGTTAACTATCGCTGGAGATTTTTGGGTCTGCCAGAGGGTATGTACAGGTGCTCTCAAGTTAGTCTGGTGTCCTACCTTATTAAGTGCGGGACCCAAGTTTACCGGAATGTTCATGGAAACGTTTTCAATGAGGTTTTATTGGAGAAACCTCTCAAGGTTACAAGAAATTTCTGTAATAAATTCTGACAACTTGATGTGGAATACCTTATGAGAGCTTGCCCACAGAGAGCTTTACTGCTACTGCAAAACTAGATGGAATTCTTCAACACTTTCAATGGTCATGCATGTTGTGGTGTCTGCAATAATACAAAAGATGATTTCATAAGATTTCGGTGGCATCATGTCGGAAGCGCTTCATCGGAGTTACCTCTTTGGCCCTTCTGGTATGGTATGGAGAAGTGGAGAGGTGGCTCAACCTTGCTGGAGCCTCGAGGGTTGGCCTGAGAAGAACACATGCACACTGAACAACCGTGTTAGTGCCAAACCCGAATGGTGGTTGTCCGGAAAGGCACTCCGATGGTCAAGTACGTGACTAGAAGTTTACTGAAAAATCTAGATAGAGAAAGTGAAAGAGTTATGAGGGTATTGAATGTGGAGAGAGAGATCTTGAACGAGGTAAGTGAGTGCCTCTTTTATAGGCAAGGGGGGTGTACCTACCACACTCCTCGTGTACCTCACGAGCACAATCCGTACCTGACATCTCATGTGATTTGATCAAAATGTCTTGGGCAGACACCATGCTTCGGTTGACGTCACGTCTAGTGCTTCGGCTAACGTCATGGCTGGTACACCTGAAGAGTCAACTAGTTTAGGAGTACTCCTCGGTCAACCACGTGGTCCTGTAGGCAAAGCATGCAGAGCAGTTGACTGGCACCATTAATGGTCTGACTTGCCTGTCAGGCACTCCTTGTGCCGAGCCCTTGAAGGCTTACCGAGCACTACAGAGATCAAACATCCACCAACTCGGCTCTAGTAAGCACGCGGACTGAAGGCCGTCAATAACGCCAAGAACTATGATCAGCGGATCACCAATCAGAGTGGTTGGGTCCAAGGGACCCTTTCAAAAGGTCTTCACCGAGGGGGTTCGGCCCCGTGCCCATCATTTGGCAATAAGGCCAAGCATTGTCTCGATATTCGTTTCGCCCAGCACTGAGTTGACATGATTCGAGAGCACATCCCTTTTGGCTAGACTGAGCTTGCTCAGTCTACATTCACCTTCATCATCATTTGGAATTTGGCAGGTGACCCGTTGTCCCTTAACGTTTCAAAGGTACAAGGGTGAGCCCTATGGACCACCATGAACCTAGCCACTACAATAGCCCCTCAATTTCCTCAATCACCTTTCGGCTGTTGGGGGAGTTGACCATGCCAAGTGGCTGGGAGACCCTTTGCCTCCCTACGAGCCCTGACCAAGCCATTTCTACTTAAATCCGAGGGCTTCCCATTTGAGCCCCAGCAGTGCGGGTAAGCTCAAAACATCACATCATGATATCCCACGTGTCACGTGACCTGTGCCCCTAATGTGAAAGGATACTTGATGTGACATCATTTCAGAGTTTGTCGTTTGATGTGACGATCCGTACCAGTCAATGCAGGGAATCTCTGACGTGCCATGATTTCATCTGCCACGTTTCACCATATGATTCGTCCGAGCGGTGGCGTCTGGGATTCCCGCCCAAACGATTTAAAATGGGGGACAAGCGTCACACTTTAGATGGCTTGGGTGAACCGTTGTTTCGTCTCCCGAGCCGGTGCCATTATGGAACCTACTCATAGGCTGCCTAACTCTACTTCTCCTCCTATAAATATAAGGAGAGGGGGAGAGAGAAATCACCATTACTCTCTCTAACCTCCCAAACATCAGCGCTCCACGCCACCGTCGTTCCTCGCCGTTGCAACCTCAGATCAACCGTTTCTAGAGAGATTTCGTCCAAACTTCGAGGTAAAAACTTGATTTCTTTTTTATTTCCGTCGTTTTTCTTCGTGTTTCATGCATTTCCATGCTGTAGAAATAGAACTGTTCTTCCGAGCGCCTGGAGACCCAAGACTCTTGAACCCCGAGCGCACCTAGGATGTTGCTCAATGAACTAAACTAAGCGTTGGTCAGGTTTTACTAAGCGATGTCCTTGAACCAATCGGGTAGGTACCCCTGGTTGCTCTAAGAGCATTGCTTCCAAGACCATAGATGAGTGAACTCACCGAATGCTTTCCACATAGGAACTACAATCATACTTGTTTTTGTGCCCTCACGCATATCGTTGATGGGGTTCTTTCACCCGTGCACTTTATAGGATTTTCGGTTGGATGAGCGGAGACTCCTTCCTTGCCTCAGACGAAGATTCATACTTCGACAAGGAGGAAACCAGGGAGGTACTCAAATGCATCACTCGGAATTATAGGGCCCCACGACCTTTGAGCCATCGGACTCTCCTGAGGCCTCCGAATCTCACGAAGTCGTAGTATATGAGTCGTAGGACAACCCCAATGAGGTAGTTGACCTTGACGTTGAAGGGGACATACCCCTTCGCATATCCAGGGAGGGTTGTGGACGGTGCCACGGAAAATTTTTAAAAAATAGAAGTTTTAGAGTCACCACCTGGGTTTTTATTTTGAAAAAGGATTTATTACCCGAGAAACCATTTAAAATAATTTTAAAAAATAATAACTCTCGTGCCTCTGATTTTGAAAAGGATTTGGTTTGCGAAAAAGCAGAGAATTCTGGGTTCGGGAGCCAGGTTACAAGTGGGGAAGGTTTTTAAGGCACCCTGCTCGCCCGATTGAAAATCGGTCTTTGCTAAACGCTTGTGGGATTTTTTAGAAAATGTTTCATTGCTTAATTAGTAGTGATAATTGACAAAAAGAAATTAAGAGATAAAAGAACAACTAAATTAAGAAAAATTAATGAAGCAAACATTACATCGTGACACTGTAAGGGGATGTTAGCAAAACAAACTTATTATTATTATTCATGCAAGCAACAAATTAAATATAGACCACATAATAATAAAGTGTTAAAAGGATGAATCACCAGTATTGCCTAGGTAGAAAAATCATTCTGGAAAACGTTTTTTTTATTATTATTCATACAAGCTAATGCCGTGCGGCATACTAACACAACCAAACGGCAGTGATGACAATATTGGAACTGGAAGTTTTGCTAATTAGATCATAATTTTGTGTGAATTATTCTTCTAAAATACAAACTAGTTCAATATATTCCCAGTTAAGTTCTTGCTTCCAAGTTATAGATGGAATTAAGAGAATGAAATATCGTAAATAATTTTCGGGATGAATAAAACCCCCTTTTTTTTTTAAAAAAGGTTTACTTAAAGAAAAGAAAATGTTCCCAGAGAATCATTTTCGGTCCCAAGTTATCAACTAAGGAACTCAACGGACTGGAAAGATGTTTCTTGTAGAAGGAAACCCCCGTACGGCAACATGGAATGCCGCACGGCAATGTAGGAAAAATCACACCCTTTTGTTTTGCTGGAAATTCAAACCAACCAAATCCGCCAATGAGCTTTAGCTCAGTTGGCGTGCTCACTGCCTTCCTCAGTGGAGGCGTGAGTTCGAGCCCCATGAGGGGCAGTGCAGGGTCTAGGGCTATGGGCAGCCTCTGGACTCCTCTGTGGACTAACTCACTAACCCTACTAACTCCCCTTCCCCCGCTGATGTATATCGTATGGCAGAAAAGAAAAAAAAAAAACCAACCAAATCCAAAATTAGTATGTGGAACTAGTTTGGATCCAAAAGGTTCCCCTCATATTAGTAATCTAGAACTATAGCATTTCAATGAAAAGTTTTACCTTTGGAAAGGAAACCTGTGAAAGAACTTTGAATACTCCTTCTCCTCTGGACCCTTGAATGGCTAGAAATGGAACCCACGGCTCAAGCGGTAGACCGGAAATAAAGCTTGGAAACTTAGAAGTTTGCTAGAATTGGGTTCATTTTGGTGGAGTTTCTTAAAAAAAATGATTTTCCTTTCAAGAACAAGTATAATTTCTCACAACATTTTCTCTCCAGTTTTGATCACCACATTTTCTCTCCAGTTGAACCCATCCTTTTGCTCCCAAATGGGAGGTATTTATAAGCAAAAAAAATTACTCTAGGAGGAAGTAAATGTGGTCAACAAGTAGGGGAAGTCGGCTTACGAGTCAAAAACTTTGGGAGTAAGAAAACTTGGCCGACAAGGTATTTTTTGGACTGCCGTACGGCATTGGGGCACCACCGTGCGGCATTAGGGCACCGCCTTGGGGCGGTTTAAAAAGTCAAAAGGCGGTTAAAAGCGTTGATTGTTGTGCGGCATTATGACACTACTGTACGGCACTGTACGGACTGCTCAAAAGGCCAAATTTCGTTGGGCTCTTCTGGGTGCTACCGAACTCTGTTTTGTGCGTGGTTGGTACCATTGAAAAGTTTGTTAAGTTTACTTTCTAACGCAAGTGGTTTGGACCCAAAATAATTTGTACATCAAAATATGTGACCATTACCCTCAGGTGGTCAGAAATGAAATTGTTTTGGTAAAATTTTCACATCTCCCTCATTTCAAAACGAATCGGGGCATATTATATATCGATAAAGAGGGTTTTTAATGTACTTGAAGATGGTGTATGCTAGGGTTTGTTTTGAAGAGGTTTTCCATCGGGTTTTTGAAAGAGAAAGAGCATCGTTCAAGCTTCCAAGGATTTTTTGATTCGTTTCATCATTGGGGAATTAAAGATGCCCATGGATTTTCAAATTGGGGCATCTACAAGGGTGTAGTTAGCCTGAGTGGTGCGACCGACGAGCGTGATCCCAAGGCCAATCCTGTCGAAGGCGTCGGGGAAGAGGAGGACGCCAAGGCCACCGAAGATAACAGTGTGGCCGAGAGCGCTGGGCTTCGGTATGAAGACTACTGGGAGGAGGTTCCCCTTCTGAAGATTGGCCCCGACTGTTGCAAGTATGTCAACGACTTTGATGAGAGAAAGCACGAGAGATACAAGGATTTTTGCTTGAAGTACGAAATTCCATCTGATGTTGAGGTCAAAAGGAACTTCGGCGACCAGATAGTCTAGGGAGATGACTGAATCACCGTCCCCCTCATGGCCATTACTGAGGGGCCTCTTCAATTCCCCCTCCCAAAGCTTGTCCGGCAGCTCCGTTACTTTTTCAAACTTGCCCCTCACCAGGTCGTGGTGAATGTGTACTTAGTGACCTGCTCGGTGATCAAGCTGGCCAAAAGGCATAATGTCCCTGTCATGGTTTATGACCTAATGGGGATATAACCATGGCCAAGAACAAGGCCTCCAACAGGTACTACTTGACCATGTGTTCAGAATACGACCATCTAATCGGGGGCCTCTTCAATTCCGAGAAGTGGCAAAACGATTTTGCCATTGTGACGGGCAACTTCATGTGGAAGCCCGAGGAACCAAAGACCCACCCCGTCCCAACTAGGCGTGGTACCCTAGGTAAGCCGAGCACACTCATTTTGCGTCTTATGTTACTTTGCGTCTTATGTTACTTGTATTTGGCATTTATGTTGCTTTTCCGAGCTTATAAGTTTCCCCGCTTGTGCCCCTGCAGGCTGTGGCAAAGTCAACAAGAGGCTTCTACAATGACATTATCGAGGCACTCTTCTCTCTTAGGCACCAAGAGGCTCACGTCGTGTTAGGATACAACCCGAGTTATAAAGGGTTTCTGAAGAGGAAGAAGGCTCCGGTGCCGAAGGACTGGCTAAGGCAAAAGCGAACGGCTGACCCCGACGAAGAGCTTGAGAAACATTGGGGGAGCGAACACTTGCTGAGGGGAAGAGTTGTGCGAGAACCTTCAGTTGCCGAGAGAACAATGGCCAAGGGAGAGAATGTAGGCCGATCGTGAGGGAGTTGCGGAGGCAACAGGAGCAAGAACAGAGGCAAAGAGAAGGGGGGCAAATGAGCGACCTTGTCGCCAAGAGGCCTAGGACCACTGAACCCCGGTGATCACACACCAAGCACCTACCCCTTGTACTGTTAATGTTTCCCCTTCATCGGCTGCCAACACTATCGCTCGAGATAAAACTCCTACCAATTGAGCCCAAAGTCAAGGCCAAGATCAAAGCCAAGTCCAAATCCAAGCTCCGAGCCAAGGATGGAATGCTACGGTTCAGAGCGGCCATGGAGCCACATCTGGGTGAGATCCCGCGGTGACAGAGGGACAAAGCTCCACCGCGATGGCCTGTACTGGGGAGCGTGGGCTCTAGTCTTTGAGGGTCCCAGGGTCTGATGCTCAGCAAGAGTGTCAGCATCTGCGAGAGCCCTTGGATAGCCTCCACTCTTCTAAAGGGGGTGGCTCTGTCGAGAGACATGGATGTCTCCAATGCTGCGTCTTTGGAAGACAACCTTATTGAGCTCCACAGCAACCTCGTTAAGGTACGTCTCGTCCGAATTCCTAAGTTTTCCATCTTCAATTTTTTTTTCAAGTGTTTCTCTTCGACTATAAAGAATTATCCTTTTCTGTGCAGGCGAGCCAGGTGGCACTTTCCACCCAAATGAAGGTTTGCAAGCTTGCTGGGAGCGCGAAAGTTGTCGAGGCAAAGGTTTCGGCCAAAGGCGAAGCAGGATTTGGAGGAGCTTGAAAAGAAAATGGATGGCATGGCCCTCGAAAAGCAAACCGTGGAGAAGTGGATCAAGGCCGCTGAAGAAGTAGCTAGGATTGCCGAGGACAGGGCAAAAGCTGCCGAGGATAAAGCCAAACAATCCATGGAGCAGGCGAAGACCGCTGAGGAGAAACTAAGCAAGGCCTAAACCAAGCACGCGATGCTGCTTGCCAGATGAAAATGGATATAAGCGAGGAGAGAAGGACACCGGTGCCCAGTACGTGGCTGAGGTTGCGGTCATTAAGGTGGAGGCATTCATGAAATGATATTGCTTAGGCCACAATGATTGCTTCTAATGGTTTACAATCGAGGCCTTGATGTCTTGCAAGTTCTTGCGGACGCTGAAGCTCGGATTGTTCCAGCCATCCCCGAGCCAGTGGTCCATCCCATGCCGAAGGATGACGATGAGGACGACAACGACGAAGATAAAGTGGAGGAGGCAGTCGTGGACAAAGGCAACACCACCGAGGCGCTCGCGGATGAAGGCAACATCACCACCGCGACCCCTCCAGCCAATCCTTATGTCACGCCCTCATTTTTAATAATCAAAATACAAATAAAATCCACATAGGATAGGTCAAAAGTCATACATATCACCTAGGGGTGAAAATTAAAACCGATGAACCGGACCGAACCGAGGATGTTTTCGGTTTTTTTTCTTTGGCTGGTTCAGTCCGGTTCTTGTGAAAATAATTTTTTTTAAAACCGGTTCGATTCCCGGTTCACGAGATTTTTAATGTGAACCAAACCGAACCAAGCCGGTATACATAATATACCTTCAAAAATAATATTTCCAGGGATCGAACTCATGACCTCACGTGTAGGAGGCCATGAACTTCACCACTCGACCAAACAACTCTTATTGTATTTCTCGGATAATTATTATATCTATTATATACTTGTGGGTTATACCTATATATACACTTAACACTCCCAAGTCTGAGAATATTCCACCCCAAAATCAAAATGTTCCTCTCGCCTCTCTCTCTAGAAAGGAACCCAGAAATTTCTCGTGTCTCAAAGGGTGTTCTTACATCGTGGGCCTTCTAAGATCGAGATCAAGATGTGCGTATGTAGATCGAGATCAAGATGTGTGTATGTAGATCGAGATCGGGATGTATATACGTATATATGGAGGGTTTTCTAGTTACAAACAATGATCAGAAAGACAGTTGAAGATCCGTATGTATAAATCGTGTATGTATATATCTCGATTCGTGTATGTATATGTATGTATATCTCGATCTTTTGTGATTTTGATTTTGTTTTTTATTCGAACCCAGAAATCTTTTTGTGCATGTATAACCCAGATTCGTGTATATATATCTCTCTGATTTGTGTATGTATAACCCATAAATCCTTTTGTGATTTTGAATCTTGATTCTCTGATCCTCTCTCTCTCTATCTCTCTCTCTCTCTCTCTCTCTCTCTCTCTCTCTCTCTCTCTCTCTCTCTCTCTCTCTCTCTCTCTCTCTCTCTCTCTGTGAACCGACGGAACCGGCTAAACCGAACCGACCTTGTAAAATCGGTTTCGGTTCTCCATTTCTCCCTAACCGATTTTTCCCGGTTCGCCCAAAAACCCCTATGAACCAGACCGGTTTCACCCCTAAATTATCACCTTTGAAAAGTCAAGTCAATAGTACATATCCAAGTCAAATTCCACGTGTCTCTTTCCAACGGGTACCCATACCCAAATACATAAGTACCAAAATGAGTTAAAGTTATTAGATATTTAGAATATTGTCAAAAGATTGAAGAAATTAAAGTTACATGATCATCTCCCAAAAATGTACTAAGTATGGAGAGGATAAAATAAATTCATGATCAAATAAGCTTCATGCCATGCATTCATACTCCAAGCATCCATCTCATAGTCCTTGCCGAGTACCTGAAAATGATAGGGTGAGCTCACTATAAAGATGATAAGTACACCAGAATATGAAATGACTTGAGTGAAATGAGCAATGTATGATATAGGAAGCTAAAACAAGTGTTAAGTGACCACAAAGTACCCAAGTGTCCAAAATTATCCCAAAATGCTCAAAATAACTCAAGTGTCCATCATTTTCCTCTTAACCATTTCCAAATCGTGTCGTGTGTCCAAAAGCGTGTCCAAGTATCCAATTTTCACCAAACACTATGATAGTCATAAAACACTTCATTTCTAACATTTCATAAAAGTATTCATTTGTTTTTAATAGGGAATTAATCCCTCTGCCGGATTTCATGGGCTCCGTGCACCCCTACCGGATTTCATGGGCTCCGTGCACCCCTGCCAAATTTTGTGGGCTCTGTTCACCCTTGCCGGATTTTGTGGGCTCCGTGAATCCTTGCTGGATTTCGTGTGCTCTGTGCACCCTTTCATAAAACGATTTTCATCCATTCATAATATTCACCAAAACATTTTCATGTATCACATTTCGTTCAAAACGCCACAATTTTCGCCAAAATGTGTCAACCCACTCAAAATGGTGCGTGTCCGATACGTATAACAAAGTGCTCATTAAAATCACATGTCAAAAACTTGGTTTAGAGGTTTGAAAGTGAATTTGAGGGTTATCATGATGCCAAAAATCGATTATGAAAAGATATGAGCGATCGGGGTGCAAACGGGCATCAAGGAATGAACCGGAACGAAACCGGACAAAATGATGGTTGCTGGATTTTCCGCCCAGGCGGCCCTCAATCCCACCCGGGAGGTCAGAGCAGATTTTGGGCACTCACAAAGTTGCAGATTTTCATCTCTGAGATGTGGAATTTCAACCCAAGGCTAAATACAAGCTCCAAACTCAAATTTGATGGTTTCAAATAACAAATGTGCATAGAGGAGTTATAAATAACCAATCAATTGATGGGTCTAACAACTAGAAGTATGAATCAAAGCTCAACAAAGTTCAAAAACTCACTTTAATGGTGGAAAGTGAAATCCACAAGAAATTGGTAGGCAAGAACAAGAGATATGCACAAATTCAACTAGATATAACTAGAGGGAGTAGAAATTAGTTCCCCTACCTCAAGGATTGAGCTTGAAATGAGCAGAAAATGCAAAACCCTAGCCTTTGAGGCACTCCAACTGAAATCGGCTAGCTCCAAGAAAAACCAAGGAGACCCGGACTCCAAAAGACGCGTTGATGATGAATATGTGAATGAATCTTGAAGGGGTTTGGGTTTGAGTGTGGGATTTGGGGTGGAGGTAGAAGAAATTTTGGAGAGGAGCAAGAGGGAGAGAGAACCTGTTGTTTTTAGAGAGAGAGAGAGAGAGCTGTTGTGTTCGAAAAAAATCAGCCATACACTATAACATATACACCCCACTAATTGCACTCACACCCCTTGCATTTCTAATGCATTTTATAGACACCCCAATGCATATACTAACTCCACATTGGTCCACTTTACTCTATTTTCAATTCCTCACATTTTCCCAATATTATTTCCGGAATAATGCATAAAAATATGAGTCCTTACACCTTGGACCACTTTTCTTCTTTCTTTTTGTTTACAAGTTTTAGAGTTCAGTACTTCGTAGGAGTAGTATTTGTTTTGGAGATTGGCGCCAACAATATGGCCTAAGCCAGATCTTGGAGATGTAATTAAACGGTATCTCAGGGGGGGCAGCATAGAACGATGCACCATTGTTGAGCCCCGGTTATGCTTGAAATTTCAGTTCCTACTTTTTCTCTGATGTCTGATTGCATTTCTTGAATGATTTTGTCTGAACTTTTTGCTTTGAACTTTAAATTTACCAAGTGTAGGCGCACTTTACTAGCCCCTGCTTTGGTGGGGAACAAGGTCTAAATAGCCGCCTTGTTACCTATCGAACAATGAGAGTTGGTAAATTTTTGGCTTGGACTACAAATCAAGTTGAAATAGCCCCTACTTCCTAGCGTAAGCCAAGAGAGTGGCCTTCAGCCGAGCTCAAGACTAAACGAACAATGGTCCCAAGCCTGGTGTGCAATAGCCCCCAGCCCAGTACTAGACAATCAATAGCCCAGTGTGGGAGACAATTTATCCGAACATCCAGTAGCCCCGATCCTAGACGATAATCCGGTAAGTTTGTGAATTGAGACCCAACGGTCTTAGAGTTCAACGAACGTTTAATAAACTAGTAGTGCTCCATCGAACACAAGTAGATGTTCCACCGAACATTGTAAGTTGTTCCAACAAACATAAATAGCGTCCTACCGAACGCTGGTGAGTGTTTGCCGAGAGCTTTAAGTTGTCCAATTTTGACATGAAAATCAGCAAAAAGAGTGATTGAAAACTGAGATACAAACTATAGATACTCGACAAAAGATATTTTCATTAACATCTTATTCCTTCGGCATTATAAAATCTACCGAGGGCACAACTAGTTCAAAATGATAAAATGAAGATCCTAACCATAGAATTTTCTGAGTTTGGAGGCATTCCATAGGTTGCTCACAGCCGTGCCATCCATCTCAGCAACTTGTAAGCCCCATAGCCTACCTTGGCTTCAATTCTGAATGGGTCTTCCCAGTTGGACATGAACTTCTTCTTGTTTTTCTTTTAGACGACCTCTCGGAGGACAAGGTCGTCAATGTTGAAAGGCCGAACTCTGACATGCTTATTGTACCCCCAAGCGACCTCTTGCTGATGGGCCACGTATTTAATGTTGGCTTCATCTCGGAGGTCTTCAATGTGATCGAGCTTGGAAGCAATGTGCTCTTCGTTGGTGTTAGGGTGAAAAGCTTCAATGCGGTCTGTTGGTGCAGTAGTTGCGAGTGGAACGACCGCTTCCATGTCGTACGCCATAAAGAAGGGCTTTCAGCTAGTACCGCGCTGGGGGGTGGTCCGGTATCCCCATAAAACTTTGGCATCTCCTCAACCCGCTTGCCCTCTTGTTGGTTAGTAGCCGTTTGAGGCTAACCGAGATCGACTGTGGAGTTATAGACGCGAAGATTCTTCTTCTTGCACAATGTCTCAATGGCCTCGGCAACAAACTGGGTGCCATTATCAGAGATGATGGCGTAGGACACACCAAACCTTGAAATGATGTTCTTCTAAATGAACTGCTCCACCTTGGTGGCGGTTGTATGGATTAGGGGCTCAGCTTCGGCCCATTTCGTGAATGAGTCTGTGGCTGTAATGAGATGCTTGAATCTGCCAGGTGCAGTAGGGAGGATGCCAATAATGTCGAGCCCCCACTGTGCGAAAGACTGTGGGCTTGAGATGGGTTGAAGGGAGAGTGTTGGTTGGTGAAGGATAGGGGCGTGTTTTTGGCAGGCCTCACACTTTTTCACATACTCCTCGGCTGTCTTCCACATTTCAACCACGAATAGCCCTGAGCGACCGCTCGGTTGGCCAATGACCATCCTCTCGAGTGACAACCTGTGGAAGTCACCTCCATGGGTTTGAAAAAGTTATTGTTTTGAAAATAGAGTCGCCACCTGGGTTTTTAGAAAATGGTTTGGGACCTGAGAAACCAATTTGAAAACGATTTAGAAAATAACTTGAAAAACCAGAGATCGTTTTGGATTCGGGAGCCAGGTTACGAACGGGGAAGCGTTTTAATGCACCCCGCTCGCCCAATTAAAAATCGGTCTTTACTAAATATTTGTGGGATTTTTAGAAAACTTTTTAATGCCAAAGTTTATCAAATAAATAGTTAATCATGCAAAGTAGATGATAATAATGAAAAAAAACAAGTAAATAACATGACAATTAAACATAACAGCAAGTAATCAAATAAGAAACCAAGATTTCAAACTGTTCTGTGAAGAGAATGATTCAAAAATTTGGATTTGGGAAAAGAGTGCCGCGCAACACTCTATATGTACCGTGCAGCACAAACAGAGTGCCAAGTGGCACTGTTTAAGCAGCAAACAGTTTAAAAACTTGGTTTTGGAGGGAGAAGCAAGACAAACACATACATAGTGATGAAAGCTTAGTTGAGACAGATTAGAAAATCATGTTTTTGAATGAAATGTCCCTCCTCAATCGATTGTTCCATATGATGCATGAATTGCACCACACGGCCCAATCATGGAGGTTTTTGATTTGTTTTACTAAAACACTATTTCATCAGACACAATAATGATATGAAAAGATCATATTGTACCTGATATCACCCCTCAGAGTGTCAAGGTTATGGGCCTTGACAGAAAAACAAACATTCTACCTTCGGAACGTCTTTCTCGAGCCTCCTCGGATCGAATACCCCTCCTAGAACCTCTGGCTTTGGCTTCGACCTCCTTCGTACTTCTGACCTTGCTCCAGTACAACAATGAGGTTGCTTTGTTTCTGGGGCTAATGGAATAAGAAATAGCTAGGACGCGGTTTCGGGCTGAAAACAGAGCATTCGATTTTTCAACTGGGTTTCCGACTGGGTTTTCTTTGGTAGGGCTTAGGGAATATTTCTGGAGGTGGAGAGTAATAGAAGTAGGTGATTTAGGATATGGGTAGAGCTTTGGACAAAATATAGGGAAGGTTTGCCATGGTTTTTTTTCTCTCTTTTCTTCCTCCAACCGATCGGCTATAAACAGGGAGAGGGATGAGCTTGGTCTCCAAGTAATCTTGATGTACACACAAAGTTTGTGGGCCTTAGGTAGCCTTTCTCCTTTACAAGCCATCTTTTTGCAGCAAGGAAACCAAATTTCAACATTTTGAGCTGCTAGTGATACTGCAAAAGTGAATTGATGCCTGACAGTGCCACGTGGCACTGTAACTCTACCATGCGGTACAGAAACTGTGTTATGCGGCATAATTCCACCGCCAAAGTTCAAAAAGAGCACCGTGCGTGACTGAGCAAGTGTTGCACATGAGAGATGAGTGTCGTGCGGCACTGTTGATCAAGACTTTCTTTGACTTGGAGGGTATCGTTCTGAGAAGCTTTTCCGAGCGTTATTTTTCATCATTGGGGAACAAAACGCGTACGAGAGTTAAATTTTGGGGTGTCTACACAACCGCAACTTCTTTCATGAAGCTTGTGCAGTACTTGTTGTATTTCCTTCTCGTGGAGCACTCGAAGGTCTAGGTTCACCGGTAGAGGCGTCCATTTGGAGGTCTGGCCCCATGAAAGTTCACCGATAGAGGTGTCCACTTGCCGAGAGCAGGTACAATCCTGATTGGCACCGGATCCTGTGGGCTTCTTTCTTTTCCGAGGGCAACTTCTCATTTTTTAGGTAAGAAACTAAGGGGTCCATCCAACTTGGACCAAGGGCAATACACATGACATCCTCCGCTCCAGGCTCAAAAGCTTGGGGGTGGGGATGTCGCCAAGGATAACTGTCCGAGAGACATCGATCTAGAAAGCATGCTGAGCTGAGGGTGGCTAGAGCGTTTGCATGGGCACTGTGCGCCCTTTCAATGTGCCAGAAATGTACTTTCTTGAAGTCCTCTTAGAGCAGTTGGACATGGCTGATGTACTTTAGCATTTGAATCTCACCAGAGCCATATTCGCTATTCAGTTTGTTGATCACAAGCATTGAGTCACTGTAAACTTCTAATTCATCTATGCCGAGACCCTTGGCAAGGTGGAGGCAAGTAATGAGTGCCTCGTACTCGGCTTCATTGTTGGTGGCGGGGAATTGATAGGCGCGCAATATCTCAAGATATAAGCGCCTAAGTAGGGCGAATTAGCGCATTAGAGGCGCGATTTATTCCGTTTTCCACTTGATGCGGTGTTGTCTCTTGTTTTTGGTGTTTGTGTTTGTTTTGAAGGAAACAGGCCGAAGGAGCACGGGGAAGCGAACACAAGGCATTGGGCATGTCGGGAACCGGTGGGACCCAAGCGAGGACGAGCAAACAAGCCAAAAGCATTTTAGAGGAGTCGGTATCGATACAGGGATTGTCCTGTATCGATACCCGAGCGACCATAGCTGAACAGAATGTCTGGGTATCGATACAGGACTTATCCTGTATCGATACCGAGGGTCTTAAAAGCCAGAAATTGACTTGCCACGTGTGTTGACTTCGGGGGGAGATAAATACTCCGATTTTAGGTCGAATTAGGGTTCGAACTTTGTTAGTTTTTCGTCTAGTTTTCGCAGCCATTTTTCCTTCGGAGATTCTACTTTTCGGAGCTTATTTTCATTGAAGTTTTTGGCGTTTCGTTGAGGATTCAAGTGTTGCTTTCGGTAACTTTCTACTTTCTTTACATTAATCTCAGTTTGCGGGAGTTTGTCCGCGTTCTGAGACTCGAATCTTGTGTTTTAATTCATATTCAAGTAAAATAGCATGTTTAATTTCAGAATTTTCTTATGTGTTCTGTTCAATATGAGTGAGTAGTTTCTTAGGTATGGTCGCGGGGTGATTAACACGCCGTGGCCAGGGTTGGATACGTTCTTGCTCCGATTTTCACGGTTAATAACGGTAAAAGCAATTTTAGGTTATTAAAGAACGTCCGTTGGACGAATCCGGGCATCGTCGGAGCCCATGTAACGCGAGGTACGGGGGACCAAAACTCGTTCTTCGCTGTTGATAGGCGCGCAATATCTCAAGATATAAGCGCCTAAGTAGGGCGAATTAGCGCGTTAGAGGTGCGATTTATTCCATTTTCCACTTGATGCGGTGTTGTCTCTTGTTTTTGGTATTTGTATTTGTTTTGTAGGAAACGGGCCGGAAGAGCACGCAAAGTGGACACAAGACATCGGGCGTGTTGGGAACCGGTGGGACCCAAGCAAGGACGAGCAAACAAGCCAAAAAAGCATTTTTAGAGGATTCGGTATCGATACAGGGATTGTCCTGTATCGATACCCGTGTACCAATACGCGAACAGAAGCTATGGGTATCGATACAGGACTTCTCCTGTATCGATACCGAGGGTCTTAAAAGCCAGAAATTGACTTGCCACGTGTGTTGACTTCGGGGGAGCATAAATACTCCGATTTTAGGTCAAATTAGGGTTCGAAACTTTACTTTGTTTTTCTTCCGTTTGAGGAGCCGACTTTTCCTTTGGAGATTTTCCTTTCAAGTTTTCAAGCTTTGTTCAATTACTCGCATTCCGGTAATTCGTTATTAATTCCCGTTCTTTAATAAAGTTATTCTTTGGTACTTGTTTAATTCGTATCTTTTGTTTATTTCGTATTCAGAAGCATGTTTCAATCTAGGGTTTTCCTCGCTTATTGCGTAAACATGAGTGAGTAGTTCTATAGGTATGGTCGCGGGGTGATTAACACACCGTGGCCAGGGCTGGGTCTGTTCTCGCTCCTGTTTCCAGAATTAACAAAGGTAAAAGCAATTTTAGGTTATTAAAGTACCTTCGTTGGACGAATCCGGGCATTGTCGGAGCCCATGTAACGCGGGGAACGGGGGACCAAAACTCGTTCTACGCTGTACACGGGTAAACGGCGACCACGAGGATTCGCATCTTTCGGGGTATCTTTTTCTCTCTAAAATCAAACGTTTTCAGAACATCGAACTGAGCGGAACTACCTAGATCTGGTCACTGTTGTTATGAACCCTACGACCGTACTTCCTTTTAATTAATTTAAGTAAAATCAATTCTCTTAGTTTAGGTAACTTCACCAATCAAATCACAAGGGTGGCTACCTAAGAGCCGTGTTAAACATTAGCAACCCGAGTTTTTAGTAAGCACTTTTCACCTTCTCTGTGGATTCGATTCCGGTCTTACCGGGTATTATGCTACACCGGTCTCCGCCCTACGCTTGGGGCAACCCATTAAGTTAGGTATAGGATTTCGGTCAAGCAGCTGTACATGGGTAAACGGCGACCACGAGGATTCGCATCTTTCGGGGTATCTTTCTCTCTCTAAAGTCAACTGTTTTTGGAACAACGAATGGAGCAGGAAATATCCGGACCTAGCCACCGTGTTATGAACCCTACGACTGTACTTCCTTTTAATTAATTTAATCAAAATCAGTTTTCTCTTAATTTAGTTAATTCTCCAATCAAACCAAAAAGGGTGGCTACCTAAGAGCCGTGTTTAAACTAGCATCCCGAGTTTTTAGTTAAGCACTTTCCACCTTCTCTGTGGATTCGATTCCGGTCTTACCAGGTATTGTGCTACACCGGTCTCCGCCCTACGCTTGGGGCAACCCAGTAATTTAGGTATAGGATTTCGGTCAAGCAGGAATCCAATGTCATAGCGCACTCGTTAAGTGTGCCTTCGGAAGATATCAAAACGATCCCAACCCCTCGGCTGTTGGAGGAGCCGTCGATGTGCATACGCCACTATGAAGCACAGGTACTCCAAAAATGTCGTCGTACGAGTACTGGGTACGGGTACAGTTGGGTACAGTAAAATACGTACCGGGTACGGCAAAAACTTACCGGGTACTTTTGCACTATTCAGGTACGGTTTTGGTACTCCTGGGTACTCCGATTGGTACTTTGTTGGGTACGTTTGGGCTTATTTGTAAAAAAATTAGGACTTTAAGGGGTTCAAATGAAAATTATTGAAACTTCAGGGGTTCATGTGCAATTTTGATAGCCTTTTAACACAAACATACGTGTTTCAACTTTCATCAGATTAGGGCTTCTCATTTGAGAAGCAGCAGCCATACGAGTAGCTCCCATCTCTCTCTCTCTCTCTCTCGCGCGCGCGTGCGCACATTGTACTCTCTCACTCTCACTCTCTCTCTCCTGGTTAGTTTCTATGCCCACTAAATCAATCTATTTCCTCCCCTCCTCTCTACAGATCTGCAGTCACGAAGTGAAGGACAAGGTCGAGAGCAGCTCTGTAATAATCCGAAATTTTTAATAAAATTTAGGACTATTTAATTTCATTTTAATTAGTTTAATTTCGTTATTTAATTTCTAATTGCACTTAGGACCCTTAATTTGCAATTACTACGGTTTATACCCTAATACTTCCTAATTGCTACAAATTCAACCCTACGGCACGTTTACTTTTTAATCGCGAGCATTACATTTTTATAAATTCATTTCATACATAATTATACACTTTTATACACATACACAAGCAATACTAGTACACATACACACATATGTGTATACATATACTTTATACATCATCCTACACTACCCAACCATCACCAATACCACACTCTACCTCCTCCCATCAGCCAAAAATAGTCCCCTTGACTGCCATACACTCCACCACCCTCCCCCATCACTTCCTAACCCACTATGGTACTTCTTTCACCCATCCTACACTCAAAACTCATTTTATACTCCCCCAAACCCAAAAATTTGTCCAGAACAGCTACTGCCCCTCTCATTCACTCTCTTCCTCCTCCAAACTCTCCCAAGAACTCCCAAACCAAGAACACAAAGCCCCATTAACATCCTTCAAGTTCTAGAGTGAGAAAAGTCAAGAAAATTGGGTTTTCACTTCAAAATATCAACCAAAAGCTCCCACCTCTCATCTTCCACTTCAAGATCATCCAACACACTCCAAGGTACCCACATTTCACCACCAAATCCAGCCAAGGCCGGTCAAAGAGCTCCTCCACCGGTTTTTCGCAAAAACCCGTTTTTCGCCAAATCTTCACAAAACAAGGTAGAAACTCGTACCCAACCTATTCCAAGATTTTGAATGAGTTAGAATAGTCTAGGATTAGTTTATAGTTGATGGGTTAAAGCCCCAAGTCAAGGGTTTCACGAAACCTGAGCCAAAACGCGATGTACCCTTTTGATCCGAAACTTTATTTTCGTGCTTAGTAAACTCTAGATTCATTGTGGTTCATGTTGTTAATTATTCCAAGCATGTTTAATACTTTACTAACTGTTTATATGAGTTTCTCCATGAATTTATTGTGCTTAACCTTGTTCTTGATCGTTGTGTTAAAGTTAGGGGTTTAAAGTGTAATTTTGTGAAATTTTGTGTGCGTACTTGTGTATTATTTACGAAACCTATTTTTATCAACTAAGTGTCACTACTGGAAATTTAGGAGTGTAACGAAATGACCAGAATGCCCTTCGGGTGTAAAATGACCATTTTGCCCTTGTGTGTGTAAATTACATAATGTGTAGTTTTGTACTTAATAAAAAAATCAAGGAATTGCATTTTATAACAAGTTAGGACTTTATTAACTAAAATAAAGTATTTTCACGTATTTACCCTTGTCGGTGGCAAAATTACCTTTTTGCCCTTGTATTATGTTTATTTACAAAAAGGCCCCCAAAGTTCGTAAATTTCACTAAGGACCCTAGAGTCGTGAAATTATGTTGGACACCCTTGTACTTACTTAAAATGACGTTGGTGACCCTTACTTTCTTTAAATTACGTTTTGACCCCAATAGTTTAGTAAATTATGTTTTGGCCCCTGTAGTTTGAATTTATTACATTTAGACCCCTAGTTTTCGATTACTAGAATTTTGTGAACTTGTGAATCGTGTTATTTGATTTTGTGACCCTTAGAATATTGTTATTGTTTTGCTTCTACTATTAAGTGCACTTTCCATAAACGTGTTGAATGTTAGAATGGACGACTAGGTTCCCGGGTTGGGTGATCGTACGCGAATATCATATAGACAATGAGGTTAATGGAAAAGTGAATTGGAATTGATTGATGGGGAGTTACCCCGAGATTGTTGTTGAATGGCAGTTCCGCCAAGTGATTTGTTTCGGAGGATTGTTTGGCAGTCTGCCTTGATTTCGAAACCCTAGGATGTGACACTTTGTGATTTGCTTCATTTGAATTCTGAGGCGTTATAAGGGTGGAAGTATTATAGACCAGTTTCGGCTATATACCTACAGGACCTAGCAGTTGCCATACGTAGCCCAGTGGTACAGTTTCGTCCCTGGGAAATTCATCCTTGCGAGGCGGCTGACGGCTGGATTAAGTACGTAACTTATACCTTCCGTCGGGGCCCCCGAGTGAAGGGCAAGCAAGGGGGGAGTAAATCACAGTTTGGTCATAGTCCTTAGTGGTTAATCGAGAGGAAAGTTCTCTAGGTTGAGAACTTAGATGAATATGTAAGTTAATGGCTAGTAATGAAATCAGTTATGTGTTTATTTTCTGCTTTACGATTTATTTCCTGCTTATTCCTTTAATTACTATTTTTTCAATCATAGATGTTGTACTTGTATGTTAAGCAAGGGTTGGGAGGGTTAGAGTAGCTATTGAGTGATTTATCGCTCACGGTGTTACACTTTGTGTGACCCTGGTATAATACTATGATGTTGCTTCGCGACTCGGACATATTATGTCAGACTGTGATCAAGCAGGTACTGTTGGTGTCGAAGGAGATGGTTATTTCAGAGCCAAGGGTTTTCCAGCAAACCAGGCTCAGGAGGAGCCGTGGAATCCAGAGTTGAACCTTAATCTGTAGAATCCACCCCTTTATTTTTAATGTTGGATCTGTAATATTAATTTCTCAAGCCGTACTAAGTATTTTGTAATGGGTTGCACTTCACGTTTTCCAACGTGTACTCTGATAGAAACTCTTTTTATTAAATTAATCCTAATTAGTTGTCTTAACTAATGCTTCCGAAAATCGGGGCGTTACAAGCTCTCATCTCCTGGTTCTTCTACAGTAGGTAAAAAAATGTCATTTTTTTTAAATAAGATTGTATTTTTTACTGAATGGTTTTTAATTTTTATACTGTAAATGATGGTGTTAGTAGACTTAGTAGTCAGTACATACTGTAAATGTGGTGTATATAATTTTTTTAATTTGATTTAGGAAAACGAGTTCAAGTTCCTCAGCATCAAGCAGTTTTGGTTCAATTTCTAGTTCAGGTTTGCCTTCTACTGATACTGCTGCGAATGTTGAAGATAATTTTAATGCTCCTCTTTGGAAATATGTCACAAAATTAGTTAGAAGGGCAGGAGGAGGGGGTGGAAACACAAAATGGAAGTGCAATCTTTGCAATGTGGAATTTCAGGGGTCATACTTTAGGGTAAAAGCCCATTTGTTGCTAGTCAAAACCTAGGGTATAATAATTTTCTCTTTTGTGAGTGGTAAGCCCGATATTCTTGATGAGATAAGAAAATTAGGTAAAGAAGTTGAAAATCGACAAAAGATATCACAACCTAAACCCGTTCCTTTACCACCTTTCGCTTCTCAATTTAATGCTACGACAAGGATGGGGTATTTAGGGGCTGAAAATGTTTCAGGATTTCGCTTAGAAAGGTATGAACCAACAAAGAAAAGAAAGCCAGGCAACACTCCCTTAGAGAAAGCAATGAATGTAGGTGCTCGAGAAACTTTTCATGCTATGATTGCTCGTATGTTTTATTCTGCTGGCTTGCCTTTTCATTTGGCTAGGAACCCATATTTTGTGGAAGCTTTTCGATTTGCTGCTAAGAATTCTATTCATGGTTATGTTTCTCCTGGTTATAACTTGTTGCGGACTACACTACTTCAAAAAGAAAGGGCAAACATTGAAAGGTTGTTGGAGCCTACTAAAAAAACATGGAACAAGAAGGGCTTGAGTATTTGTGCTGATGGATGGAGTGATGCACAAAGGAGGCCTCTCATTAATTTTATGGAAGCATCAGATTGTGGAGCTACTTTCATGAGAGCTGTTAATTATGAGGGTGAGACTAAGGACAAGGCCTTCATTGCCAAATTACTTGGTGAAGCAATTCATGATGTTGGACCTTCAAATGTGGTTCAAGTAATCACTGACAATGCTCCCGTGTGTAGTGCCGCTGGAGCAATCGTTGAAGGTGATTATCCGATAATCTTTTGGACACCATGTGTTGTGCACACACTTAACCTTGCTCTTAAGAACATTTGTACTCCAAAAGTAACGGGAGTTGCCGGCTATGCATATGATGAAAGCATTTGGATTAAACATGTGATTGAAGATGTGATGTTTGTCATTGAGGGTGTTTGGTTGTGTGAGTACATCAATCAATGGGTCCCTTTCCCTTTCCCTTACTCTATCTTCTTTTTCCCTCTGCCTTGATTCAGATTATGAGGTCTACCATGTTCTGGACAGAGTCACTTTATACCATCGTCAGTTTCGCTTTGGTTGGTTTTTCTGGGCAGTCCAGTTGCTGCTTCTGTATTGTGTGTTTATGGTCTGCTGCTGTATTTTCTTTGGTTGTTGTGGTGATGCTCGTATCTGTTATTACACTGCCTAGTGCTGGCTGGATTTGCAGCCAGGTTGTACTTTCTGATGCTGAGTTAATGTTGCTATTCACTTGTGTTCCTGGAGTGTGCATCGTTGGTTCCTGTCATGTGCTACTGTTTTCCATACCACTGCCACAGTTTTGCTTTATGTATTGTGGACTACTTGCATTTGTTGTTGTGTGCGCCTTGAGGGGCCTGCTGCCTTGCACTGCCTATGTTGTGTGTGTCTTAATTGGCCTGCTGCATTTGTTGTGTTGCCTTATTGGCCTAGGTAGTGGGGTTGTCCCTACCACTTACATTTATTTATTCTCAAGTCACCCCACTGTGTGGGTTTCACCTATGCCGGAGGGGGTTGTCCTCTGGTCCAATTTCCTCAATGGAAATGTACATAGGTTGCTAAGTGGAAGTTATTCACCATCAAGCGATCTCTCAATCTTCCTCAGCCAAGCATTCCACTGGTATCCGGAACTCCAACTTCATGCTGTTGGGTGTTTATTTTCCCTCTCCATGATGGATCATAAACACCTTCTCTTATTTTATTTTTTTTCTCTTACCTATCTCATTTTGTAGCCTTTTGGCCCACCTATCTGTGCCTTATATCTTCTCCCACTGTAGCCTTAGGGCCATCCCACGCTATTTTGTTCTTTTCTATTGTTGTTTTTCTTTTCCTTTCTTTGTTTTGTTTTGTCCTCCCTGAGGTATGCCCCTTGTAGGCTGTATATCCGCTTAGCCCCTTTTATTTTCAAGCTGGTTTTACCAAAAAAAAAAAAAGATGTGATGTTTGTGAAAAACTTTATCATGAACCATTCTATGAGATTAGCTATGTTCAATGAGTTTGTGCCATTGAAGTTGCTTTCTGTCGCCGACACACGTTTTGCCTCTTCGGTTATCATGCTGAAGAGGTCTAAACTTATTTCTCAGGGCCTCCAAGCCATGGTGATAAGTGAGAAGTGGTCTTCCTACAGAGAAGATGATGTTGGGAAAGCGGCATCGGTGAAGGGTGAAGGAAAAAGTGTTAAGTGACATTTGGTGGGACAAGATTGATTACATACTCTCTTTTACATTGCCAATTTATGAGATTCTTAGATTTTGTGTCACCGACAAGCGATATCTACACTTGGTATAGGAAATGTGGGATTCAATGATTGAGAAGGTGAAGGCAACCATCTATAGGCATGAAGGCAAGCTAGAAAATGAGGAGTCCGATTTCTACAAAGTTGTTTACCAAATTCTAGTTGAAAGGTGGACAAAAAGTACCACACCTCTTCATTGCCTCGCACATTCATTGAAAGGTGGACAAAAAGAATAACAAATTTACTCTCTTTTTTCATCAAGGTATTATAGTTCAATGTGGCTTGTAGAAAATCGTATTGCTCCTCACATGGATGAAGAAATTTCGGCAGTGAGAATGAAATGCTTTTAGAGATACTTTCCAGACCAAGATGAGAGGAGAGCTGCTAACATTGAGTATGCTAAGTTTTTTGGTTGTCTAGAAGGTTTTGGGAATGCGAACTCGATGGTTGATAGAGGGGCGATGGAGCCAATAGTTTGGTGGTTGGTACATAGGGCTTCCGCACCTATGCTCCATTATTTAGCATTCAAATTGCTTAGCCAACCATGTTCTTCTTCATGTTGCGAAAGGAATTGGAGCACCTACTCTTTCATTCACTCCATGAGAAGGAATAAGATGACACCCCAAAGATGTGAAGATTTAGTCTTTGTGCACTACAATATCCGTCTTCTTTCAAGGAGGACACCAAATTATACCCAAGGAGAGACTAAATTGTGGGACATTGCCGGAGATGCATTTGATTCAATGGGGGTGCCGGTATTCTTGAAATCGCCGATCTTTCCCTTGATGAACCAGAGATGGAAGTTGTGGTGTTTGGAGATGAAGTTGATGATGTTCAAGTTGCTTAGTTCTTACTTCTTTCGACTATATTCTTTCTTTCTTTTTTTTGTTTTAGAGCTTGCTTTAGGTGTTGTTGCTATAATGCTATGTAACCAACTGTTGGTTTTTAACTTTTTATCCCTTGCTTGCTATGGAACTTAATGGTTGAACTACTAAATGCTTCATGTAACCAACTGTTGGTTTTTATCCTTTGTTTTACTTGCTATGTATCTATTATGCAGAACTACAATGGCTGAAAATAATCAAGTTCTTTGGAGTTATGTTACTAAACTTGAAGGTGCACAAAGAGGGGGGCTTACCAACTTTAGGTGCCATTTTTGTGAACTCGAATTATGGGGTACATACGCTAGACTTAAGCCTCTTCATTCAGCCCATGGGCCCGAAGCCCGCTAGGCCCGCGTGGGCTTTTATTCGGCCCTAGCCCGACAAATGGGCCAGCTAGCCCAGCTCGGATTTTCCATGGGCTGGGCTTGGGCCTAAATATTTTCTTGCTGCCCCGCCCGCCCCACCCGTCAGCCAAGCCCGGCAACCCGCCCGTCCGCCCAGCCCGGCAGCCCGAGATACCAGCCCGCCCAGTAGCCCGGTTATGTTAATGCACCAAAAAGTTAACATGCTTGGTACACACTTGATTATTTTCTTTGCACAACATCACATGTTCTGAATTCCGATGAATCTGATGTTCACATGTGAAAAAAGTGAACATTTTACTCTCCCAAGGCAACGATTATGACTAGTCAATGAAGCGGTGCGAGAAAAAATTTCCACCCGTTGGTTTTCTGCAAGTTGCCCACAAGTACAACTACAGAACTACTATAATAAAGACAACTCTCATTCTTACTTTACCAATTCCATTCTCATTTTCTCAACCCAAGCAGTCAAGCACACCGATTGTAATTCTCTCAACACAACTCTCATTCTCTCAACTCAAGCACACGATTCTCAATCTCTCATTCTCATCCTCTCAATCGATCTTTGGATTTTCAGCAATCTTTGCCTCTGGCGTGGAGACTTGGAGAGTTGGGGATTTTCGTAACTGATCTTTGAGATTTTCATCACTGATCACCAATCTGGAGTTGGGGATTTTTCATCACTGATCACTGCTCTTTGGTGTGGGTTCATCACAGAACTTTGGTGTTTACTAACAAGTCTGCTCATCTGGAGACCAGGAGTAACAATTTCTCTCATAATTGATTTATTTGATTTGATCTGTTTTTTTCCTGCTGCTAGTTATCTATTTCTTTGATCTATTTTTTTTTCCTCTGATTTTTTTCCTATTAAAATTTGGTATGGCTAATAATGAATTTTCCATGAACATAAACCTAGATCTAGAGGAAGAAGATGAGATAAATGAGATTGAATCACTGGGCTCGCCAACTTCTCCAAATTTTTCTACCCAACCTGGTTCATCTACTTCAACTACGAAAATACCTTCGAAATTAACATCTGTTGTTTGGAATTTTTTTGATAGACCTACTACGGTTGTTATTGATGGTGTTGAACATATTAAAGCCAGACAAAAGTTATGTGGTAAGTTGTTATCTGGTTCTTCATTTGTTGGAACTTCTCATTTAAACAGACACCACGATTCTTGTCTTAAAAATGGAAATCAAGTAGACATTAGAACTCAAATGCAGTTAACTAAAGACACTGAAGGAACGATGGCATGTTTTAATCTTGATCAGTCACTTGCTCGTAGGGAAGTTGTAGATTACATGATTAGGGCAGAATTTCCATTTACTTTTGTTGAAAAACATGATTTTACAGGAATGGTAAAAAGAGGTCCAAATCCCCAATATAGTGGTTTTTCAGCATCAACTGCTAAAAGAGATGTTATGAAGCATTTTCATGTATATCGTGCCAATTTGTTGTCTTATTTTCAGAAATATAAGGGAAGAATTTGCTTAACTTCTGATTTGTGGACTTCAAAATCTCATATGGGGTTTTTATACTTAACTGCACACTTTATAGATGAGGAATGGAGATTGAACAAAAAGATTATATCTTTCAAAATTATTGAGACATCACATACTGGTCTTACTATTGCAAATGATATTCATGAGGAATTGATTGGATGGGGTATTTCTAAAAAGATATTTTCGATAACTTTAGATAATGTTTCGAATAATGTAGCGGAAAGAACTTTAAAAGGATTGCTTGATGTATCTTTTGGTACTATTTCATGTACGTTGTTGTGCTCATATTCTAAATTTGACTGTGCAAGATGGTTTAAGTTTGCTAGCTCCTTCTGTTGAAAAATAAAGAATATTGTGTGCAATATTAATTCTTTTGTGCATAGATATGAGCTATACAAAAAGTGCTTAAGACATCATGGTTTGAGAAAAAAGAATATTAATTTGGATATGCCTGTTAGGTGGAATTCAACTTATGAACTTTTTACACCTACTGAACATTATTGGCTTGTTGCTGAAATTGTAAGATATTTTTTAGAAGTTTTTGACAATTCAACTAGAATTTTTAGTTGCATTTATCATCCTACTTCATGTCGTGTTGTTTCAATTAGTAAATATTTGTCTCACTTTTAAAACTTATTCTCATCTTGATAATTTTAGAGATGTATTAAATGTAATGAGATCAAAATTTGACAAATATTTTGGAACTTTACCACTTATTTATTGTTTTGTTGTTATCATAGATCCTCGTTTGAAAATTGATGCTTTAGAAGAATGGTTGGACACTATATATGTTGGTGATGAGACAAAAATAGAAAATACTACGGAGTATTACTTTGACAAGGTCTAAATTATCTGAGTTATTTGATCACTATAAAACCTTAGTAGTAGGTGTAGATAGGACAATTCCAGTGAAGACCATGAGCCCGGCCGCGTCGGCAACTCGAGGTGGAGCAATGTCATTACTTAAAGTTAGAAGGATGTCTTATACTAATTCTAGTGTAAGTGGCCTCGAGACTGAATTAACACATTACATTAACCAACCAATTGTTGAACATGATGAGGAGGATGAGTCATTTGATCAATTGGTATGATGGAGATCACAAGAGTCTAAGTATCCCATACTATCTGTTATGGCTTGTGATATACTAACGGTTCCAGTTTCTACTATTGCATCCGAAGCTGCTTGTAGTGCAGGTGGTCGTGTAATTTCTGAAAAGCCGGGTTGTTTGAAGCCCGACACCGTGGAAGCATTGATTTGCTTAAAAGAATGGCAATTGGCATATCAAAGAATGCAACAAGCTGAACAAGAGGCTAAACTTGCAGAAGAATTGGCAAATCTAAAAATATCAAGACCTGCCTTTATTGAAGATAGCGATCCCGAAGAAGATCCCATACCATTGGATTGAAGAATGAAGATAATCCTAACTTGAGTCTGCTGCTATACATAATTTTTTTATACATACCAAGAATCTACTATTGGGTTGAGTATTGGTTCATTTTATTTTTTCATACGTAATTTGTAATTGTAATTTCTTAGTTATTGGGTTGAGTATTGCAAATGATTGACAAGTGTGTAGGTGCCAACCTAGTTGGGATGTACATATTTTGTAGTGATGCAATCCGTGCCTTTCTATTTTTAATACTTAATGAATTTCAGAATTTTTATATTGTTAATTTGCTATGTGGTTGGTAATTGGTTTAGCTGGTAAATGGTCATTGGTGAAGGAAATATTAAGTCTTGGGCCTTTTGGCCCAAAAAAACAATAACTTAAGTCTTGACCCAAAAAAACTCAATAGCAAATACTCCGTAATATAATTTTGGCCCAAACAACATATCCAAAAAAAATTATTAATCTTGGACCAAAAATAAAAAATAAAGGCAATAAACATTTTGGCCCGCCCAAATATCCCGCCCGCCCAACTAGGATAAGCCCGTGGGCTGGGCCTGGGCTTTATCTTTTGAGAGATAGCCCGACCCGTTCAAAAAAAAAAAAAAATCCTGGCCCACGGGCAGGCTTGGGCTGGAAGTGTGATTTGGTCAAGTTTCAATGTTCTATGCATTTAAATCATTCACTCATGACATTTTGCACAAGCATCCACCCATGTCTCATTGATCTTTTTGATACATTTTTCGTGCTTTCACATGAATATGTGTACAAAGTCCATTCAAACAACATTTCCAAAATCCCTTAAGCATTTAGTAGAGACCGGCGGTCGCACCGGGAGCGGGGGGTGCTTTAAATTTCTTCCCCTCGCGTAACCTAGCTCCCGGACCCGAGAAATTTCATTTTGCGAGGCCGGTAAAATGTTTTCCATTCAAAGGGCAAAAGAGTCATTTTTCAAATGGTTTCTCGGGTACGATCCTCAAACCCGGGTGGCAACTCCATTCAATCGATCAAAACCGTTTTCCAAATCACAACCGTTTTCGTGGACCACCTACTCCGCGGGGTGTTCACAACGACCTTTAGTGTGTACTCGGTGATCACAATGATGATGTGGCACTGGAAGTAGGGGAGGAGTTTCCTCTTTGCCATGACAAGGGCGAACGCCAACTTTTCAATTGGCAAGTACCTTGTCTCGGTAGGGAGCATGGTTTTGCTAGAGTAGTAAATAGGATGCTGCTCCAAGCCCTCCTGTTTGACCAGTGTCGAGCTTACGGTGTGCTCAGAGACCGTCATCTTCCTTTGGCGTGACCAGAAGGGGTGCCCTTGGCATGTTCTTCTTGAGTCCGACTAAAGTCGCATCGCACTCCACAGTCCACTGGAAAGCCCTCTTGCTTGTCTTTATGGACTGAAAGAACGGGCGACAGGTATCTAACAATTTACTGATGAAATGATTAAGGGCAGCCGCCATTCCAGTCAGCCTCTAGACCTCCTTGGTTGTCGTTGGCGCTTTGAGCTTCTATATGGCTATGAGCTAGTTGGGGGCTGCCTCAATTCCTGGTCGAGTTACGAGGTTGTGGACACCCCTTCGCGGCGAGAATTCGATTAGGAGTCGCCACCCGGGTTTTAGCAGATTGTCCCCGAGGAACCAAACTTGAATGACTCGTGCCTCATTTTTGGGATAACATTTTAAACCAGTCCGTCTTCACCGTATTATCTTAGATTCGGGAGCTTGGTTACAAGAGGGGAAGAGTTTTACGGCACCCCCTTGCCCAGTTCAAAGACCGGTCTCTACTTGGCATTTGTGGAATTTTATAAAATGTTTGACATTCAACTTTGGACAAGTAAAAGGGGATGGGAATCAATTAAACAATGATAAACACGACAAGAAGCTATGGTGGATACTTGTGCTCCGTGAATTATATGAGTGAACGTAATATATGAACATGCACTTTATTGACATGTTTAAATACCATAAATATCATAAACAAATTATCTGAGGCATAACCAAGCCAAAAGTGATATCACAAAGGAAAGCAACTATCGAGAACATAAAAATAACTTTAAAACACGACAATCACTTAAAAATGAGTCTCACACTGCACCAAATAACCAGGCTAAGTCTGAGCAAAAACACTGAAAAGCACTTGAAATGTTCAACCTATAAGCACTTAAAAAAATAGACCATCCAACACGACTCAAGCTGTGTAAAAAAAAAACACACCCTATAAGAGCTTTATTGCTTGGCATGCAAGATGGACGATAGGATTCCCATCAAAGAAGCTTGTCTTCCCTCAAGAATTTACATTTCTCATTGCATCCCAATTACACAAAAAACTAGTCCAAATGTCCTCCGAAGCGACTACTCCAATCGTCTCATGCGAACAATAGAAAATCAAGTAATGTGATTGCGCTGGTTCTCAAAAGATGAGTAAGGTCTCGATGCACCTCTGGCATGTGGTGTAACTCGACGGGAAGGTTGCAGCTGGTTATGTGGAGAAACAGCAGATCCATATGCAGATGCAGGATGCAGTGATGTTATCCCTCGCAATTGTTGTGAAGAGCCAGAAGCACCAGCACTATGAGGTGACATTCCCTGCTGGCCCTGTGTGACAAAAAATGGGAATTTTGAGAGGAGCTTTTGGGGTTTAAAGTAAATTAACATAAAGCTTATCTCAAATACTGCAACATTAAACACATAATGTTTTTGGAGTTAGACAAGTGGGACATTTGAGATAAGAAAGTACATTAAGACTACCCCCACACTTTTTTGTCCCTTCTTACTATTTCAGGCATCTCAATAACTCGTTTATACTTAGTCTTTTATTCTTTCTAGATGATTTTCAAAAAAGCTGGGTAAAAGAACCCATTTTAAATGGACGTGGATAGAGGTGTTAGTTACGTGTACAAGTGTCGGAGTCATCTATTTTACATCTCTAGGACACAGGGACACGACAAGTCTCCATTTTCCTGGATAAATGATGTACACAAGGTGTCTTGAGGCATTTCAAGAGCTTAGTAGTGGCTGACCAGAGACCAATTAGAGTTGGATAGCTGCCACTAGGCCTAAGCTTGTGATCTGGTTTTTTATGCAGCAAGCAGATATGAGTACTATACTATTATGTGTGATTTATAGTATATTCGAAATGTGCTTTCTATGAGACTATCCATGGATCTAATACCCTTATCTCAGTGTCAAGTGTCTAAAATGGGTACTTTAGGCACTTAGCCTTCATGTAACCCAGACAAGAACTAATTGAGATTTTCTGATTGGAGGAAATCATTTCGAAACAATTGTTTACAGAACTATATTATTCATTGATCCCAATTAAGGGAAAGACTGTCGAAATGCCTAAACAAAATGGGATGGAGGGAGGAATTAATTGCTAAATTTGATCAGAGAAGTAGGTTTTCCATTGACAGCTTTCAATGAGAAAAAGGACTGCCATCATGTTGTTCTTTAACTATGCAATACTGCCATCATGTTGACAAGGTAACTCGAACTGATCTTTCACCTGAGATGCAAACTGCTGGCCTGATTCCACCCTAGAATGGCTGCTGCTGAAGTTTTGCAATGAAGATAGCTGTAGAGAGGAAACACTGAAAGTTAGAATGCCAGGAAAACTTAGATAACATACTCAAAATCTCACAACTATAAAACTTCTGGCAGAGTGACAATTTGTAGCCCAGCTGTTTACTAATTCCACATGGGAAGTAAATGGAGAAGAACTAGAAAGCAAGGTTCAAGCACTCCATAGCCTAAATCGAGTAAAAAAGAACAAAGCAAGAAAAAAGAAAATGACACAGGACATTGCGACATTGCAATAGGGATAAAGCAACATCAGGAGAGTAAGAGAAAAAATTGAAAACCACCATCACTAAATCAGGTCATAGAAGAAAGTACGCCATATGCCAATTGTTCAGGCCTCTTCATGCTTACATTATCTTTTCACTAGTAAAGTGTCTCCTCACTGCCCATGTTGCCCATGTTTCACAGTAAACAATCAACTCCAAAACCGCAAAAACCAGATGTTCTCAAACACCAGTGACCAGTGGCATTTGAGGACGACACATGCATAATTCTTCTGGCCAAAATTAAGATAAAAAGAGGACTAAATTTATCTGAGAACAGTATAAACCTAGCGTTCGCAGCATACGAATACGGTTTTGCATATAATGGAAGAGATTCAACCCTATATTTATCTAGTGCAAACATAATTCCACAAATGAACCTTTTTTTCCTTTCATAGTTCTTCTGGCCAAAATTAAGATAAAAAGAGGACTAGATTTATCTGAGAACAGTATAAACCTAGCGTTCGCAGCATGCGAATACGGTTTTGCATATAATGGAAGAGATTCAACCCTATATTTATCTAGTGCAAACATAATTCCACAAATGAACCTTTTTTTTCCTTTCTAAAGCAAAAAAATCATACGGCACACCATAATTCTTTTCTACAGTAAGTAATGAGTTTCAGCAATTGTAACTGGATTCAATTTGGCATTGCTAACAATTGAAGTTCACTATCGCCAACTTCCCTCCAAGACAAACAAAAATGCAAAACTACATATTTGGAACAAGAAAATGATAGTGTTAGTCATAACCAAACCTGTTGATAGTAGCTCCTGTTCCATGTAGGAAACTGTGGTGAAATAATCTGCTGTTGGTGTTGCATTTGTTGGTGCTGCGTCATTGGGTTCTGTTCCTGCAGCTGCATATACTGGTTATAGAACTGATTTTGCTGCTGATGAGTATTCAATATCTGCTGCTGCATCAGCTGAGATTGCTGTTCCTGCAGCTGCACACACTGTTGATATTGAAACTGTGCCAGATGCAGTTGCTGCTGTAAGTAAAGTTGATGCTGCTGTTGCTGTTGATAGGGTTGTTGAACTTGTTGCTGCTGCTGCAGCTGCATGAATTGCTGTTGGCACTGATAGTGATGTTGGGCAATCATGTACTGCTGCTGCAGGAAAAAAATTTCCATCATCTGATAGTACGCTTGATCATAAGCTGCCTTCCCATACTGCCCCGCATTTTGCGAAGGAAACTGAGCCATCTGAGCTTGAGGTAGTGATTGGTTTTCGGAAACAAAGTTCTGCTGCTGCAAATTTTGCGGTGGCCACGAATTAGTAGTGGTTGAATTCCCCTGAACTTGTGGATTTTCCCCAGGTAGAGGCTTAGGGGAATCGCCTTGACTGCTAACCATTTGAGTATTCATTCCAGCTGGTGGGGTTTGTTTCTGTGTACAAACTTGCCATTGTTGACGCTGTTGATTTTCTGAGTGCTGATGAAACCCAGATCTTGTATCTACAGATGAAAGTTTTACAGGTTCATTTTCGATTTGAGCTGGATCAGAAGATCTAGAGCTTCCTGGGTTGACCATACAAGGGCTCCCCTTCGCTTTCAGATTGTTCTCTCCCTTCGCTTTCAGATTGTTCTGTGGTCTATTATAAGCAGGAGATTGTTGCTCAGAAGAAGACATGGGTGTCGAATCCCCACATCCCTTCTCCTGGGAATTCAAGTAAAGACCATCTAGAGGAAACAGCTTTGCATGCTGTTTAGGCTCGTGGTCAAACTCTTGCTCGACATTAATGAAATGCATGTCTCTTTGTGAAGCATCTGAAAATGAATCAGCATCGGTCACTTGATGGACTAAATCATGAGTAGGTTGAGTTGTGTTTTCTACCAAACCGTGAGTTGCTTCTATTGGTTCATAAGCATCTTCTCCAGATTCATGAACTGAACCATCAGTTGGCACATTTGGTCCATATGCATCTTCTCCATTTTGCAAATCTACACCAAGAGCTTGATCCACCAGCTCATTTGCAGCTTCTGGTGACTGCTGCACTTGCATCTGGAGCTGGGTAAGTTGGTCCGAATTACCGCCATCAGATGGATGACAACGCTTTGGAAAAGGGTTCTTTCTTCTTACCATCAGATTGTCCAACAATTGAGTGCCTGCAGTTGGGAGCTTATTTGATGAGGTAGTCCTTAGAAAATGTGGGAACAATTTTATGTGGCTATTCCACGCCTTGATTAAATCACGGACAGATCCACATTGGTCAATAAACTGCTACCATTATCAATTAATCATAATCAGGGATAAAACATATAGAAAGTTAGATTTTCCCACAAATAAAAGAAAAGGGAAACAGTTCTGCCATTGATGATTACCTATCTCACATTGTATTAAGAAATTCACAAAGACAAAAATAAAGATAAACATAAAAAGGAAAAGAAACCAATGAGAATCTTGACAACCAAGAAACGATTTTTTGAAGAAGAATCTTATTCCACCGTGGGGAAACACAAATGCATCTTCTTCTGTTTTTTTGGTCCAATAAAAGGGAGAATAGCAGTACTAGTGGAAAAATAGGAAAAGATAAAATAAGATGTCGCAGAACATAGAATACATCTAAAAAGGATAAGAAGGGAGACGGAGTCGGGAGAACAGACCCAGTAGAGACGGCATGAATTGGGGACCCTTTTGCAGTGGCAGTAGTAATAGGAGGGGGAAACCAATCAGTGGCGGAGCTAGGATTTAGGCTCAAGGGGGGCTGTTTATATCTACACCTAAACTTATTATATCATAAAATATCAACAAAAAAAAATAATAATAAACTTACTAAATCATAGAGTTTTTGCTTTCCAATACATTGCATTTGTACATGGAAATTATTCTCGCCTAATTCAGTAAAAGATTATGAAGCATTTTGTCTGATATCTATAGGCTACGACAACACTCGCATGCTTATTCGTTTGATAATGAAAGAAATTGAGAAATAAGAACGTAAAATAACCTGTTTTTTACTAAATCAAACAATTATTACGATTGTAAGAACAAGTTGCACTAATAATATCCACAACACTAAGAAATTAGATACACCCAGCCGTAACATAGTTCCGCCACTGAATGCAATGACTAAGAAGTGAAAAATCAAGTGATGGGAAGAACCAGAATAGAAAATCCATGAAGCGAGTGAGATACCTGAGGTATAAGAATCATGCAAACCTAAAGGAGTGGTCATGGAAGAAGTAGCGGAATCTCTCGAGTTTTCATGGAAGATAGTAACTGATCAATCCTAGACTATCATGGCATGCGAATCAATGCTTGACATGGGACGTGCAAATGCTTCAAAGTCCCGTAGATCAAACTGAAGCAAATAACCTCAGCCCCAAAGCCAAGACATATTCCCAATCAACATGCACTGACCTCACCATGGCACGCGCCATAAAATTCAAAGGACTGTTAAAATGCGAACTTTCTCATAGGTTCTGATATCGGAAGTGCCAAGGACCCCAAAAATTACCACCAAGATCACAACTCCAACAGTGTTTTGCCATAATGTTAAATTCACAACAACGTGCTGAAATGAATGTTTGACAATTGGCTTCTTTAGATTAACTATATTGGTTATTTTTTTCATTGGCGTTCTGTGACTGCAGTTGAATTTGTAATCAACAATCTAAACTGCTAATGTTAAATATAAAACATTAATCTGAAGACACTATAAATACAAAAAAAAAAAAGGCTACTGCCATGCCCTCTTTGTCGTAATCACACGCTCAGTAAGATCATTTAGAAGTTTAGGATGACGATTGAAGACTCGAATCATATGGTGAGCAATGAAATCAGTCGATTAAATTTTTTTAATGTGCAACTCCAGGGGTGAGGTATTCAACTAAAAAGTGAAATATAAAGGCCGTGTCAATACATTAATTAGTTGACACGTTAACGAAGAAATGGGAACACAGTAGGCTGCATAACTTAAATTCTGGTATGGTAAGCGTATACTTCTATAGATAGAACATTAAAATGTACTTGTTGCAAGAGATAAACATTCAGTAATCTAGAGGGTTATTTTCTAATTACTATCATAAAACATATTTCTAGAAGCATTAGATCTTTTCTCCCCCTACATTTCGTCTTGCAAAAGCTTCAGACTTCTAGATGTATAGTTCATTTTAGGGGGGAAAAAAAAATCCCTAGTATCAAAGAAACAAATAGGATTAACTCTGGATCGCTAATTTCACCATTTCGAAACATAGGTGTACTATGTTACGGAAAATCAGAAGCAAAATGTAATTGGCTAAGATAATAGTGTTTTCTGGTGTCAAAAGGTGACACATGTATTGTACAATTAAAAGCAATGTTCTAAAACTCGCTAGGCGCTAGTCGGGCGGAGAAGGGCCTGCCTAGGGCCTAGGCGCCGACTAGTCAGCTTCTTAATTTAGGCGTTGGACCACCGCCTAGTGCCTAGGCGGAGACTAGTTGTCCGCCTTAGAGCACTGGTTAAAAGTGATCATATGGTGATCACACTAAAAAAAACACACATGCACCACTAAGTACGCAAATCGAACGTTGTTTTCGGGGAGTTGGGCAGAAGGAAAAGAAGATCCTAGCTGCAGGCAGCTTGTCTTACCCAGGAGGTGGGAAGAGTTGAGAACAAAGTGGCGAACGGGTGCTTAACGCATGGGAATCTGCCGTTGGGCCAAATCCTGAAGAAAGCTAAAAAGCGCTGTTTGATGAACCTGCGTAGTATTAGGTAGTTGGTCAGGTAAAGGCTGACCAAGCCAATGATGCTTAGATGGGCGTTTTGGATGATCAGCCACATTGGGACTGGGAGTCCAGGACAAAAAATAGCTCTTTGGCGCTTTAGCTTGCCAAAATACAGCGTTGGCATGGTGGTTGTAAAATCATCTGCAGGAAATGATCATAATGATACAGTTGGTTTCCCAAGCAACACTCTCATCTATGAACCTAATGCAAGGGGAAGAATGGCGTAATCAGGAGCCTTGAAAATTATGTGGCCCTATTCAAGAAAACAAGAGAGAATGTCAGACCCAAGTGAGGTCTCAACGTTCTTTTTTTGGAAAAGTTAGCAGGTCTCAACTAGATGAAGCCATTTCAAAACAAGACTGTCAATAGAGTACGATAAGAGACCTACGTTTACCAACTGATTAATACTATACACAAAACTCAAGAACACCTAAAATAAATGACATTAAACCGTAATGAATAGTACAGCAAAAAGACAAATTTCTAAACACATAAAACACTATCTCAATGACGAATACAAGTGCCTATTTCTAATGTAACAAGCTATAAAATATTAATACTCATAGAAAAGGAGACATGATAAAGCATATTGCATTTCTGTTTTACTCCAAACACGAAACTTGCATAGAACAAAATTCAACCCCTTTAGTTGAGAACATTCGTACAATTTCAACAACATATATCCATTTACATGTAATTGGACCTTTAAAAATCAAAATAACCTGATGATTTGGAACACTCTTTCAGTACTTGGCAGGTTTTTGATATATGAAGTTCCGTGCCATGGAGATCATAAAAATATAATGGCGCCAAAACTAAGGAACTAAATCCATTTTTTTTATAAAATTTCCATATCCACAATGAGACTTGCTACCAAATGTTTATTAGCTGAAGACGTCGTAGATCAACAAGCATTAATTCGATTTCTTTTTTTATTTTATTTGAACAAAAACGCAACCAAAAAAAAATCAAACAGGCAAAAAGAAACATATAACGTCTCTGCAAATCTAGAACAGCATCACAAACATGTATACTTTGACCAAACAAATAAGAAAGACACTTTTCTCAGTTGAAGAAATACGACCCAAAAGCTCTACAGACTTCAAACCTTGAATCTTTTTCTGATGGCTATATCATTGTAAGAGCAAGAATCGTAAAGGTGAAGCCTTTCTAATCGGAGATCTGCTAAATGTGACTAAACAATCATCACAACCATGGATACTTCGACTCGAAAAAGAAAGAAGACAATTATTGTGTTACAGAAATACCTCCTTAAATTGTACACAAGCAGAACCTTGAACCCTTCTTCAAATTTGCCTTGTGATGCTCAGATATTTCCTGGATAAAGGATATCATATATTGCCCTTTTATACACAGATTTGCTAAATCCAATGGCTCACAAGTTGTCTTAAGATATTCCAAAGATGTAGCTATAGGGGAAATGCAACAAAGACAGATCTAGCAAATCTATATGTGACGATCTTATTTCATGCATAAGATTGAAACAAAGGTGCTTCAATCCCGTGTTCACTTCAATTTAGGAAATTTATTGGATTTGTTGATCTGACAGGGAAAAAAAATAAAATAAAATAACTTACAATGCATTCAGAAGATAAAAGAGAAAGAAGGAAGCCACAAAGAGTTGGAATGAGTTACCAAAGCTTCTTGACTCTAATTTTGCGTCTTCACTCCGTATCTGAGGACAAAAGTTCTTTGACTGCAGACTCAACACCTTCAAGTTCTAGGGTTCACAAACACTAATTCCCTTTTATAGTTGGTTCCATTTAGATCCTCTATGGCTCTACTAAAGTCTCCCGAGATAGGATACGGTGGGGTTACGTCCAAACTACTGCCATGAACAACCCCATAAAGCTAAAAGAATCAAATCATCGAAGGCCCAAAAATGTCCAGTTGTCATCAAGATAACCGTTATTGACATCTACCAATCAGAAACAAGATTCCTTCTTAGTCTTTTTTTCTTTTTGCGATTATTAACTTAAAAACATAAACATGTCTCAAATGCCAATAAGAAATGGCAACAATATTGGTAATACACTAATATTTATTCTTTCTTTTCAGGGAGGTAAGTTGCCTATTTCCATTTGAAAAGTACTTCTGAGTGTTTCTTAAGGTGTGTTTTGGCTTAAAAAGCCAATTTCACTTTTTTTTTGTCTTTATTTGATTTTGTTTATTTTTTGCGTTTGTTAGTTTTGCATTGATTTTTTTGTGTATTATTGGTTCGTCACGACGAAAGGAATCGAAAAAGGTAAAAGATTATGATTAGAACTCTCAATTTTTAGAATAAGATTGAAAAAAGTGTAAAAATCTGTCTTTTTTACTTATTTTTGTCTTTATTCAAAAAAAATTAAGCTTCAATCATAATTTTTTACTTTTTTTATTCCTCGTCTAGACGAACCAATAATACACAAAAAGTTGATGTAAAACTAAAAAATGCGGGAAAAAAAAAACAAATAAAGACGAAAAAATAAGCCTGGTGACTTTTTAGGCCAAAACACACCTAAATAAGGAAAAAACATTACGCAAGTACGACTTGCCAAACGAGAGACAAAAGACATGGATTTGCATCATGGTGGTGATACTAATTTACTCATTAAATAAATTCAAGGAATAATGACCTTAGAAGATATAATATTAGCCTAAGTCACATGGACCAGGGTTTGGGTTTCGGTTACATTGTGTCCAAGCGCGAGATCCATCTAATTGACAAAAGGACTCCATCTTCATTTTTGTTTGCATCTTTCATTTCCTAGAGTGTTAATAAGGCTCCATAAAACATTTCGGGAAATGCTATAATACACATCCCAATGGGTGTGTATGGGTATCCCCTTGATTCATACCATTTTGAATAAAAATTCAAATATTTTGGATAAAAGATTTTATAATATCAATCTTGAATTCATGTACAAAAAATTCATAACATAGACCAAAAATGTTATGAATTCAAGGGATGCATATTGTACACATCCAAATTGGGGTGTGTATTGGTAGCATTTCCGACACATTTCCCACATAATATGGGAGCTCAATTTATTCTTATTTTTGAAACAAAAATTACTAAACATTTCAGGGTTTCAGATATATCAGTTATGCCTCCAAAAAAAACTTTACCATATCGTGCTTAGAGAAATATTTTATCATTGTGGCAAATCATTTTTAAATGGATTTCTTCTAGTTGAAACCCCTAAATTCTACTAAATCCATATATTGAAAAAAGGAATACCCAAATTCAAGTATTTCAGTTGTTGGTGGATTTTTTAGTATCCATTGGTATGTCTAACTTGAAGTTCTATCTCTTTTAATATTTTCCCGCAGAAATTGCTTTATAAATAAATAAAGACGAGTTACTATAAAATAAAGTGACCTCAAAACAACTATACAAAGATACTTGCATCCCATGAAGACAACAACTTAATTTAAATGGTAAAGACACTAATATTGATCAATTTGGCATGGGGTAAGAGTGAATATAGAATTTTGGTAATTTAGCATCATAGCTATAATAGCAAAAATAATGCATTTAATTATCCCCACATATCATAATTAATAGGAAAGAATACTTAATACTCCTCAATGCTGAACTTTGCGTATTCCTTTGAGTTCCTTTTTGGGTACGCACTTCAATATCTTCTTGTTTGGTTAGTTTGTCTCAAAATATTTCTAAGGAATTTTCTCATTAATTTGAAGATTACAACTCATTGTTTAGTGTCTTATTTTTTGTAAAACTAGTTCCAAGAAAGCCAATAAAGAAAAACAAGGAGTTTGTGGTAAGTACATGGTGACTGTGAAACATAGAGTCATGTCCTATGAGAATGTACGCTATGAGTCTTCATGTATAAATGTTTTGGACTCCAACTATAGAAAGGGGGAAAAGGCGAAACTGCAATTAGCAACTATGTAACAAATGCTAGAAACAGATGTTGACTTACTACAAACAAAACTAACCCTGATCAATTTTCATCGACTACGATGCTTAGTAATAGCAACCAGGAAGAAGTATAACTATACAATATGAAAATATATGCACAATCATGTTGTAACTAATTACCAGTATCTGACATTCAATTGCATTTTCCTATTCAACTTTCAATTTACGCTATATCCACTGAAAGAGTATTTTTATTTTTAATTACGTCAAGATACTATGCACTCCTACAGACACTAGTCATGCTCCCAACTTAGATTCTTTCGTGTCCTCTCACTCTCTGCACCCGCTCCAGCTCTCACTCTTGCACCCATTCTTGCTTTGTGCAACTAAGGCCACCAGAAGCAACATGAAAAAAGAATAAATAAATTTTGATCTCCGCAATAAACTGGTTATGTCATTCATTGAGAATGTTTTTAGAAGATAACATGGAGCCCACTCCACGTACAAAAAAGGGATTGTTACCACAGATAAACGGAGCCCGCTCCACATAAATAAATAAAAAGAAGACAATGGAACATAAGTTTAATACATACTCCAATTGCTCTATTTCCAAAATCTTGGGGAATATATTACACAAGTTCAAAGAGAAATCTTAACCTGCAAGTACAGAACCGATTTATCTTCCCAATCTTTGTCACCCAACCCTTGAGATGCATCGGACGATGGAGACACAGCATCAGCTATCAAAAAGTATATCAAACCCTGTACAATAAACAACCAAGTCATTTTTCTAGGAGTTGGTTCAGGTGATAAGTGGAGTTCTGTAGCAGCAATAGCAGCCTTGGGTTCATAACTTCCGCCAGATTGCAGCAAAAGTAGCATAAAAACAAAATTTAATTAACTTTCACAGAGACTGTCAAATACCTAATAGTATTTGTTGAAAAATAGTCCAAGTTCGTAAGGTGATTCAATCATTCAATCCTATTTTGATGTTACTTGAAGAAAAATGTGCTACTTTTAATAAAATAGGCAATCAAGCCCATTCAAAATATTGGTTGCTCGAAGGAACTTCTATAGGTGCCGAGTACAGCTTTAGAGGCATTATATAGGCTTCTACATCAACCACTGATGTGTTGATAGCCAAGGTTGTAAATCGTGAATCGAGGAGAGAATCTAAATGACCCTTTTCAGAATCACAACGATATATGTATATGTATATATTGTTTACAAGGCATTTCCGAATATGAGCTCGGCAATAATGGATTACAAAGAAGAAACGGATATGAGCTCGGCAATAATGGATTACAAAGAAGAAACCTCATCAAAAGGAAAAAAAGATGATTGTAATTGAATTGTAGCAACGGTTTCCGCGACTCCAAGGAGGGTCCCCTCCTCAGCAATTCCCAGATGCTCTTTTCTGTGAGACTTCAGCTGAGTGGAGAGAGGGAATAATGGCCACCACCTCCTTCAGTCCGAACGCCGGTTCCCTAAGCAGAGAGACATCTTTCTCTCTTAGCTTGGATGAAACCAAAAGGTGAAAGGACACCCAACCTCTACTGGCTTTAGGCTGCCACTGCAAGCTTCAGTTGACAGGGTCAGGGAAGGGCTACTGACTCAGCTTGATGTCCTCGGTCACAACATGGCTCTGGGATAACAGATAACCTCAATAGCTTGATTTCCCAAAACCTCCCCCCACCCACAGAGGGTAAAGAACCCATGAAAAACGAAAGTGCACCTCTTGGGAACAAGACGAACATCGCTAAAATGGACACATGGTGGAACCTTCAACATTAAGGCCACGCATTACTACAGAATCTCCAATTCGTAAGGACGGGCGAATGCAAAGAACAATGACATCCGGTCACACCTATTTGTGTGATAGGCGAACTCGAGTAACACACGCCTACAGATCGGGTGTCGTGACCAATGGCAAAAACCGATAAGCAGGTCACTGCGTACAGGTGATATAGCACTGGAACCACGTGGGAAGCCTGTCCAGTCCAACTGTAATCAAGTATTGCATCCAAGAAGTTTTGGAACATTGGGCCAAGGTAAAATCTCGGGGGGTCTCAGAGACCGTATATCCCTCAGAGGAAAGGAAGTTCCCGAGAAGAACTAGATCTCGGGCAATGAAGATTTCTAGCACTCCCTCCTCCCAAAGCTATGGCTGAGGATGGTCCTCAGTAAATGCTCGAAGAGTTGAATATGAAGGAACTCATTCAAAATACGTTTAAACATATTTTGGACATAAAGGTGTCCATGACACATGGGAGTTTAACCTATAAATACTAGGAGGACGTTCAAGGGCTCGTTAGTAAGAAATAAACTAAGCATTTCTAATGTCTTAGAGAGAATTTGGATACTGACATAATCGTCGGAGGGCATTACCAGTCGACAACACCAGTCCGAGTGTCCTCAACGATTCTCTCTTTTGCAGTCAACAGGTTTTTTATCAAAGTCTTCATCTTCTAAGCAGAATCTCAAAGAAAAAACTCATACAAAACGGAGTCCTAAACCTGGCCTCCACACACATCTATGAACCGAGGAAAGAGTCATGGATTGGATCAAAAGGATATGTTTGCAGTTAAGTAGTACACTAGTATCCAAAGCTTTGTAATTTGTGAAAGGAGATTGACTATTATCGATTTTCCGAGGCTAACTGTCCTAACATTGCAGTAACAATCTACCCAATGATCAAGAATAATGGAAAGCGAAAGAATATTTATGACTTTCATGTCATGAATATAGAGTATAATCATATTGAAGTTACAGACCAAGACCAACTCCTCTTCCCCATATTGAAGTATAGTAATATTGACTTTTGAGTCTACTTATTCTTCTTACAACCTGCTTTGTTTTAGAGTCAGATTGCTTCTGAATTGCTGATTTTTTCTGTTCTGTTTGTTTTTTGGGGCTTTTATTCGAGTTGTTTTTAACAGTATGTTGGTTCTGGGACTTGACCTATCTTATTATTCTTATGCTCTGTTATTTTTTTTGGGTCTGTTTCCATCCTGCGCTGTCTTTTTCCCTGAGTCAGCTACTTTCTGCCAAACCATTATCACTTTTATAATGCTCTTCAAGCTCAACATTAAAGCAATAGTTGCCTATCCAAAAAAACATTAAAGCAATAGTTTATTATGGATGTTATGCATATGTTTTTGTTCAGTATTTGGTTATTTCAACATCTGCAATGTTATGTTTGTGATATTTGGGAAGGTAGAAATATTTCCTAATGTTGATTGTACCTATATTAAGATTATACTTATTTTTTACGGCTTCCGCCATGCTCTAATGAGACGTGCACCTCTCGCCTAGCTCCACAGGACCATGGTGCCTTGGTGTTCCTATAGCCTTTTAAAACACCGGTTCACATTATTAAGGCCACTTTGTAAACCCAAGAACCAGGAGTGATGACAATTAAATTAAACATGTATCCGATGCAATTTCATCTAATGAGATGGTTATCACATTGTACGCATGTATAAGTGCATAAGCGGACCTAATGCGATCAACTTTGTTAGAAATGTTTGACCAATTCTTTAAAATTCTAGCAACGGTAACTGAAATGCACTTGCTCTAAAGGGATTATTGGATCACAGGGATCAATATATTCTGCCTTTATTATGTCCATCCAAAAACTAAACCAATTTCTCAACCTCCCAAGCACTGGTCTTACAGTATATGTAGCCATGCGGAAGCGCATCACCACAGGTCGGTCATGTTCAATCCTTCTAGGGTGGCATTTGGGTCGGGACAATGTTACCCATAGATAGTGCCGAACACTCGCACAATGGATGGCCCAAGTGGCAGAGCCAGGATCTTCATCCTCAAGGGGCCAGAAATGTGAAAATATATGGAAGCTGTGATTTTTTGGATCGTCCGAACTTAAAATGATCAGACTGTGAATTTGGATCATCCAAACTTGTTTTTGACTATTCATGAAACAATAAAGCTAAACACACAACAAATCCACACAACACTCTCACATAACCCACCCCTATGTGAGAGTGTTGTGTTAAAGCATCCAACTCAATACCAATTGGCTATGAGTGGAGAGGCTGCCCAGGTTCATATACTAGCTCTGGTGGTTATAATTAACCAATGTGGGGCAAGCTCTAACACTCCCCCGCACGTGCAATCACTGATCCGCATATGGAGAGGTAAACAAATGATTTTACACGTACAGCAACTATCAAACATCAACAAACAAAGGAGGAACCAACCATCAACGACATAGAGTCTTGTCCAAAGCCTCCGAAAGCCTAGCTCTAATACCATGTTAAAGCATCCAACTCAATACCAATTGGCTATGAGTAGAGATGCCGCTCAGGTTCATATACTAGCTCTGGAGGTTATAATTAACTAATGCGGGACAAGCTCTAACATGTTGAGTGGAATTTGTTGTGTGTGTAGCTTTTTTGTTCATGAAAATATGGAAGCTGATATTCTAAATCAATTGGTTTAAATGGTTGTTCTCTAATTTGAGCGAAAAGCATTAGTCGCTAGCGATATCGACAATAAACAAGTAGAACTACCACTGGCAAAATTCCAGGTTGTTAGACATGGGAAACCCCTGGACGGGGATGAGAGGCCGTTTTTCTAGACTTCCGTGTGACCAAATAGAAGCAAGTTTTGTCCTTCTATTTTCCTCCACTTTATTATAGCTCTGCAGAGGCTCGAAGGAAAATTATTCCTTACCACTTAACCAAGACTGGAAAAGAAGAGACACATTAATCATTAAAGGAAGTCTGCCAAAGCCTAACGTACATTTTTATTTTATCAAAAAAACAAGAGACATACTTACCATAATACCAATGTAATTTTGTCGTCGGAAACTTCGAAGGTTGGACATACATGAGCGCAAGTAAGCTCCACTGCTGCTGAGAGAACTCAAACTTAATGTACTACTCCCAGACGGAATGACATAAGTAGTCCTTTCCATTTTCCAACAAAGGACATTGCTCTCTTAAATAATCTGCCAGTCAAATATGGAGAAGTATTAGTATTATGATAGAATAGGAAACACCAACTACAAAAGTACCACTTTATTTCCAAGAGGTGAATGTTGAAAAGAGCTGATTTTATCCGGATTTGGTGGCCATGCTGGGCACTAGGTACCATGCACCCATCCGGCCGTCCTTTGTGAAAATGCACGGCTCGGATCAAATCCAACTCCATGTGAGAGCCATTGCTTGGATTTGATCCAAGCCATGCATTTTTTCAACGGACGGCCGGATGGGGTGCATGGTAGTATGGTACCCCTTGTCCATTTTATCCACACACTTTAACGTCAAATTTTCAAGACTACAAATGCACACAGTTGATGCAAGACTGATGATAGATGTTTTTCACTTTAGACAAGCTGTCATTAAAGTTCTACAAGCGGACTTTCTGATCACGCTGTAGTATTCACAGAACTTTAAAAATCTTTTACAGGACTACTATGTTGGGCTTGCAATATTATTACGTTGGATTCTTGTTATTCACAATTTTGGCCAATGACTTGGCCCCTGTGTGGATAAACGAAACACGCTGCACATAGGTTATGAACATTTTATTGACAAGAACTCTCTCCCCCTTGCTTCCTCCCTGCTAAATTTCTCTCCCTTTCTTCTCTTTCCGCGTACATTAACTTACATATTTGTTCAAAGACAATCCTATCAACTATAGTACAATGACACCGATATCAATATTTGGTGTGGATTTCTCTCCAAACGTTAGAGTAACCCTTCACTAAAGATATGGGGATGTGTCTCAAAGTTGGATATGGGTCGGTGAATATGTGAATTGATAATTATATTCTATGTTCTAAAGAACATTGCCATAAAAGATGTTACTATTTAGAGAGTACACTAAGTTACATGAGATGTGAAGGGAAAAACCGAGTCCTACATTACAATCATGAATCATGTAAGAGATTCAAAAAATTCCTTTTCTGCCAAATGTGAGTTTCCTCGTCAAACATAGCTAAAAATTAAAGAATTCATGTTTGAATCGAAGATTGCAATTATCGGATCTGGATACAGGTTAAGGAACTTTTGAATCGCACATACACCCTAATACATCTATACCTTGCACCTGTCCGTACCCTTGTCTTACTAGCCCATTCAAGATGCAATGGCAAAACATCTTTACAGGAAGTCACTTAATGGTTCAATGCATCACATAACAGATTTAACATAACACAACTCAACCGAACTCAAAATATCTCACTTCTCATGGTAATTGCTCGTTGACACAAGCAAGCATACTTCGTCTTACCTCATAATCTTGTACTAATTAAAGTGATTTTGTGGCTTAGGTAACAGATTATGAAATACAAATCTGAGTAAAGGGTCCATATTATCCCTCCACTGACATGGATAAATCCCACAAGTAGGTCATGGCCTGACAAAGTTATACTAGAACCAAGAAGATATAGCAATAAACGCATTAACAATACAAGTTCCACTAACTTATCCTTTATTAAGTGAACAAAGTTCAAGTATAAGTTTCCATTAGGATTTCTTATCAAGACAATCTTGAGAAACTATACGATGCTTATCAATAGGATTAAAACTCCATAGACTAATAGAGCAACATCCCTTTCTATTCTTGTCTTTATTGCAGTTTGCAAGCATTTCATTTCAGACATACCACATAAATACATACAAAATCCTTGTATACATATTTAAGAGTAGGAGAGTTGGATATTAGTGTTAGAGTTTACCTTGAGACTCTTCTCCTATGGCCGAAAGGTCCTTTGCAGCATTATCCACCTGTAAATCCATTGTCACAAATCAATCAACCCTAAGGTTCAAGACAGGAAAGAAAAAAGACGGGGAAGGGGGGTTAATAGTCCCACTGTAGGTAATGTCACCTCATGGTGCAAGTTAATCTGGATCTCCAAAACCACAGCAACAATCACAACGCATAACACCACCGCATCCTGCAGCTGCATCTGCTGTTTCTCCACATAACCAGTTGCAACCTTCCCGTCGAGTTACACCACATGACAGAGGTGCATCTAGACCTTCCTCATCTTCTGAGAACCAGCGCAATCACAGTACTTGATTTTCTATTGTTCGCATGAGACGATTGGAGTAGTCGCTTTGGAGGACATTTGGACTAGTGTTTTGTGTAATTGGAATGCAATGAGAAATATAAATTCTTGACGGAAGACAGGATTCTTTGATGGGAATCCTATCATCCATCTTGCATGCCAAGCAATAAAGAGGGTATGATTTTTTTACACAGCTTGAGTGGTGTTGGATGGTCTATTTTTTTAAGTGCTTATAGGTTGAACATTTTGAGTGCACAACCAACCCGCCAACTTTCCGCACCGTGACCGCCAATTACCAATCACCTTCTTACCCCTACCATCTACCCACAACTTCTTTAACCTACAGCCGCCACCTAGCCAGATTATCTTTAACGACACCCCATCTGACCACGAATGCAGACAACACACCCCATCATCAATCCACCACCCACCCAGAAAACCCGAACCTAGGTCTGTAACTATGCCCCCCCCCCCCCCCCCCCCCCAAAAAAAAAAAAAAAAAAACCTCCCAATCAGCCACCCAAATATTTGTTGAGTTTCAATAAGCAAACCAAAGCAGAGCAATAGCCCCAAAAGGGGCAAAACCACCCAAAGCGAAATTGAGTACCTTCTACTGATTATCCAGTTCGAACCCAAGATATTGAGTACGAAATCCAGCAAATCGAGTTTGAACCCAGCGTAGATATATGAAAGAAGAGGAAGTGATCGACGGTGGCGGTCGTTCCGTAGGCAGATGGAGGTGCCGACCGCCGTTGATCTTCCAGAAAGCGGCGACAGAGCCAACTTCAGTTCTATCGTAAGCCCCACAACACCACCAAACATGCCACACGTCTATACTTTTGTCAATTTTGTGCTCATGATGAGTCCCCAATAGTTTAAATAAAAGGGTTTTATCTGTCGCATTTTTGCCACACATGCATCCATAATACGACTTTTATACGATTGATGTTGTACGTGGGTGTATTTTGATAGATTCAGGATAAACTCGTGAATAAGGTGTGTTTCAACGCCACGGAATGTCAGGGAAGGCCGAGCACCGGAGACCACGTGGCACTCCGCCACCGAGTCCCGGGAGTCAAGAATGAAGCAATCAACAAGGCTCGGGAAGCCAAAAAAGGTCAAGTGAAGAGATTATCAAACAAAGAGAAAAGAAAAAAAAATCAAGAAGTCTACATACCAGTATAGGTTTTTCCCATACTAGTATCCTGCGACTAACAAAAGCAATCAGGAGGTCTACATACGAGTATGGGTTTTTTCCCATAAAACCTATACCGGTATCCAAGAAGCAAAAAGGCAATTAGAAGTTCTACATACTAGTATGGGACCCATACCGATATTCAGCCTGTTTTCTGTAAATTTTTTGCCCGATCTCAGCTTATTTTCAGGGGCATTTTTTACCTTTTATACACATTTCAAGGGGCTATAAAAGCCCCCAAACATCATATTTTAGGATTATCTATTTTTTTCACCTTCTCTCTTTACCTCCTTTCATTTCTTTTTAGGTTTAGCTCTCACTTCTCTCTAGATTTGAGACTTATTTGGTTAGATTCAAGCTTAAGTCATTCACAAAAGTTGTAAGTACATCGTTAATCTCTACAAATCCGTGTTTTATTTCAGTTGAATCAATGTTTCACGTTTTTATGCCCCTTTTACTTAGTCTTTTCATTTCTCCTTTGATTATGTGTGAGTAGTGTAGCAAGGCTAGGTCAATGGGTGATTAGCACCCCATGGCTTGGGTTATCTTGTTCTTCTCTCAAAATGGGCATCAAAAGTTGTTTGTTTAAGAGTTAGGGTTCAAGTTTTATGTATCAAAACTAAGATTTGTTAACATTTTTTATCTTGTGTAGGCAAGGGCTTGACTACATGCCACACATGATGCTTAGAGCTATGGCATTCAAAGTGTTTGTAAAAATGCCTCAAAGAACCTTCCTCTTGAACAAACCCATTTTCTAGAATCCAAATGTGTTAAAATATTAAATCTTCCAGTTGAGCAAGTTTGACTACATGCCTCAACCGTGTAATCTTGAGAGGAGCAATTTAATTCAAGTCATGAGTGTTTTGAACCCCTTGAGTTTGTCTTTAGTTTAAATTATCGTTAAACTTTATTTTCTAGTCATTTAAAGGTAGAGAGAATTTCACAATCAAAACCAAAAGGTTGGCCGTTCTAATGCCAAAACCCCTACCAGTAAGTCTCTCAATAGCTCCGACCCTTCCCTATGGATTTGACCTCAGACTTCCAAGTTATTATGCTACAACCGACCTAGCCCTACGCTTGGGGCGATACTAACTACAACAACGCTAGGTCGCAAGTAGCTCATAAAACATAGGGGAAAATAAAATAAATAAATAAAAGAGAGAGCAAATTTGAGATTAAAAAAGCAGAAAAAATACTAGCTTTTACAAGCCCACTTAGAACTTGATTTGTTTACTTTTGTCTTACGACTACGTTATACAATTCGGGTTCTATTTTTTCTATCCGAGATTTCATCTCTTACAACGCAGTTGTAATCATCTGGAGTTCTAAACTTGTCATCCTCATATAGCATCAAAACTATGTGTGCATGGGGTAATCCTCTCTTTTGGTTTTCAATAACATAAACATAAGAAATTGATTTACCCAAAACATGTTTTGTAAGAATGTCTTTCTTGAACTCCTCAAATTTTGATATGAACACTCTAGCAACTAAATTGGGACAATTGTGTGAGTCTTGTGGGAAGCAACTCATTACGAATTTCACGCAATTACCATTAAATGTCATCATTAGGAAAAGATCTACTTTGCCATACCTTTGCACGAATAGCCATTGAGTCTTGTAACAACCCAATTTTGACTTGTACAATATTATCTGCTATGGTCGCCAAGCTCCATGGACTTCCCAGTAGGTCACTAATTCCTCTTCTTTTTGTTCGGCATTGGTGATCTTTTTTTTTTTCCATGGTAATACGTCCAGTCTGATGTCTAGTAGTCTTCATAATTGAGTCTTCAACTTTTTCGGTACAATGGGAGGTACGTGTACGCTACATATGATTGGCCACATTTGATATGAAATTTCTACGTAAGGATCTATCTCTGCGTCAATAGTTACTTCATAGCAGCTCATCAGGTACCTCTAGAGACCTCTATGAACTATCAAAATGCCAATTAACGTCACTCAACAAAAAATATTTGTAAGAAACCTTAAGATGGGGAAATTTTGATTCCAAGGTGGCAAGTATGGTCACGCTGGCGTGCTCTATATTTATGGCCTAAACCTGAAGGCCTTAAGTATAACGGCCCACCACCACCATGCACAATATTGTCCGTTTTTGCCGCCCAAGCTCCAAGGACTTCCCAGCAGGGTCACTCATCCCATGATTACTCCTAGGGCGAGCATGCTTAACTGCGACGTTCCAATGAGTTTTGACACCCTCACGGCTTTAAAAGGCCTTGTGCAAGTTAGGACATGATCTATTCTCTTATATCATAGAACTCCCTTGCATCCAGGTGGGTCATGGGCTGTCACATTCTCCCCACCTTATGATACAACGTCCTTGTTGCATATTCCCAGGAGAGATATAGCACTCTGTTCTAACTCTGGGATTCAAGAGATAGCTAATGCAGATTTTAGAGGTGGCTCATACCTCGTAGTCCAAGATTGTACTATGATACCAACTAGAACGACCCGCCACCACCTTGCACAATATTGTCCGCTTTGGCCGCCCAAGCTCCAAGGACTTCCCAGCAGGGCCACCCATCCAGGGTTCCTCCTAGGGCGAGCACGCCTAATTACAAAATACCAATGAGTTTTAACTCCCTCGCAGCTTCAAAAAGGCCTTGTGCAAGTTAGGGCATAATCTATTTTCTTGTATCACAGAACCCCGTTGCATCCAGGTGGGTCATGGGCTGTCATAGTCTTGATATCGTTAATACATGTCATGGCGATTGCCAACGAATGACGATGCTAATATGGTCCTATGCCCGACATCACCTGTATTCGGGTTTTGAATGCGTGTGTAAGCATTAGTATGTTTTTAAATATTTAGCAGTAAAAGATATTGTGATATGTTTTTTTCCATATTGTATTTGTGTTAATTATGCCCATGTGTGAAGAAGATGACTTTTGTTCACTGCCGGGGTTGATAATCCGACCGTCTTTGATCTTATTCGACATCAGCTTTGCGGTCTGGGGTCACGGTTGTGGCATGGCGTGAGCACTTTGTTGTCGATGATGGGTTGTGGTGGTGGCATGGTATGGACCTTCATCGATGGCGGTGAGGCTGAAGTCATTTGGGTAGCTATTGCTTGGATTTTTTTGTTTGATTTTTTTAATCACCTTTTGGTTGATTCCCCCTCCCCTCTCCCTCGACTTGATGCACCCATTGTCAAGTTTCTTCAATAAAGTTGTTGCCATTTAGGGGGGAAAAACGATATATCTTCCTTTAATAAGTGCAACTTCATCTCCACCGACAATAATTACAACTACTTGGGATGTTGTTGAAAGATTATATTGACAACAATCAATCGGTTATTCTTCATTGATAAGTTTGCAATTCTTAATGTCTAGAAATTGGGCCATTGGACGAAAACTACGTACAAAGGGATTGTGAGCATCTAATATGTCATGCCCTACATTTTTAACATAATTTTTGTACATTTCATAATAACCAAGTAGCCCAAGGCTTCCAATAAATACCCATAAGTGAAATACAAACATTCATTACATGAGTCACAAATTCGAAATTAGTTAAGTTATTACAACCCGAATGTCAAAAGAGACAAAATTACTACAAAATTTTACATCACCAAATTCTGATAAGTCAAGTTACTACATCATTAAGATATCAGAAGTACATGAGGATTGAGTAACTCTCTCTAGTTTTCAATAAGCTTTAAACAATAGCATGATGCACTCCAATTCATAGATGTGGCCTTGTACCTGAAAAATGATAGGGTTGAGGATATACTTGCCTAGTAGAAAAATCTATAACACAAACTCTATATATGTATGTGGTACTATACGAATGTGTGAACCTATAATGCATGAGAGTAATTGTAAAAGTCCATTTCCTTGAATCCACATCCAGCGCGCACGCACACACACTTCCTCATCTATTTCAATGAGTGAAATTACCAAATAACATGTTGAGTGTGGCCTCACCTGTCGGTGATCCACTACTAATATATTCTGCGACTTTAGGAACACGCCCTCCCCCTTTGGCCAAAGGCAAAGCATCAAGATGCTCAAGCCCAATCATAATTGGATCAAATTCCACAACCATGTTTCCAGAATCACACCCCATTTTCAAAACATTTAAATTACCTCAACAAAACACTTTACTTGAAAACCTTTTCACAATTTCCTCATGGTTAATCCCACAAGTGCCAATACCATCCATGCCATAAATGCATGTACAAATGTCCCAATTTCAGTATTATGAAAGCAATTTGATGCATAATCATTAATATCACAAAAGTCCCAAAATGGGTTCAAACCATAAACCTTAACTTCAATCAAAACATGTATTTTCACCACCAATCAACCAAATCCAAAATCCATGAAGATAAATACACTACAAAACTCAACTATATAACCCTTGGTTAGAAATCTACGTCCAATATCAAGAGTTCGTGGAAAAAGACTAGAAATTTCACAATACCAACAAGATTTACAAAGATTGGGAGTAGAAATCAAGATTTGATGATCCAAACACACAGATATATGGAGAGAGGAGAGAAATCCCTACCTTGAATGAGTTTTAAGCAAAACCCTAGATTTTCAAGCACAAGCTCCAAGCAAAACAATGGAGAGAGGAGAAAGCCCTTGGAGAAGAGAAGGAGATTTAGCTTGGTTGGAGGTTAGATCGTCAAGAAATCATGGAGAAAATCTAGAGACAAGGTAGAGGAGAAGAGAGAAGGTTGAGGAGTGAAGAGTGTGTGTGAAGAAATAAAGTGAAAGCCCCAACTCGATCTTATAAAATCTACATGGGTATCAATACCTTAAAAACATGGATCGATACCATGAAGTTTCAGGATGAACAAAAGGTTTTAGTATTGATACCTTGAAAACATGGTATTGATACCAAGAGGCTCTGGATTCTTCAGCACGCAAACAGCACTACACAGGCAAACACTATTTAGCTTGTTATATGAAAATAAAAAAGTACCCCCTATTTGGAAAAAATGATGGGGTCTAGAAAGGCTAACTCCAAATAGATAAAAAGTCAACTCTCCCAACAAGAACAAATTTAAGAAATTCCAAAATAGCGTACTTTTAAATATGACTCACTAAGCCCTCTCGACTTGTTCACAAGGCTTCATCTTAAATCCGTAGAAACATTTGTACAAAGATAGGTTCAATACGCCAAACCCAAGAGTAAGGTATTTCACATTTAAAGTAAAAAATAGCCCTTTTCGGTAGCTAAGTCTCAGCATTGACTTTTCAACTATCAACATGGTACTTTAAAACACGTCATAAATTGTGAATTTACAAAGAGACGAAAATTACGGGTCTTTACATAAGATATACTTCAGTTCTCAACTATGTGGCATCGTAATCCACTTCTTCCAGACATTTGATTTTCAATTTCATGATCATTGTCACATATTTAAAGCTTCAAATATCATACTCATTGTGCATCAATGACTAATCGACTAGATAAGTTTACACTTGATTTTGCAAAATTAACTAGGTTTCAAGATATTTTTCAAGTGGAACTACAAGTATTTCAAGAAAAGGTGCAACGGGGACTAAAAAGAACTAGGGTAGAAGGACGCAACCGATCAAAGGTTTTAATTAAAAGACGTAAAATACTTCTTATTTCTTTCGCAAAAATGACCCAAGTGTCCTTTCTGTTGGAAATAACCGTTAGAATTTCTTAAACTTATATAATTGGAGATAATGACACAACAAACAAATAATATGACGATACTACAAATATAAAATGAGAGATTAGAAAAACTTCCTCGATTTGTAACTCCTCAATGTATCTTAAGAGATATAACGTAACTTACATTATTAACTCCAATATCAATGCATATAATATAATTCCTTTTGTGGCTATAAGTGTGGAGATTCAAAAGTTATTAATAGGACAATGTTCTTCCCTGATTTGTTTTAAATGTCTTGATAGAAGCGAAAAAGTCTTTGAACAAGTTCAACAGATAAAGGTTATTGGCTTTTCCGGCATTTCTAATCCTAAAAAGAAAACAAGGGAGAACATTTATGTGTTTGATGGGAAAAAAAAACAGTTTGCTGTATTTTTCTTTTGCTTGTTATCTATGAAGGAAAACACTTTTGTAACAGGGGAGTTATAAATTGTTATCCTTTAACTATTGGTGAGTTCCATGCTTTACAACGAAAATCTATTTTTATCTCATAGATATATCGGAAAAATTTATTTCAAAAATGTCGGCAAGCTATTTATAATGGCACAATACAGTGACTTGAGGAAATGTCTTAAATGTGGGGGTTTGAAAGGAATTAAATAAGGCTCCGATAATTTTTAACGGTACATACGAGTTATTTGAAAGGCTCCTAGTAGTGAAAAAGACTACTGGCCTTGTGATTGGGTAAAAACTTGAGAAGGAAACAAAAGAAGTGGTATGAGTCGTATGACTACTAACCACACGAGGAAACACATGACGGTTAGTAGATGCTTAGACTACTAGTCATGTGAAGGAAAAGATGTATAAGAACTCTGAAAGCGTGCATTTCTATTTATGAAATGGAAAAAAATGGTTCCATGTGGGGGTCAAGATCACTGGCCAACATAAGGCGAGAAAACGATATATAAGACCCTTAAAAGGGGGAAGTGCGATGTTAGTAACAAAGACAGTGGTTCCTAGTAGATTATTGAGACTACTGGCCACAATATGTAGCTCCTAGTAGAAGGCTACTGGTCACTAAAATTAGTGATTCCTAGTATAGGGATATTGGTTACCGAGGACGGAAATTGTCAAAATCTTTGCAGACCAAGTTTCTTTGATGGGTCTAAAATATATGTTGCTTTGATTCAAAAGAAAGGACCAAACTCACTTTATGAGTCCTATATAAAAAATTTGTTACCTCGATTGATTTTGGAACATGTGGGTTTGATGTTGCCTCGATTAATATTGATCAAAGTACATGTACTAGATCCAAAGCATATATGTTGCCTCGAATCAATGTGGCTTTTGTTGAGAGAACTGGATTGATTGTTTATTTACCTCGAATCGATGATGCTTTTAGTGAAAAAAATTGGATCATTGTTTAGATCCGAAATTACGAGTTGCTTCGGTTGAGAATAAAAGGACCATGTTTGCTTGATGGGTTCTAAACATCAAATCTTTTGATGAGTCCCTTGGAAAAAAATGGCGTGCTGGTAAAATGCTATATATGCATGAGAAAGATTAGTGTGGACGCTAATCGGAAATCATCGAGGGGTTTGGGACTGAAGCCTATAAATTAGTCATCACAGTGGACACCCAACCTTTGTGATTGGAGATCCCATGAAGAAGGTTCAATGGGTAACAACGAAATTGTAGGTTGACTAGAAAGATTACAACATTTTAATGAGGGGTATCCCTAGCCCCATTCCTATGGTGAGAGTGATCTTTGTTGTGACGCTTGAGGAAGAGTTTAACTTTGAATGAGTCCGAGGCAGGTATTCTGCGGGGTATTGGTCACAAATAACCTTGAAGGTCTCACCTAAGTGAGTGTGGTAGTGGGGTCGCTGTTGTGGGAGATTAGGCTACTCCTTAAAGACATTCATGATACAGGATACGTGCGCATGACCGTAATGCGCAAGCCTGACTAGAATCAAAACAAATTGCCCGCACTGTGTGTGGGGTAAGCAGAAGTTTGGCTCAAGGACCTAGTTCAAGACATTTAATTCACTGTGGCGCCTTCAAACGGAACTTACTTTTACCAAGTGTAGGTTCAAACCCGAAAGGTACCTACACCCATTGCGCAGTAAAAATACTCATGTATTATATAAATATTGCTTTTATATTTCGGAAAGATTTTTAAAATCTTGCGGGGGATTGTTAGAAAAAAGATTTTAAAAATATCTTTAAATCAATTTATTGTGTCAAATTATATTAGCTAATTAAATTGGTGGTTATTGGTATTAATATTAGTAACTCCCAAATATTATATTGTGTATTAAGAGCATATTATATGAAGTGGTTAATTGCATAGGAGATTTGTTATTCTATATAAAGGTGGCTAGTCCACAAGATGAAAAGAATATTCTTGATGAAATTATTTCATCAAACCCATGAGCTATATGTAACACACATATATCTAGATTACTTGAAATATAGGTTTATTGGTTTGAGCATACGGGGGGCTCTTGATTCGTGTGGAAAGCTTTAGCTGCACACAAAGCTTCCGTGGATGATTGTTGTATCTTGGGAGTGGAATGTCACACAACTCGGTGCAAGTGGGGACATATCTTCTCTTAAGAGAGCGCTTTGCGCGTGCCTCAATCAATATAAGTTTTCTCATACTCTTATTTCTATTATTCAAGTATGGCCATATTATTATCTAGTTGTGTTGTTGTCTCCAATTATTTACTTTTACAGAAATTCTAACGATTATTTCCAACACTTTCATTCCATTTGCAGCGTATATTAGTTCTCATATCTTTTGTAAAATAAGCCCAATTATGGTCACATTTTGCATTGCCCCTGATGGGCAACTGATGAAAAGAATTCATTGATCCAATATGTTAAAACTAAGAGAAGTTTCAATGGAACAACTAGTATCGTGAGGTATGGAAGAGAACCCTGTCAGAGGCCAAAAGAGCACCAAACGAGGACCCAAACCAGCAAAATAGTTGAGGCAAAGGTACTGGAAAAACTGTCCGAATGGTCAGGCCACTCGTCCGGACGGGAAAGGCAAAACACGAACAAAAAATACAGGAGACAAAACCGAACACAGGGGTTCCAACCCAAGCAGCGGAAAGAAAAAAAAACACGTTTAAGGCTAAAACTACACATCAAATTGACCACAAACTCTTAGAATCATGGGGAAATAGGATCAAACTAAAGTATATCACAAAACTTCTCAACAAACTAGAGAGAGAGAGAGAGAGAAAGAGAGAGAGGGGGTGGGTTTCAACAAAATCATAATGGAGATAATCAAGAGAGAGAGAGAGAGAGAGAGAGAGAGAGAGAGAGAGAGAGGTGGGTTTCAACAAAATCATAATGGAGATAATCAAAGCTATAATATACAACAATACAACCCATAAACACTTAGAAAGAGTGGAAAAGATCCATACCTCAACAATTTGATCTCCAACAAACTCCAAACAAAACCCTAGCTTTTCAAACCCAAGTCTGCCAAGATCTTCACTCCTCCAAGATTCTACACGAAATTACTCCGTCTAGATGGCGAAAATGTGATGTATTTGTGATGGATTTCTGAGAGGTTTCAACCGGGGTGAAGTACTTTAGAGTGGGAGCTTGAGAGAGAGATGATGAGAGAGAGAGAGAGAGAGAGAAGTGGGTTTTCTTTTTCTCTAATTTTTTTTTCAGGCACACACACACACACACATACACTACCACATACATATAAACCCATAATCACACACACACCCTCATGTATATGCACATTTAATTTAGTAAAAAATGCAACATTTTTTACCTCTTTTAAAACAAGGATACGGTTATTTTTTGATGGGTTAGAAGGACATGTTCTTTTCAACATTTTAGCCATAAGGACATGAATAAGTTTTATGGACAACACTACCCTCCTCACCAGAAAACAAATCCTCACTTCCATTCCACCGCCTCACCACAAAACACTGCCTTCCTCTCTCAATCTTACACCTCTTCCGTTCTCTCTCTCTACCCCTCTTCCTCCCACCTCCCTCCTCCTCCTCTCTCCTCCGCTTCCACCCCCTCGTCGCGGCCAACTTCTACGTCCCACCGCCTCTCTCTGGAGGAGACAATTATGCTCAACGGCTGCGATTTCGAACACTGGCTTGTTGTGGTGGATGAACCGATATAGAAAAGCACTAACAATCAAGCTAGATCGATCGCGCAGTTTTTGTAATCGATCGCAATTGCGTTTGCCTATTCAATTGGACTCCACAACTGAATCGCACAATCAAGACCTCGCGATTGAGGTATTTTTCGCACGAATCAGTTTTGGTAATCGCTCTCAATTGTGTTTAAGTTCAATTGATCGAGCTAATTTTGGCGTCCACAGTAGGAATCGAACGAATCACTTTTGGTAATCGATCTCCTTTGCTTTTTGGCTGTCCGATTTGACTCCACATCTGAATCGCACAAATCAATTTTGTTGATGTTTTAGAGTTTTAGTATGAATTTTGATGCATGTTTAGTTACATCACACAATGAAGAGTTCCTTCATCTATGAACTTTAGTGAGATGTAACTTGTAACGCCCCGATTTTCGGAAGCATTAAGACAACTAATTAGGATTAATTTAATAAAAAGAGTTTCCATCAGAGTACACGTTGGAAAATGTGAAGTGCAACCCACTACAAAATACTTAGTACGGTTTGAGAAATTAATATTACAGATCCAACATTAAAAATAAAGGGGTGGGTTCTACAGATTAAGGTTCAACTCTGGATTCCACGGCTCCTCCTGAGTCTGGTCTGCCGGAAAACCCTCGGCTCCGAAATAACCGTCTCCTTCGACACCAACAGTACCTGCTTGATCACAGTCTGGCATAATACGTATGAGTCGCGTAGCAACATCATAGTATTATACCAGGGTCACACGAAGTGTAACACCGTGAGCGATAAATCACTCAATAGCTACTCTAACCCTCCCAACCCTTGCTAAACATACAAGTACAACATATATGATTGAAAAGTAGTAATTAAAGGAATAAGCAGGAAATAAATCGTAAAGCAGAAATTAAACACATAGTTGATTTCATTACTAGCCATTAACTTACATGTTCATCTAAGTTCTCAACCTAGAGAACTTTCCTCCCGGTTAACCACTAAGGAATATGACCAAACTGTGATTTATTCCCCCCTTGCTTGCCCTTCACTCGGGGGCCCCAACGGAAGGTATAAGTTACATACTTAATCCAGCCGTCAGCCGCCTCGCAAGGATGAATTTCCCATGGACGAAACTGTACCACTGGGCTACGTATGGCAACTGCCAGGTCCTGTAGGTATATAGCCGAAACTAGTCTATAATACTTCCACCCTTATAACGCCTCAGAATTCAAATGAAGCAAATCACAGAGTGTTATATCCTAGGGTTTCGAAATCAAGGCAGACTGCCAAACAATCCTCCGAAACAAATCACTTGGTGAAACTGCCATTCAACAACAATCTCAGGGTAACTCCCCATCAATCAATTCCAATTCACTTTTCCATTAACCTCATCGTCTATGCGATGTTCGCGTACGATCACCCAACCCGGGAACCTAGTTGTCCATTCTAACATTCAACACGTTTATGAAAAGTGCACTTAACAGTAGAAGCAAAGCGATAACGATATCACAAGGGTCACAACCGAATATCTCGATTCACAAGTTCACAAAATTCAAGTAATCGAAAACCAGGGGTCTAAACGTAATAAATTCAAACTACATGGGCCAAAATGTAATTTACTAAACTATTGGGGTCAAAACGTAATTTAAAGAAAGTAAGGGTCACCAACGTCATTTTAAGTAAGTATAAGGGTAGTCAAAGCAATTTCACGGTTCTAGGGTCCTTGGCGAAATCTTACTAAATTTGGGGCCTTTTTGTAAATAAAACTTTATACAAGGGAAAAATTGTAATTTTTCCACAACGAAGGGTAAACACGTAAAATACCTTATTTTAGCTAGTTATGTCATAACTTGACTCAGAAAGAAATTCCTTGAATTTTAGTAAGTCCAAAACTTTTATAAGAGTAATAAATGTAATAAAGGGCAAAACGGTCATTTTACACTACGAAGGGTGTTTTAGAAATTTTGATACGCTCATAAACTTCCACTGATGACATTTAATTGATAAAAAGTAGGAACATAAATATCTTTGTAGATTAAGTCACATACTTTATAAAACTACACTTTTAACCCTTAAGTTTAATACCAAGAACGAGAACAAGGTTAACCGTAATATGAACACATTAAATCTCCCATAAACACTTGAATAAGTCCTAATCATGCTTGAGAAGTTAAACACATGAATCAAAATGAATCTAGGGCTTAATATGCATGAAAAACATGGTCTAGGGTCAAAACCGTCGAAACTAGGAACACAAGGGGCTAACCTGTAATTACAGAACTTAAGCCAAAACTAGAGGGAACATTCTGTACCGGTAGTCCAGACGAGGATGAGGGTGGTCTAGACTATCGCCATCAGAAAAACAGGGGCAGCTTGTGTTTTGTTCGGGTTTCGTGAAACCCTTCACCTTGGGCCTTAACCCTTCGACTAAAAACTACCCCTAGGCTATTCTAACACATACAAATGCTTAGGAATGATTGGGTACGAGTCTCTACCTTGTTTTGCGAAAGATTTCGGTAAAACGAGTTTTGACAAAAAATCGGCGGAGGGAGCTTCTTGAGCCGGCTTGGCTTGCTTGGATGGTGAAATGTGGATGCCTAGGAGTGCAATGGATGAACTTGTGGAAGAAGATGGAATGTCGTTGGGTTTAGAGGTGGAAACCCAAGTTTTGGCCTTTTTCTCTCACTAGAACTTGATGGTGGAGTTGGGGGCTTTTTGCTCTAACACTTGGGAGTTTTTGGAGGAAGAAGTGAATGGAAGTAGAATGGAAGATTTGTGGGCGGATTTGATGATATAGGAGAGTGTAGTGATGGATTTTGGTGGGATGTGGTGTGTAGAAATGGTGAAAGTACAAGGGGTGGTTTGGGAGGTGATGGGGGAGGGTGAGGGAGTGTGAAATCAGTCATGGGGAGAGTGATGGGGCTGATTTTGTGGTGGAGTGTGGTGTTGGGTTGATTTGGAAGAAGTAGTGGGGTGGTTGGTGGAGTGTGGAGTGAGTATGTATGTATAAAGTACATATATGCGCACATGTGTGTGTATGTGTACTAGTATTACTTGTGTATGTGTATGAATGTGTATAATTACGTATGAAATGAATTTATAAAAATGTAATGCTCGCGATTAAAATGTAAACGTGCCTTAGGGTCGAATTTGTAGCAATTTGGAAGTATTAGGGTATAAACTGTAGTAATTGCAAATTAAGGGTCCTAAATGCAATTAGAAATTAAATAACGAAATTAAAGTAATTAAAATGAAATTAAATAATCCTAAATTTTATTAAAAAATTCGGATTATTACATAACTAGTTCTAAAAAATAGTGAAATAAGAGTTTTTGCATGTTGTGTTTTAGGTTTTATGCTTTGATATGATTTCACTAGTTGTATGCACATCAATTTTTGTTTCATTAGGAAGATGAGCTGGTACTCTCATTTCAATATCTCTTTACCAATTTTATGAACATTAGTGAGAACTAACTAGTTTTCGGTTTTATGTTCTTTTGTTTGTTCCATGACCACAACCATACATGGATACTCTACTCGAAGAAGGTCGACGTTGTTGAATGAAACAAAAGAAAATTGTGCTATGTTGTTAAAAGAAACACAAGAAAATTGTGCTATGTTGTTAAAAGAAACACAAGAAAATTGTGCTATCAAACTTCAAGTACAAATTACTTTCTGAAGTTTATGTGAAATGTTAATTAGGCTTTACCATGTTTCACTAGCTTTCACTTGTGTTTATGTGCTGGATGATTGAGCATAATTTGACAATTCTCGAACACAAAGTGATTATAGATTTATGATGATTAGTGACATTTCACTAGTTGTTGATGTATGTGTACACATGTTAATTGCGTACATCTACTTGCCAAATCTATGGGCGTCGGTGACCAATGAAGGCTTCCAGCCATCCGACTTTGCTTTGATAGCTGTAATTTCGACAAATAGGTGGTTGTGTTATTTTTTTTTTATAATTTTATGGACGAATTAGGTGTTTTAAACCAGCTATGAAGTTTAGTGACTTATCACTAGATTCGAAACAGCTTTATTCATTGATTTCTTCAGCTTTTTATGAAGTTTAGTGAGTTGTCACTAGTTTCAAGAGTTGACTAGTAGGTGATTTTTTCAATTTTCTGTACAAAATTAGAAATTTTAAAAATTAGTAAAAACGTCACTAACTTTTTGGGTCGCCGGATGTGGTCTGTTAGAGGTGGTGCGGAGGTGGGGTGGTGGTCAGCCGGAGGTTGTGTTGACTTTTTTTTGAAATTTTATGTACAAAATTAGGTATTTAAACCAGGTATGAAGTTTAGTGACTTGTCACTAGATTCGAAATAGCTTTGATCGTTGATTTCTTTAGCTTTTATGAAGTTTAGTGAGTTGTCACTAGTTTCAGGAGTTGACTAGTTGGTATTTTTTCAAGTTTCTGTACAAAATTAAAAATTTTAAAAATTAGTGAAATGTCACTAACTTTTTGGATCGCCGGAAGTTGGTGCGGAGGTGGGGTGGTGGCTAGCCGGAGGTTGTGTTGTTTTTTTTTTTGGAACTTTATGTACGAAATTAGGTGTTTTAAACCATATATGCAGTTTCACTAGATTCGAAATAACTTTGTTGGTTGATTTATTTAGCATTTATGAAGTTTACTGAGTTGTCACTAGTTTGAGGAGTTGAGTGATTGGAGATTTTTTCAAGTTTTTGTACAAAATTAGAACTTTTAAAAATTAATGAAATGTCACTAACTTTTTGGGTCGCCGGAAGTAGGTGGTGTGGAGGTGGGGTGGTGGTCAGTCGGAGGTAGGAGTTATTTTTTTTCAAATTTCCTGTACGAAATTAGAAGTTTTAAAAATTAGTGACATTTCACTAATTTTTTTGGTAGCCGAAAGTGGTCGCCAGAGGTGGGGTGGTGGTCAGCCGGAGGTAGGAGTTTTTTTTTTTGAATTTCATGTATGAAATTATAAGTTTTAAAAATTAGTGACATTTCACTAAATTTTTTTGGTCGCCGGAGGTGGGATGGTGGTCGGCCGGAGGTAGAAGTTGTTTGTTTGTTGAATTTCATGTACGAAATTATAAGTTTTAAAAATTAGTGACATTTCACTAAAAAAAATTAGTCGCCGGAGGTGGGGTGGTGGTCTGTTGGAGGTAAGAGTTGTTTTTTTTTTAAATTTCCTGTACGAAATAAGAAGTTTTAAAAATTAGTGACATTTCACTAATTTTTTTGGTCGTCGGATGTGGTTGCCGGAGGTGGGGTGGTGGTCGGTCAGAAGTGATCGGCGGAGGTGGGGTGGTGGTCGGCCGGATGTCGGAGTTTTTTTTTATTTTCCAACTTTTAAAAATTAGTGACATTTCACTAATTTTTTTGGTCGCCGGCGTTGGGGTGGTGGTCGGTCGGAAGTGGTCGCCGGAGGTAGGGGTGGTCTGCCGTAAGCAGGAGGTTTTTTTTTTCTCAACTTTTAAAAATTAGTGACATTTAACTAGTTTTGCAGGAGGGTATTTTAGTAATCGTGCATCTCCCTTGTATTTATGTTCAATTGCAAAAGTTCGTTACCCTTCCCTTTCAAAATGTCAAATGTTTTGGATTTTTGGCTAAGTGGCCCTTTTTTTTTTTTTTTTAATAAACTCACATCTTCAACATTTATATTTTGTATAAAAACCCAACTTTAAGTTAACACATTTTTTTTTAAATGTTCTTTTAAAAGAAAGAAAAAAAAATTACGAGTCTTTACGGACCCCGTGGTGGTCTTTGAGAAAAGTACTTTTACTGAAAGAGTTGTTTGATTTACACTTGATCCATAATTGCTTTAGCTGTTCTTATTGTCAACTCTACTCACTGAGCCTGTGGTTAGCTCACATATTCAATGCAATACTCTTTCAGGTGTCCAAGGTTAGAGGTGGTCCATTGTACAGCTCCAGTCATCGGTATGTCTTTTTGGTGTCATTTTGTGGGCAGGACTCCTTGTACTATAGTGTGTACATTTGGGAGTGAGGTGTTGTACTGTATTGTACATATGGTGTTAGGCATTTGGGAGCTAAGGGCACGAAAAGGAAAAGGTGTTAGGCATCCATCCTCGCCCATCCAGGCGGTTGGCCTTGAATTGTTTGATATACCGCGTTTCAGTTTATTCTGTTGATTTTATCAATCATTGATTCTTAGCCATAAAATAGTGTGATAATATGGACAGGAAGTAAACAGTTAACGAGGATTGGGGAAGGGAGCAAACAGTAAATAAAATGGAAACATAAAGAAACCAGAAGGTTCTAGTGTCAAACCAAGTATCACCCAACATTATGGAATGTTGGCCACTATTCTTATTTATACTACTAGGAAGGAAATAACGGAAGAACAGAAGCAAAAGAAAGTTTACCGAAATTGATCAAAAAAATGAAGGGGCTAGCCCGTTGGGGCTATTTGAACATCCCACATTGATCCCTCAGTTGCAAGGTATGCAACTTCGCTTGGTTTTTTAGTCTTTGTAGATAAAAGGTGGAACTCCAATGGACAATATAGAGCTTAGTAGGTTTGAGGGGTTTTGGATGCTCTCTGGGTGTTTTGATCACTCACAGACCTCTCTCGTGTTGTGTAACTCGGGGTTGTGGAGATTTCTGGGCTAGGGTTTTGTGTGTAGAAGATGACAACTGTAAAGCTTGTAGGTAGAAGAGGAGAAAAGGCGCTTAAATTGTGTGGTCAAAACCTAGAAAAATGTACCATGTTTATATATTAGAAAACTAGGGTTTAAGGAAAGCAAATAAAATCTTTGGAAAGTGAAAATCTTTAAGATTATTTCTTGGAGTGGGAAGCAAGTATAATGGCTGGCCCTGATGTGTTTAGGGCGAGCAAAACACGTCTGAAGATGATCCGCATTCTAGAATGTTTGCTGCACAGTATACTGGCTGCTATTTTGAAAGCGTCAACCGATATTCGAAATGTTGACCGCTAAACAAATGGCGGGCGTCAAATTTGCAAAAAGTGACCTTGCGGCCGCAACCTAGGACCTAAATTTCGCAGGCTCACTCCGGACACTATCGAACTCTGATTCGCGGGTGGTTTGAACCGTTGGAAAGCTTGTTAAGTCTACTTTTTAACCAAATAATTTGGATCAAAATAATTTGTTCATCAAAAGATATCACCATTTTACCCTCAGATGGTCGAAAAATAAGTGATTTAAGTAAAAGGCTCGCATTTTTCTCATTTTAACTCGGATTGAGACATATTATATATTGATAAAGAGGATTTTGAATGTACTAACAAATGATGAAATCTAGCCATAAAAACTAAGGAAGTTTAGTTTATGAAAATTGGGCTGAAAGCAGACTGAATTGAAAACCGATGGTGCAACTATGGCCAAAACACATGTCTACTCCCTCTAAGTGGCATTTGGTGCTCATAACCCTAGTTCTAAAGTGTTCCTTCATTCCGTTTCAAAAAGTCCGCACGGCTTCGCAGTTAAGCGTGCTCGACCTGGGAGCAATCCTGGGATGGGTGACCCTATTGGAAAGTCATTGAAACTTGGTCGGCCAAAGCAGACAATATTGTGTAAGGTGGTGGCGGGTTGTTACAATCATGCTCATATATTGAGTAAGTAGGTTCGAAACAGGGTAACGATGTCAAATGAGTAGTTTCCGAAATTTCACATAGTCTACTCACAATATTTTCTCTTTCCCTTCCAATTTTTTCATTTAGTATAATTCATTTTATTTTTCAAATAACATCTCTAGTATTTTTGGTGAAGAAGAAACAATAAAAGAAGTATTATTATTTTAAAATACTTGATTGTACCTTCCATTTGTAATTGGTGTGGCCTATCTTCTGTTGGCGTTGACCATAAGTTAGTTGGTAATTCTCGAGGTCGTCGCATTGTATTCCGATCCCTTCTTGGAGTTGCATTGGAAAATTTTGAGGTTCATGGTAGGGAAAAAAATTGGTAAACGCAATAGTTTATAATGAAAATTACGTTGACATTTTTACACCGTTGCCTATAATTTGATCTTCGGCTTGCTAATTTTTGTTCGCATTTTCATTGCTTAAATTAGCTCTTTTTGTCTAGCTTGATTGTGTCATTGTGGACGGCCCACCGAGATTGAACGGTTTCGGCGTTTGAAAAGATTGTGATTATTAGAGTCGCCACCCGGATTTGAGGTCCGAACCCGAGAAGCCGATCAAAAAAAAATGACTCGTTTGCCCATTGGAAAAGATTTTACCGATCATAACGGAACCAAAGATTTCTCAGATTCGGGGGTTTGGTTACGAGAGGGGAAGGGTTTTACGGCACCCTCTCGCCCGGTCCGTGAACCGGTCTCTACTCGACATTTTGTGGGATTTTGAAAATGTTTGAAATTCGATTTATCCACGTAGATGGGGAATTGGGGACAGGAATCGCATAACGACAATATATACAAGAGATACGATTCTACGGTGGATGCACGTGCACATGATCTACATGAGTGATGATGACGAGGATGAAGGAAAACACTACAAATATTTACAGAATAAAGAAATCACAGAAACTGTACAACAACCCAAGGAATTATGAACATGAAACTTAATGAACTGACTTGCAACCTGGATCCCAGAATAGGGGTTGAGCGCTCAAAGACATAACATTTGAGCGCTCAAGCTATAATCTGGCTTTCTGGTTTTTGACCTTCAAGCAAACTTTTGATACCTCTTCAAGATCATAAATATACAGATTAAAGATGTTTGAAGTTGAACAGTCACTGTTTTACTCTTAACTATGAGATTTTCAAAGGTTTTGATGTTGGATCATCATAAAATGGTTAACTTACACTCATGCATGTGATTTTGAGGTAGAAATAAACTGTTTTGAGAATGATATGAACATATTTAACCATTTAATGACGATCAAAACCAGGAGAAAGCACAAAAATCAGCAAAACAGTGACTGACCCAGAGCTGGGTTTGAGCGCTCAAGGTCAGAGGCTTGAGCGCTCAACCCCTGCTGAAACTGCAGATTTTGAAAATGATTTTGAACAACTTTTAGACCTTTGTGAGTTCAATGCAAGTGTAAAGAACTTGTTTGAACTCACTGGTCTCCTTCAGAGGGATCAAAACAGTGAGATTTCACATGTTTAACTACCTTTTGAAAAGGATTATAGCTTGAACTTGATTTTGGGCTTGATGGTGGTTGATTCTGGACGTTTTGGTTGGTATTCTAGATGAGTGAGACCATGTATGTGGTTGATTGATGATCAAAGATCGAATTTTGAGTTTGAAGAGTGGTTTTTGCCAATGGTTTAGAGGATGAATGGGTGGTTTTGTAGAGAGAGAGAGAGAGGTCGGTTTTTATGGAGGAATTTGGGGAGCTGAAGTATGAAAAATTCGTCCCCAAAACCAGGGGGTGGTGAGTGGTTTTATAGAGTGAGTGGGAGAGAAGAGAGGAGAGAGAGGAAGTGGGTTTGTATTTGAAAGTGGGTTAGGGGTAGTTTTAGGAGTAGTTTAGGACAATGTAGGGTGTATTATACACGTACAAGACGTATACAGGTGGTTAGACGCTCCTCTCTGCATGAAATCTCATGATGAGATACTCTGCAGATTCCTGACTGGGATCAGAGTTGAGCGCTCAAAGCCGTAGGTTTGAGCGCTCAAGGTGTTTCTCAGGGGTTTGAGCGCTCAAGGCCTCAAGCTTGAGCGCTCAAGGTTCTTGGTGGCAAATTGATGGTTTGGCTTGGTTCAACAATGCTTGGGTTGGTTTGGGTTGTTTTGGTTGTTTGGGTGGTGTTTGGTTGATTTTGATCAAGTTCCAGCCATTTTCACAATTTTCGGGTAGTCATGATTGGTCCGTTTCATCATTGGGAATGCTCGAGCGCGTCCCGGGTTCAAAATCGGGGTGTCTACAGTCGTCTTTGTAGTGTATCACTTTGTGACTGAGGTTGACTTGTAGTTTGTTCGGAATGATTAGCTGACCTTTCTTCTTGCTGTGAGACCTTTTTAAAATTTTTGGGCAGCTTACTCAGCTGTCGTGTTTTGTACTCGCACTTGTTGTGACTATCCATCCCTTTGTCTTCGTTGTGCAATTGCATTTATGGTTTCTTCTCCTACTTGTTGGGTCCATTGACTCGACTAATTGTCTTCTCCATTTTGGGAAGCATTTGATAGTTGATTGTTTGAATCCATGGCCTATTAAATTTAATGTGATTCATGTAAAAGCAAATGAATTAAAAAAATCAAACACGACTGTATAGTTATGTGCCATAAAAAATGAAGATAAACTTACACAAACAAATGTGAAAAGCACAGTACAATTTCCGCAAGAGAAATGCTCCAAGCACTGACTAGTGTACCAAATATTACACTAACTGTCCATGTGGCAATCTTTTAGTGGATGAATGTATCCATGAATCTAATAGTGCATTGATGTGGTAATGTCATGCGTGCATTTAGTGCCATAGTTGGTATACTAGTTAGTGCCTGTAGCATTGCTCTTTCCGTAAGAGAAATGCTACAAGCACTAACTAGTGTACTAACTATTACACTAACTGTCCATGTGACAATCTTTTAGTAGATGAATCTATCCATGAATTGAATAGTACATTGATATGGTAATGCCATGTGTGCATTTAGTGCCATAGTTGGTATATTAGTTAGTGCATGTAGCATTGCTCTTTGCGCAATGCAATTCATTGTTGTGTGTTATTTTCTTTAAGGAGTTCTTTTTCTAGAAAACTTTAACATAATGGTGACATTCTCAAACTAAGGGTTGTACCACTCCGGGACATAGCTACTAGTTTGTTATTGGGGGCCAAGACCACCCCCCAATAGAAAAATACCATTGTGTTTTTTTTTTCATTTTTTATTTTTACTATTAAAACATCTTATGGATGGGCCAACTAATTTTGTCTCTTAGGCTGAGTTTCCACTAAAGTATTTTCAGTCTTTTTGGTATTTTTAAATTATAAGTTGTCAAATCTATTGATATATGTAGTCCAAGAATGCTGAAAATACCAAATATACCGTAGTGAAAACCCACTCTTATACTCTACGAAAACATCACGAGTGGTCCCCTGAAAGAAGGATTCTAATTAACATTTTCAACTCCAGTAAATTTAAGAACTTTGAAAAACCCACACTCGGGGTTTGTTTAAGCTCTGACCTCTGGGTTCATTTGTAAAATGGAGAATGAGTTTCTCACAGTTGCTTTGGGTTTGTTCATCGAGAAGGAAATTACTTTCGAAAATTAGTTCCAACTCAATAATTTATGACTTTTGGCATCTAAAGGAGTGTCAGACTAACCATTGAAATACTTTTATTTGATTTTATTTTTTCCTTTTAGTTGTTTTGGTTTGTTAAGAGCATGTAGATATTATGTTTTGCATTGGGTACTATTTAGACATTTAATTGTTTTAGATATTAAAACTTGAATTTTTAAAATCTTGTTGTTTATGTTGTAGCCCCTCCGGATATGAAATCTTGACTCCGTCCTTGGTTCTACTAATAGAGTTTTTTTTTAAATAAATCGGCTTTTCACAGTTTTTTTATGTGATGTATTGTGAGAATGATCTGTCTTAATTTTTGGAAACAAACTATTTTTTGTTAGTGGAACACCCCCAAAAAATGAATTAGGAGGAGTATTTTGTTTTTAAAATATGGTCCTTCTATTGACAGCTCACTGGACTGATAATAAGGTAAGAAGAAGACAAAGAAACACACAATTCAATGTATTTTTTTTTACTTTTCTTTACACTTTCACACATTCTTACATAATTTTCAAACATTTTAGTACACTTTTTAAATCTTTACAATATCCTAATAACTGATTTTAGAATTTTTTTTTTTAAATAATAAGCTTCAAATTTTAACATAATGTATCTTTGTTTCTTTATTTTTTTTGGTTCAAGACAAGAAAACTTAGCCACATCATTCCTCGTTTGGTGTGGTGGGTAATTGACCAATGGAGGAGCAGATGAGAGTCAGAAGGAAAGTAGTTTGGGTAACCATTAATGGATGGAAAGCGATGCGACACTCGTAACAGAATAAAAAAGAGCAGATTAGTGACAAGGGAAAATTGCTCTAAAATGGTAGTAGGGGCAATTAATTGCAAAGATATAGACCAGTTTTTAGAAATTGCATATACATGAAACGCAAAATTTTAATTGCATATACATGAAGCCCATAATAATGTTGACCGAAATGCCCCCTTATTGAATTTGTGATTTCGAGTGCAATGAATTTGTTGAGAAGTGCAACCATTGTCAATGTAGAGTGCAACAAAAGTGGATGATCTTCTCAGTGTGACTTGAACACACACCCTTCTTGAATTTGGACCAACGTGGGTGCAATGAATTTTTTGAACTCTTCTTTCACTTTTGTTGAACTCTTAATGGAGAATTGTTGCACTCCTCAACAACTGTTTTGCACTCATGTTGCACGTTTTTTATTCAAGTCAAACTTTTTGGAAATATTTTTACTGACTACTGCACTCTTCTTCCACTTTTGTTGAACTCTTAATAGAGGACTGTTGCACTCCTCAACAACTGCTTTGCACCCATGTTGCACGTTTTTTTAACTCAATTCAAACTTTTTGGAAATATTTTTATTGACTATTGCACTATTCTTCCATTTCTGTTGAAAACTTAATGGAGGACTGTTACACTCCTCAACAACTACTTTGCACCCATGTTGTAAGTTTTTTACTCAAGTGAAAATCACATCTCCTTTATCCAAATTTAAGAAGGGTGCGTGTTCAAGTCACACTGGGAAGATTTTCTGACCATTGCACCCTTCATCCACTTTTGTTGCACTATACATTGACAACGGTTGTACTCCTCAACAAATTCATTACACTCGAAATCACAGATCAAGGGGTATTTCGGTCAACATAATTATGGGTACCATGTATGTGCAATTAAAAAAGTGCGTTTCATGTTGGGAGCAATTTTCAAAAAGTATTCCATGTCTTTGCAATTAATTGCCCCTACTACCATTTTAGAGCAATTTTCCCTTAGTGACAATGATTGATTTATGAGTGAACAAAAAAGAGAGGGAGAATGAGTTGGAGTGGGTGTGGTTTACGTTCTTACCCTTAGGCCTATTTTGCCTAATAAGTTAAATATATTTTTTGTTTTTTTGAGTTTAAAAAAGTTATTGGTTTTGAGCTAATAAGTAACTTCTACACTTTTCTAGGCTAAAATAAGTCAAAAACTTATTTTGCTTTTGCCCTTAATAAGTCAAAAAGCAAAAAAATACTTAAATTATTAGGCCAAAATATGCCTTATACTAATTAGTTTTTGTGTACATGTGTTAATAGCGAAAATGTTTTTTTTTTTTGGTAATTAAGGAAAGGATCTTGTGACACAACTTCACAAGGGAACACCAAACTGATACTCTTTATAGATCAGTAGATATTAATTGAACCTCATTTCGCTTAACTTTTTGTATTTTTTAATTATTGTCTAGTATCAAACTTTTTAGTAGATTTTATGAGCCATTTTGATAAGAAGAATTGAAAAAAAAAGCAACCTATAATGGAAACTCAAACAAAGTCAAAAAACAATAAGTGGAAAGAGTCTTGCCACTGTAAATCCACTGGGCTCACAGTTCAAAAAAACATGAATTATAATAGTACATCTTTTATACTCTCTCCGTCTGGCTTTGTTTATCCACAAATATACTTTATTAAAGTTTTCAATAAGATCTATCAAACAAGATCCATATTGATAATTTTTTTTTGTAACTACATTATTTTTTAGTTTGAAAATTACACGTAATTTCGTAATCAAATTAGAATAAAGAGAGTATTAAATGAAGGGATTAAAAATAAAATAGAAAATTAACAAATTCAAAAGATAATTAAAAAAAAATTGAAATGCCCAAAACGAACCAATAAATCCAGACAGAGCCGGTGGGCTTATTTCAGTATTTTCCCAGCGGAAAAAGTGACGCGAATAAGTTAAGGGGTTGGGTGCCTAGATAGACGATATGCCGATGGGAAGGAGAAAATTTTGGGTGCTTGTAGGGTATATACCCCGCAGATCCGAGCCGTCGAAAACGTGAATGGACGGCTCGGATGTGGTGTAGGGCACCACGTGTATATACCCTACAAGCACCCAAAATTTTCTCGATGGGAAGAGGGAGGGAAAGAGAAGAACACTACTATTAAAACTTGGAAGTGGCGGACTACTGGGGGCAGTAGCAGCCCTCACTATAAATGAGACATATCTCAGTGCTTCCTTCGCTCACTGCTTCCTCTTCTGCCGTCGTATCCTTCCGCCGCTCTTCTTCTCTCTTCCTTAATCCCACCACCAACCGTCTCGGATTCTTCCGCCTAAGGTAATGTTACTCATTTTCTGATATATATTCATTTACGTTTATATATACGAATCTACTTTATTGTTCTATCTTTGTGGTTCAGTTTGAAGGAAATCTGTTTTTGAACTGTGAAACCCGATCATCTGCTTCAAATTAGTTTTTGTGTGTATTTTTTTGTTTGCTCGGCAGTTTTTTGTGGGGTTTTGTTGTTACTCATCTTTCCATAATGTTCGTACAATATTCCATGGTTTAGCTTCTGACTATTTCTTGCAGCATTCCTTGAGCTGAACATGGCTTGGGTTAAGAATAGATTATGTGAAACTCAGTCTATTTCCGTACTTATTCAACCACCTCTTTTACTTTTTCCATGGGACACTAAATTTATACTTGAATCTGTTTATTATACTCAAGGATGCAATTCAGTTTAATCTGGGTTAACCACAGATGGAATTGCAATTCTATAAGACATCTGATGCCTATGCTTATAATTTTCATTACTCCCTGTTCCTCAGTGTTGGACAGAGGGTGTGTTTGAATGTTGATGCCATTCATGGCACTCTAAAACCCTAAGTCTGGTCTGTCTAGCTCCCCTTGGTCCAAAAGGACTGTTCTAATACGGAGGTGGTTTGCCTGAAATGAATTGTTTTATCTTATGTCAAAAAAATAAAAATTATTATGCCAGACAATACATAGATTAAAAAAAAAGATAACCACACATTCTTATGTCCATGTAATTATCTCTTTCGTATTTATTTATTATCTCTTTTATTTATTTGTTGTGGCATCTGGTGCAACAGAACAATGGCATCTCACATTGTTGGGTATCCTCGCATGGGGCCCAATAGAGAGCTAAAGTTTTCTTTGGAATCTTTCTGGGATGGGAAGAGTAGTGCGGAGGAGTTGCAGAAGGTGGCAGCTGATCTCAGGTCATCTATCTGGAAGCAGATGGCCGATGCTGGGATAAAGTATATCCCAAGCAACACTTTCTCATACTATGATCAAGTGCTAGACACCACAGCAATGGTCGGGGCTGTGCCCCCTAGATATGGTTGGAATGGAGGTGAGATTGGTTTTGACGTCTACTTTTCCATGGCAAGGGGAAATGCTTCTGCACCCGCTATGGAAATGACAAAGTGGTTTGATACGAACTAGTAAGTGGTGATTATGCTTCTCACAAATCATCCATTTTGAAGAATTTGGAATTGTTGATTATGATTTACTCATAATTATATATATTGCAATGGATGCAGTCATTACATTGTCCCAGAATTAGGACCAGATGTGAAGTTCTCCTATGCATCTCACAAGGCTGTGAATGAATTCAAGGAGGCCAAAGCCGTAAGTATGCAAAATCTTATCTTTCTGCTAATCTTTTGGTAGTGTTTCACATTAAAGATAATCATGAGTGGTGACTTACACAAGCGGAATCTCTTCATTTTGTTATCTCCCTTGCTCAAAAGTGTTGTTACATGGACTCTTGATGTTAGAATGTGGAACGGTATGCCTTGCTGAAACCCTAATCTTTGGATATAAGGATCATTATTCAAAAGTTGGATATGGGTAGAGTAGAGGGACACGTCTGGGAGATTTGACTACGTACTAGTATATCACTATATTTGCGTAGTATTGTGGCAAATTAAGTTGGACGAAGGGAAAAAATGGATTTCTGCCTCACATTTATTGGGTGGTTATAAGTTTTCCTTCCAATGAAATGTGAACTTCCTTCTTTAGAATCCAATTCCTTAACCTTGTCATATCCCCTACATTGGCAGAATAGTGGAGTTCCATGTAACACTTATCGAAAGTATATATCTTTATCCTTTACTCTTTGCTGAAGCCCTCACATGATTTGAATAGTCTCAACAATTATTTTAACTGACAAGACATCTTGTTGAGATTATAAACTAGGAATTCTGGTTACATTCTCTACTGGATATCATGGGATGAACTGATTTCCCTTGTAAACCCCAAACCTTGTGTACAATTTTCCATACGCAGTGTTTTGACCCTCTTCTTATATGACCATAAACAAGGTTAATAAAGGAAAATGCAGTTCTATGTTGTGATTCGTAACTTTGTGATTGCATCATGGGATCAGGGGTGTCCCTAGGCCTTAGGTAGAATATATACATGAGGCTTATTTAAAATCTGTAATTTTAGTTAATAATTGGTAATTTAACCTTCAAAAGTTATTTTTCTTGCTTTTTAATGCAAAATTTGTCATCAAGCTTTTGAAATCAAGTTGTGCTAGTATTTTTTTCAATTGATATTATTGCTGATCCACTTAATTTTTCTTGAAATTTATTCAATTTTAGATATTTTTTTAGTAGTTCTGATTGTGGAAAACTTCTTTTTAGGGATGCAACTCTTTTGGGTGTTGTCAATAATAATAATCTATACAAAGTTCATATTTTGGGAATGAATCTAATTTGTTGGCATAATTCCATGCATTATTGACTCATTTTCCTTTTCTCGGTATATTATTTCGTAACTTTTAACTATTACAATAAATCTAAACCCTCGATATCCGTAGAATTATCATCTTTAAAAACCTTCAAGCTTAAGACAATTTCTTTAGACTATCATCATCTAAAAAGATTATAAAGCGAATAAATGCTTGTAATACTTTTAGCTAAGTAAAAAATTTAGAAAATAAAACTAATAGACATTTATAACTATGCAAGTGTGGACTAGAATTTGAGGCCTTCCCAAGTTGGAGGCCCTAGGCATTGGCCTTAATGGCCCAAGGCTTGGGCCGCCCCTGCATGGGATCTCGCATAAGAAACTCATATTTGAGTCTCCACACCCCAGATTCTCATCTTACGTATCGAAAGTTCCATCCTGGTTAATCTTTCACCCTCTTTACATCAGATTTCATTTTTCTTCTTGTCAGATTGGGTTGTCGAGGAATATATTTGGAAGATTTTTTTATGCTCCTATATAATATTACGGTAGAGCTTCTCCACTTGTTTCTCAAAGCCAGAACCTATTCTTGGCTTGCTATTGTGCCAAAGTACCTTTATGTGGCAATAATGTTAACAGAGAGATTTGAAGAGAAATAATTGAGATTTGAAGAGAAATATATATATATATATTTTTTTTAACTGAGAAGAGAAATAATTGACTTGAGTCATGTTTGTGGTGCCCATCAGGAGAGATGCAAAAATATTTGTCAAAGCTTCCTACATTGGTTAATTATGATATCCAAAACTGGTATATAAGTTGTTTTTCTTTTGCCGATCAAAAGAAAAAGAAAAAAAAAACTGGTATATAAGCTTTGGCGGCCTCTCCACTTGCCAATTGATTTTGAGTTGGATGCTTTAACATGGTATCGGAGTTTTCAGAGTATTTTGGATAAGACTCTTGGTTGATTGCCCCGTTGTTTGTAACTTAAGTGCACTGTCTTTCGTTGGTTCGTTGTGATCCTTATGTTATGGATCCGTTGTTTACCTCTTCATGTGTTGGTTAGGAGTTGTACGTGCGGCAGAGTGTTAGAGTTTATCGACATTGGTTAATTATAATCTCCAAAACTAGTATATGAGCCAGGCAGCCTCTCCACTTGCCAATTGATTTTGAGTTGAATGCTTTAAAAATATTAGTTTTGACTTAGTCCAAATCATGTACCAAATTGCAGAAGATTTCACAAAGCTATTTTGGCAAGAGATTAACTCGGTTAGGAGACGGTCTTAAGATCTTGTGCCAAACTATGGCGCTGGCGAAGGAAATGGAGAAGGGTTGGAGATGCTCTTACCTCATCAATTTATTATTGCTGCTGCCTAAGTTCTCATCCATTTACATTAACATAAAAATGTTTTGTAACTGATGGGATACGTCTGTCCCTTACCTCTTTACTGTTTCTGTTGGATATTTATTGGAAATTCTTAATAGAGGGATGCCGATTAGGAGGTAGTGGGCTTCCTGGTTCTTTCTGTGATTTGTAAGTTTGAAATTTTCCTCTTAGATGTCCCTTTTTTTGTTGTTATCCTTTTTGTTTTTCTTCTTTATAGCTTTTAGTTTTCCTTTTTTTTTTTTATGTCTCTTCTTTATTTTGGTGACCATAGTTGGGTAACAGTTTTGTGTCAAACATGTAACCGTTTAACGCTGATCACAAGATCTGCTAAGAATTGCTACCTTTTGTGTTATTTTGCATCTAAATTTAATCAGATTTACTGGAATAGGTTCATCTATTAGGTATATTTGATACAGTTATATTGCAGCTTGGAATCGAAAGCATCCCAGTCCTTGTTGGTCCTGTGTCCTTCTTGCTCTTATCAAAACCAGCTAAGGGTGTTGAGAAGTCATTTTCACTTCTCTCTTTGGTTGAAAACATTCTTCCAGTATACAAGTAAGGACTTGGGTTATTATCTGTGACTTTTTTCTTCAGTGAACCCTCCATGTAACACATTGACCACCCAGGGAAGTTGTGGCGGAACTGAAGTCAGCTGGAGCTGCCTGGATTCAGTTTGATGAGCCCACTCTTGTGATGGACCTTGAGTCTCACAAATTGCAGGCATTTACTCATGTGTACTCAGAGCTGGAGTCGTCACTCGCTGGTTTGAATGTTATAATCGAGACATACTTTGCGGATGTTCCCGTCGAGGCTTACAAAACACTTACTGCACTGAAGGGTGTTACTGGCTTCGGGTTCGATTTGGTTCGTGGAACAAGGACCCTCGATTTAATTAAGGGTGGATTTCCTTTGGGCAAGCACCTTTTTGCTGGAGTGGTTGATGGAAGGAACATTTGGGCAAATGATCTTTCTGCTTCTCTTAATATCCTGCAGGCTCTTGAGGACATTGTGGGGAAAGGTATCCATCCATGATTACAGTGTTATTGTTCCTTTTAACCAGAATAATATTCATTTTTTAACAAGATAATCATGACCAATCACTCCCAAGTGACAAAATGTTACTTCTATTAGCATTTCACAGAAGTACGTTAAGTTTCTCATCCACTTTATCTGAAACCGGAAGCAGTTTCAATTCAATCTCTGACCTCCCACTTCTCTGAATTCTAAAACCCTCTGTTCTTCCCCCATCAAAACCTCCTGTATCTCTGTGTTGAAAAACCTTGTTACCACTCAAACCTGAGACTTAGGTGAAACTTATGATGGATGAAACTTAGATATTGCTGGCAAACGAGGCTACGTGAAAGTTGCTGTAAAATTATTTAAAATCTGTTTTATTGTCAAAAAAATTCTTCAACTCTATAAAATTCTGAAATTTAGAATGAAAAATATTTTTACTCATTTTCTATAACTGTCCGTACAGAATTGGTAAAAGTTCTATCTTGATAAAAACATTCATTGTTATCTCTCTCAAGGAATTTTAGAGGCCAAATTATCATATGGGAGACAGTTTTTTATGAAGAGGAAAAGCGGTCAAATTTTCACCCTATATTTGGCTTATAGCGTTTGTTTCTTTCAACCTCTCCCATTCACCTTTGTCCCATTGTTCAGGACATTGGTTCAACTTCAACCTGAGTTAGCTTCTGTCCTTACATAGAAACTTATTTTTACTGAATGTAGTTCTTCGTTTCTTTGACATTTTCCCTTTTTCTTTGTAATTTATTTTCTAATGAAAGGAACCAGTATCTTTTGGTAGGGGCTGATTAGTGGCTTTTATTATGATAATCATCAACAGAGAAGATTGTCGTCTCAACCTCATGTTCTCTTCTTCACACTGCTGTTGATTTAGTTAATGAGACTAAGTTGGACAAAGATATTAAATCGTGGCTTGCATTTGCTGCACAGAAAGTAGTTGAAGTCAATGCCTTGGCAAATGCATTGTCGGGTCAGAAAGATGAGGTACTTCATCTTCTGACTTCTTTTTGTTTATGTTTTCCTTTTGTCAATTCTTTTGCTGGAAAAAGAAGATTATATTGGAAACGATTCTTTGTATTCAGAATACGCAACATCATTATCCTTCATATTTTCAAAACCTTAACAACTTTGATGCTGTGAATGTAATTGGATACTCTTCAGCTTATCTGTAGTTTGCATTTGTCTAGTAGTATATATGTTCATTATGAGTTTTTGGAAAGTACAGAGATATAGGTTTAGCTTCATCTATGGAACTTGATGATGTTTTGTGAGTCCATTGTATGGTTCTAAAGCCTGGGTGACCCCAAATAAACTTTGGCTTGAGCCATCAGTATCTATTCTAGGAAGGCTCGTCATTATGTAGATAAGAAATTCTTCATACTCATGGAATGGAGAAACATCATGTCTTTCTAAGGCTTTGACTTAATAGACTTGCATGGTCAGTATCATGAAATCACTTTATGGTACTTTTATCAACTCAGCTGCTTTTTTTTTTTGGTCTCTCTTCAGGCATTCTTCTCTGCTAATGCAGCTGCCCATGCTTCTAAGAAGTCCTCTCCACGGGTGACAAACGAGGCTGTTCAAAAGGCTGTAAGTATTTCTTTGGGCTTATTTTCCGCCTACCATATATTCAAGATCTGGATCATCTTGTTCTTACCTTAGGTTAGTATTTCCTTTCTTAGGCTGCTGCTTTGAAGGGATCTGATCACCGCCGAGCTACAAATGTGAGTGCGAGGTTGGATGCCCAGCAGAAGAAGCTAAACCTTCCGATTCTTCCAACCACAACCCTTGGATCTTTCCCTCAAACGATGGAGCTTAGAAAAGTCCGTCGTGAGTATAAGGCTAGGAAGTGAGCTTTCTTTACTTTTATTGAGGTTTCCTTGTATAGTGTTTCTATCCACTTGTTCAGCGTAGTAGCAATTTATTTAACACATTTGTAGGATCTCTGAGGATGAGTATGTTAAGGCCATTAAGGAGGAAATTAACAAAGTTGTCAAGCTTCAGGAAGAGCTTGATATTGATGTTCTGGTTCATGGAGAGCCAGAGGTGGGCATCCTCCTAAGTAAATTGGCTCTATTTCAGTTAGTCACATTTCTCTTCTGAAAAGTGAGCTTCAGAATCATATTGTTTGCAACATCTTTGATCAATGCAGAGGAATGACATGGTTGAGTACTTCGGAGAGCAGTTGTCTGGTTTTGCCTTCACTGTTAATGGGTGGGTCCAGTCTTATGGTTCTCGCTGTGTCAAGCCACCTATCATCTACGGTGATGTGAGCCGTCCCAAGGCAATGACTGTCTTCTGGTCTTCAATGGCTCAGAGTATGACTGGTCGCCCAATGAAAGGAATGCTTACTGGCCCTGTTACCATTCTGAACTGGTCCTTCGTTAGAGATGACCAACCCAGGTTTGAAAATTAACCTGACTGAAGCTAGGCTAGCTCATTTTAGTTTTTCTGCTGACTACATTTATTTATTCTTTATCATGACCTTTTGTTCTTAGATTCGAGACATGCTATCAGATTGCTTTGGCCATCAAGGATGAGGTTGAAGATCTTGAGAAGGCTGGAATTAATGTTATTCAAATTGATGAGGCTGCACTAAGAGAAGGTTTGCCTCTTAGGAAGTCGGAGCAAGCTTTTTATTTGGACTGGGCTGTTCACTCCTTCAGAATCACCAACTGTGGTGTCAAAGACACTTCCCAGGTTCATCTTTGCCGTTCTATCTTTCAGTCTGTATCTTGAAAATTTCATTGATTGCCCAAGACGTGAGCTGCAGTACTTGTGTGTGAATGGTGGAAAATTCCATAATACACATTGATGGGATACAAGAAGGATTAGATTGGAATCTTATTTATCTGTTTTATTTTATTATCTTGGATTTATCTTGTTTATTGTCAGTATTTATCTTGTTTATCATCTAGGATTTATCTTGTTTCTCATTAGTATTTATCTTTATCCTTGTTATATCTATCTGTCGGAGCCTAGTTAAAGGATTCTGCGCATGTTTACGACAACTAATAGTAGAAAGTACAAACTAAATCTCGACTATGGTATTGGTACAAAGATGCCATTGCTTCCTTGGTCTCGGGGATGCCTAGGCTTCTTTCTAAAGTTTGTAATTTTTCAGATAGTTAAAGGTGCTTACTGGCATGCAAAAGTAGACTCTACTTGAAAAATCTATCCATGTGTCAGCATTTAATGAGTCACATCTTACAAGCGCCGCTGTTTAGTGGGCAGTTCATAGATTTCCAGGCCCTGTTGAGTTGCTGCCTTCCAACAGAACAGGAATATTTTTCACATCAGAAGACTCCTTATGACTTCTTTTTGAACAATCAATTGTGCTCATTGCAATAGTTTCTGAGTGATTGTTCTGTTTCTTAGAACTTACTCTCTTGTTTTTTTTAATAGGAGAACTTAATCTCGTATGCTTTGCTTCCCTTTCATTTTAGGGAGATACCTTCTCTGTCTCTCTCTCTCTCTCTCTCAATGGGGGATATACCTTCAAAAGCACAAATTTGGTGATATAACTGGTCTAGGAAAATGAAACGACCTGATATAATAGACGTGGCCTCTGAACTGAACATCTTTGTGTTGATTTTGTTGGACAGATCCACACCCATATGTGCTACTCAAACTTCAATGACATCATCCACTCAATTATAGACATGGATGCTGATGTGATCTCTATAGAAAACTCAAGGTCAGACGAGAAGCTTCTTTCTATCTTCCGCGAGGGAGTCAAGTATGGTGCTGGAATTGGCCCCGGTGTGTATGACATCCACTCACCTAGAATCCCCTCCACAGAAGAGATTGCTGATCGGGTCAACAAAATGCTTGCTGTCCTAGAGAGCAACATTCTCTGGGTCAACCCTGACTGTGGCCTCAAGACAAGAAAATACGGTGAAGTCAAGCCTGCTCTCAGTAACATGGTTGCTGCAGCCAAGCTCCTCCGCAACCAGTTGGCTAGAGCCAAGTGAGTTCAAAAAGGACCATAACGCAAAAGAAGATAGGGGAGTTCGCTGGCGTTTTGCTGAGGGAAGGAGAATTTGTCACTGTTGCACTTTGAGCTCTCACTTTTTTCCTTGTTTTTAGTTACCTTTTTGTGTGTTTATATTTTGTCTTTTGGCTTGCTTTTGTGATCCTGGGGATATTAAGCCATCATTCAAAGGTTGTTTGAATGAAATCGAAAGGAGAATGATGGATAGAATGCAATTACCAGTCCATGTTTTGCTTTAGGATGCGGTACTGCTCCTCTCTGCTGTTGGCGGTTAAGCATGTTACTTGTTGCTAGAGTATTTATAAGATACAAAACGATTCAAGTTGGTTTGGTTCAAGAAGCTACAGATCCGGGTTAACTTCATCTTGACTGAGGTTGCCATCCTGCAAAATTACTTGTAGCCAATGGAAAGAGAGAATCGGCGATGCAGACTGTCCAGGGATACGATTTTGTGTTACATCACAAACTGCAATGTAGCATATGATTGCAAACTTACTTTTCGTAGTGTCACAACTTGCAGTCTAACATACGAGCGAAAAGGAAGGGAAATTTTCAAATAAGTACCTGACCTTTACTCAAAATCACAAATAAGCACCTGACCTTTACATAATGTCACATAAACACCTGACCTATGTAAAAACTCATCAATTCTACCCCTGTCGTCAACTTCTGTCAATTTATCTAACGGATCTGATGACCTGGCCATTTTGGAGGGAAATTTGGGACTTGGAGGGAAAAAACCCGCCAAAACACACTTCCTCCTGCCACTATTTAACCTCTCTCACCTACCAATACATCCCCCCTCTCTCTTCCTTCCTCATTCCAGCTCTGTGAAAAAAAGGGCTTCTCCTTCAACCAACAACTGCAGTTCCAGCTCCACCTTCCCGGATAACCTCTGCCACTCCTGTCCTAACTTGGCTTTCTTGGGTCCCCACATCCACGTCTTTATCCTTAACAGTATAAACATTAATCTCCCTATATGCATTCAACAACGTACCTAAACCCATAACTTCACTAGCTGATTTTAATTTTTTATACTGCCCACCAGTCATGGTGTAGAAATAAATGTATCCACTTGACGAATCATAGAGCAAAGTTCAATTAACGAGATTTCATCAACGTGGCAATAATCAAAATAGCCTACACTACCCCCTGAGTATGGTTTTTAAGCTCCAGATCCCAACATACCCCCATAGAACCCAACATACCCCCATAGAACATCATTATGGTAAAGTGTGCAGAGGATGCATCTGTTGAAAAGTAAAATGCAAAACACAATATTATACTCCTAACATATGTTTATTAACAATTAGTTTATTAGTACTTTACATAGAAAACAGAATCGGCAACAATAAAGAAAGGGGAAAAAAAAAAACCAAAGACAGAATATTCATGGGTTTGTGAGAAAAGTTTAGACAAAGAATGGTAGGTGTCAATAGAGTGAAAACAAATGAATGTGGTCCTGTGTGTGTGCATGTGCAGAATCTTTGTATAAAGGCAAAGGCAAGCTTTTTTACCGTAGTCTGGAAGCCCACTGTAAAGACCCGGGAAATTTAATTATTATTATTTTTTTAAATAAAAGTTGGGTGTAATGTAGGGACTTGTACAAAAAAATCACTTTTTGGAGAAGTTTCGTTTTGGCCTATAAAAAGTCCCGGTAATTGTTCCTTGAATTTTTCTAATCAAAATGGTATAATCTAAAGTTATTTTTGAGTAAGGCAAAGTCATATTTCGCCCATTTTCTTCGGAGAAAAATGTGCCCATTTTCAGTTTTGTACTAAAAGTGGGAGGATGAGATTTTGATGTGATTAAAATTTCAAAATTTTGTAAATGCCATTGTTTCCAAATGGATGGGGGGGGGGTACTTCCTTATTTTCATAAATAAATTAAAGTAAATAAGTCTTTACTTAAGTTTGGTTTATGAAAATAAGTATTGTGGTCACATATTATATACCCAAGTTACATTTGGGTGTGTAGTGTAATAAGGGAATTATATTAGAAGTGGGGTAAATTTGCAAAAAAATACAAACTTCCCATCTCTCCTCCCTCCCCAACCCAATCGGCCCCTCTCTCTCCTCTCTCTCCTCCATTGTTGCACCTCCCAAGCTCAAGTTAACCCCTCCTCACTCAACCACTTCAAGAACCTATGTCATTTTCACGTTCTACGCGCCGTGGGGAGCTTGGGTCACCTTGGATTCGCCCCGGGAGCTCACATTTCGGTTTGGGAGTTTCTAAACCTAGGGTTTTCTTTTCTCTTCACATTTGGAGCTTAACCCATGAGGTAGGGAAACAATTACTACCTCCTCTAGTTATATACTTGTGATTTGTAGCATATATCTTGTTATTGGTTTCAAATTCCTTGTGAATCATGTTTTCCCTCTTTATATGGGTTTTCCTCACTTTAATTTTGTGATTTATGAAATTGGTTGTTGATTGATGAAATTGGGAGTGAAATTGATCTCCCTCCATGTTTAATTGTTGCCTAGCATTTCCAATTTGAGCCTAAACTATCACATTTGTGTTTGGGTTGAAATTCCACACTTAGAGGTGAAAATCTGCCCCATTTGAGCTGCTGCCCCTATTTTATTGTTGCTGCCCCTATTTTCTGGGAGATTTCCGGCCACCCTTTGACGTCCGTTTGGCCTCCAATCGTCCGGGACTTCACATACTTGTTTCATAGCAATGTAGTAACCCCCAAACCTATTTTGAAATCATTGAACTACGTGATTTGACACATGATTGCATTGGACAATTCGTTATATGTATCGGACACGTGTACTTTTGAATTGGTTGGTCCATTTGGCGAAAATTGTGATATTTTGAAAGAAATGGGGTACATCGAATGCTTTGATGAAATAAATGTTTGAGATGATAAAAATGGTTTAATGATTCTAGGGATCACCCGTTTGGTGTCCCTAGCCATGGGTTCACGGAGCCCACGAAATCCGGCAGAGGGACAGAGTCTCTGTATATATGTTTACTACCCGTTATCGGGTCATGGATGCACGGAGCCCACGAAATCCGGCAGAGGGACTGAGTCCCTGTATGTATATATATTACTACCCTTGTATCGGGCCATAGGTGTACGGAGCCCACGAAATCCGGCAGAGGGACTGAGTCCCTGTATATATATGTGTTACTACCGTGTATCGGGCCATGGGTGCTCGGAGCCCGCGAAATCCGGCAGAAAGAGTCATTCCCTATAAAATTTAATGGTTGATTTTATGACAAAGTTGGAAATGAAATGTTTTGAGGTACTTAAGATATTTTGGCAACCTTGGATACCTGGACACGATTTTGGACACATGTGATACTTGTGGGTGATTTTTGACAAACTTAATGAACTAATGAGTATTTTGGGACACCTTGAAATCTTTTTGGACACTTTGATGTCACTTGGACACGTGGTTACTTCTTGGACAGCCTCCATTATGTTCCTTGATCATCTCTTCTCATGTTAATTCATATAATGTGCACTCATCATATTTATATGCCTAGCGGTTGTAGTATGGTTTCCCTACGAGCTAGTGAGCTCACCCTATCTTTCCCAGGTACACGGCATGGAGCATGAGATTGGATGCTTATGGAGTGATGCATTATGTGAAGCTCATGCATGCATGAAGATATTTTTTCATCTCAAGTTTTGTATTTTGATAAATGGTAATGTAACTTTTGATTATTCAATCTTTAGACAATTTGGACTTGTGTAATAACTCTAAACTTGTATTTTGGGGTATTTATGCATACCGGGACGGTGTAGTGCCTCCGAGAGAATTGTAGACTTGGATCAAGTATGTAATGGAACTCTGACCTAGATTTTCTAATGGAGGGTTGTGGACTTTTGACTTGTGCCACGTGGATATTGGTGATATTTGATTTGTTAAAAAGTAGGGCGTGACACCCACCATCTGCATCCCTCAAACGCCACGCCATTTCTTACCAATTCCAGCTGTATTTGGTTCGATTGACAGTGCATGGAACAACGAAATGGAAACCCTCTGCAAATCGGCTGAAAATGGAAACCCTTTGCAAAATCTCTCTCCTCAACTCTCAGCCTCACTTCACAACCCTAAACGATTTTGGCAAAAATTGGGAAACGGGTTTAGGGTTAACAAGAATTTGTGGGACCCAATTGGTTTTCGCGGGAGAGAAGGATGTATAACATCCACGTATACCTCAAGTGGGACCATCTAACCCCTCCGTTAGATAAATTGACGGAAGTTGACGACAGGGGTGGAATTGATGAGTAGCATAGGTCAGGTGTTTATGTGACATTATGTAAAGGTCAGGTGTTTATTTGTGATTTTGCTTAAATGTCAGATGTTTTTTTGAAATTTTCCCGAAAAGGAATTATCAGATGTTTTCAAACTCTAATTCATTCACTGTTCTAAACTAATTACATTTTGCCTCTTAGACCATTCAACTTTTTAGATTTACCCTGTAAATTACAAAATCTTACACTTTATCACCTTAAATGTCCAAACCTTTCACTTGTGGCACCTATTAATCTATTGTCGCTTTAATGATCGTTAAAGATCGAAGATTAGTTTTCAAATGTTATTTTTCTAAAAATATGAATATGACAAGAGTGTTGGGAATGATAAACCTAAGCATGCGTACCTATCAAATTTAGTATACTAGACATTCATAATTTTTTCAAATGAATGGCTATTTAGCATTTTGATGAATGAGATATAAAGAGATGTTAATGTGGTTTAAATAGAAGGAGATTAAATGGATGAGGTGAATGAAACAAAATGGTTCATACGAGGATATGACCTTTGATTTTGTTGGACATGTAAGGCTATAGGAGTATATATATATATATATACACGGACGATCCAGTCAAGGATCCCGGAAATCCCGGATTGAAGCGTTTTGAAGCCCTTCCCGATATTTTTTTGACGATCCGAGCCGTCCAATGTGTTCAAAAGGTGTTTTCCAAGGCCCACGCGGGAAATCTTCAAAAAAAAATACCGGGAAGGGCTTGATCCAAGCAGTTTTTCGCAAAAATTGCATATTTACAGTTTTGCGAAAACCGCTTGGATCAAGCCCTTCCCGGTGTTTTTTTTTGAAGATTTCCCGCGTGGGCCTTGGAAAACACCTTTTGAACACATTGGACGGTTCGGATCGTCAAAAAAATATCGGGAAGGTGGAGTCCCGGATCCGGGACTCCCGGACTAGATCGGGACTCATATATATATATATATATATGTTATCCTAGGCATTTTAATTATATTTTCAGGGGGGAAAAGATCATTTGAGCACGATAGTCTTTGATAGGAATTATACGATTGAAGACGAATAAAAGGGCAAGCTGAAAGGTTTTCGGTAGTTGTTCTCAAATAAATTTTTATGAGATAAAATCTAGTTTTGTTTGAAGGTGTGATAGAATCGCATCATTTTCCCAATTGATAAAATCTAGCTTTGATAAAGGCATTTTCCAATTGATTTTACGAGATAAAATATAGTTTTGCTAAAATTCATTGAGAATCTTAGATTTTATCAAAATTAGATTGAGAATCTTAGATTTTATCAAAATTAGATTTTATGATATACAAGCCAGTGGAGTTAATGTGATAAAGTGTCATGTTTTATACTTTTTAGGGTACTTTGAAAAAGTGTGATAGTTTAGGGGGCGAGATGTCCGACTCCTAGCAGTTCTGCCGCCTGCAGTGGGCATAGACTACTCGATAGTAGCACAAAAGCCCTCCAAACTCCAAATGAAAATTTTTTCAATTCGAAAAACCAAACCTCGAAAGTAGATTCTTCAAATCCAATCCAATCCAATCCAATCGAATGCAATGGCCGTCGAAACTGATTTCGCGTCTGTGATGAAAACCCTGAAGCTGGAAGATCCATGGCTAACTACGCCGCCCAGGCCTTGGGAGTCCATCCCTTCCGAGAGCGGATTATCTCATCACCCCAACACTTCTTCAACATCCCCTTCGTCTACACCTCTCTACGACACTCCCATTGTTTCTGTAAGTCTTCAACATTTCCTATCTAATAATGTTTTTTTTTTTTTTTTTTTCCCTTCAATTCTTTCTCACTTGACGCCTATGAAGAAATCAGTGTCCGAAAAGCAATGCTTTCGCTTGGGGCCTAAAAAATCTGAGAAAAAGAGGGCACAATTATTGTATGGTACTCCCTCTGTCCCATTTTATTGATCCCTCTTTGGAAAACTAACTATTTAAGGAAACATCATTATTAGTACTTCGTACTTTGTTAATTTTTCAATCTTGATCATCGATGGAATATGACTCTTGAAATTCTATTATACAAGGAAAGAAAAAGGAAAAGGAGGGGCAAATGTAAATGTTGCATTACTTTTTTTTATAAGTTAGTAGCACACCCATTGTCTGATTTTTTAAAGCATGCCATGCTTCTGAAGATCTCCTTTGTAGATGTTTAAAGTTGCATCATTTTTTGCGCAATTGCGCCTGAAACACATCTCCCAAACCTTCTCTAATTGCCGATATGCAAATGCAATTATTTTAAAATTGTCCATTTGGGACAGCCAAGAGTTTGCGTGCAGATGTATTCTGGTAAGATCTGGCAAGTCATGACTGTTCATATTTCACTCCACATTGTTTTGGCCATTTTTCATACATAGGACAATTTTTCACATCATTATCGCACATGGAAAAAGTCAATTGGAGATGAATTTCATTTATCTTCTCAACTGGTCTCCTCCCTGCATCGTCACATACAAATTTCAGTACATATCTATTCTGGAGTCTGTGAAGTTCATATCTCATTCTAGCTTTTCTTGCAATTAGGTACTGCTGAAAATGATGTTATAATTTCAATCCTTTTTTGGGTTGCAGGAGGCAAGTTTGGTGAGGATAGCATTGAATGCTCTGCAAGGTATTGAATCAGCTCTTATAACCATTGAGAAGCTCTGTGCAGCATTCTACTCTGATCCAGCTGATAGAACCTTCCGGCGAATTCCCAATTTGTGGAACCGGTCATCAAGCACTCTTTCTTTGGGAAGGATACTCAAATCCATAGGCCAGTCAGGATGTATAGTGTTTCTTCTCCATAAATTTGTAGATCATTTCATTAATTTCGAATCAGACGAAAGTTTAAGCTGCAATAGACTTACAAATTCAGAAGCAAAAGACAATCATAATAATCTACCGGTTGAAGGGGCAGAACACCATTTACGCAGCCTGGTTAATCAAGCATTCTCTGTTGCTGTGCGGAAGGTTTTAGAAGGTTACATATGCGGAGTGGATACACTATATGCATCAGTGGGTTTAAGGCGTTCGACATCGGCTACTGATTTGTCTTCACACACTTGTTGTGGAGTCAGCAGTCTCACAAGCTCAGTGCATTCTGAAGTTACCCTTTTGGAGGTTTACCTGCACACAAAGGAATTGAGAAATCAGATTGAAGCAATTGGACATATCTGCAACATACATGATATAGCTCTGTGCTTATCACTATCAGCTATAGAAGATTTAGTTGCAAAAGCTAACATAGAGTTCCGTAACTTCCCAAGAGGTGGAGATCTGCTCACTTATTTGTATACACAACTAAGGGTCAGAAACTCTGCATTATTCAAGCTTTTTGTTTGTCCCTTCTAGATTCTATTGTGCTTTTCCATAAAATAGTTTGTTTCCATTGATGGCCTTGTTCCCTTCACGTCGTTGTCTGCAATTTACAGCAGATCATTCACTCGTGAACTAGATATTTGCAAAGATCTTCACCTTCCTACTAGGTGGCTGAAATATGTGGCTGAGAGCTTATACCAAGTGAAGAAAATCCCTTAATGTGTAATGTTGTCTTGCAATGTTCCATGGAGCCTCCATTTTGTGCGAAGTAGCCGTGTCAACATGACATGGGTGCAGGATATACTGCATATGGCGGTTTTCTGCACAGATTTTTCTTTTCTGTTCTAGGCAGACAAACCTAAAAGCCAAGATGGGATTCATCTCAGAACAAGCAGCAGCAGCAGCATAAATATCATTTAAAAATTAAATTTAAAATCCCCAATGTACATGGACTACCATTTAAAGGGGATTGGTACTTGGGTGTCTATTACGTACTTAAGTAATGTGTTGGAGGCATAGGAAACAAATCTGTGGGAAAAATAGGATCATGGAAGCATATTGATTGGGCTATGGGCTGTTACCTTATTAGTTTACATCTCTGTTAATAAAATTTCATATGCAAAATTATGTAAATGTACAATGGAGCAAACTTTTTAACTCAAATTCATGTGCAAAATTATTAATAAAAGTAGTTTTAGGCATATCCAGTTTTTGTTCCATAGTCGAGTTTCCTCAATTTTTAAGTTATAGGTTTCTGACACCTAGATATACTGATATACAACCTCATCTGACATCAGCACCCTGTCTGTTGAACATAGTTGTCTTGCTTCATGGACATGTAAATTTTGATTTGTGTAAATAGCCCTTTTCCTTTAATTTTTGTGGGTCTGCTGATGTGTTATTTTGGCATTGTATTTTGTAGGTTGCTGATCCGGTCCACAGTGCTGTCTTTAAGTTTCTCTTTCTCTCTTCGTGTGAACCGTATTGTGAATTTATCAGATCATGGATCTATGACGCCAAGCTTTGTGATCCTTATAATGAATTTCTCATAGAATTTGTGAAACATTCATCATCTTATTCACCTGACGAAGCTGGAAGGTGTAATGACATTCCATTGGCCATGCTTAGGGTAATGCTATGGATTATAGTTTAACCTTTGGGTCCAGTGGCAGGTTTTATGCAATGTAAACATTTAGCTATCCCTTGGATTTCGCTAACAATCTGGAAATTTCCTCCTCAGGAGCAAGTTGGAGTTGCTGTACCCTGTTTTCTTAAACATTTATCAATTCCTCTTCTCAGAGCTGGTCAGCAGCTTCAAGTTGTAATGAAGTTGCTTGAATTGTGTAGTCACACTGGCATCGGGAATCATACTTATGAGGGTATTCTTCCCCGTCGGAGTGATTTCTCAAGTGACTTTCCACCTTATGCATCTTCATTGCCTTTTAATAAATTAAGCATTGAAGCTATGGTATGTGCAAGGAACAACTATTACAGAAGCAAGTTGGAAAAATTGGACATTGTTTTTCCGGCGTTGGAAATCAGATATCAACAGGTATTGCATCGTAAGAGCCCGTAGTGTCTTTAGTGTTTGTTGTGTTTTCTCATTTATGCTTTTTATACTGACTAATGGAAAATTATATAAGAGTATTTAGTAAATGGGGAGAAATAAGAACCTTATTCCTGAAGGTCTATTTGGGATCCAGTATCCACTCTCAAGCTTTAGATGAGATCGTAATCATCTTTAACGAAGAAAAAGCTTTGATTCCTGTGGAGTTTTGCTGTTGAAAGGGGCCCTTTATATTGATACTTGGAAACTTTTTTTTTGTTTTGTTTTGATTTGATAACCAACAAAGAGATTCTGGAATACTCTCAATCCACAGGAAAGGGCTTTAAAAAATTGCCCAACTTGGTCTGAAAACCATATCATGACAGAAATTCCTGAAAAACGGATTGTTGCTGGACAAATTATCAGCTGGATTGCAGCTTGGGAAAGAAACGCTTGCCAAGTTAGGGTACAAATCTAGAAGTAGGTAATTTCTAAACAAACTGGATATCAATGAACAAAAATTTCCAGAAAAATTCAGGGAAATGACTTTTTAAACTTCTATAACGACTTAATAATATCCTATTGTAAAAGAATACTAACCTGGGATTTGAAATAGAAAAGACAACATTAGGAAGTAGTTGTAACTCAAAGAGTTACGAATATGTTCTTTCTCCCTATTTTGTCCATGCATCATTTGTCGAAGGTGTACTTCTTGATTTTCCTGCATGATTTGTAGAAGGTTGGTACTTGTTATCCCTGTATCATTTATATAAGAGACTAGGCGAGTGAGTTCTTGACTTCTTGTGTATGTGCGTGTAGAATGATAGTCATGAGAAGATTCTTACCATTTATGGTGACTTGGAGGTGAAATGTGCTAAGTCAACTGAAGTTGCCTGTCCAACTCAAAGTGGGACTTGGAAGATTTGGAGCTTTTGCGTTATGTTTATAGAATGTGGGCATAAGAATTGTTCATTGCGAAGGCAATATGTGTTTCTTCGTACTAACTAAATCTATGGCAGGTTCTGTTGCAGGGGCTTTTTTTCAGGTTCTTACCTTCTTTTTTAATCTCTTTGTGAAAATTTATGCTTTCCCAGGTAGTTCCACTTGGCAATGCAGTAGTCTTTTCAAATTCCAATGGAAGGAATCTAAACATCCCAATTTCATTTGCAAAGGATGACAGTTTCTTTTATCCTTCGACCAGTAATGGTTATTTGGATGTGTAATCTCGCTCTCTCTCTCTCTCTCCTCTCTCTCTGTGCGCTACTGTATCTGTGTATGTGCTTATCAGCTATGACATTTGTTTCACATCCAAATCAGAAGATGCTGATCATAACCTGCATTGACATTGATGTACTTTACTCCCTCCGTCCCTTTTTAAGTGTTTAACTTTCCATTTTGGGCTGTCCCTAAATAAGTGTGTGGTTTGAAAAATTAATGGGTAAAAGTTTGTACAATTATCATTTTGCCCTTTTAAAAAGTTAGTGGGTAAAGAGTTAATGGGTAAAAGTGATGTGAAAAGTGTAAAGCGGAGGAAAAAGTTGATGTGAAAGGTGTAATGATAATGTTTCTTTAATAAGTTGGGATTTACGATGTAACACATTTAAAAAGGGACGGAGGAAGTATTTCTTTCACCCATTTGTCTGCCGTATATTGGATCTTTCCTATGCTTCTCTCATCTTCTTCCATGGCTGTATGCTGACGTTCATGATTCGCAGGGATTTGGACAATATGGAGTCTGAGGATGCCAGCACAACAGATGAGTTCTCTAATGCGGATGAGTTAGAATCATCAGAATGTTCATCTTTAAATGGCTCCGAAGAGAAAAATGAGTCTATGCAGTTGGTTCAACCTCCTTGTAATTTGGTCGCGGATGAACAGAACTATTTATCTGCTTTAAATTTACTATCAAGGGTTGCCATAGATAATTCTACTCAGAACCCTTCGGAAAGTGATATATTAAACCCCATGGAAGGTGATTCATGTGAGATTAATGAGAGAGCCGCTCTAGAGGACCGATCTATTTATCCCAGTCAGAGAGGAACAAAGTTGACCCAATGGAAGCCAAATGGGTCAAGGTTGTCTGACACTCAAAACACAGATAGTCAGTGTGATGCAGGCTGGCATCGTAGTGACCTTGTGAAAAGTTATTTTTATGTGGACCAAAGTAATACAAAAGAAAAGGGTGCGCCAAATGTGAGCAATATGATTTTCACTGTAGATTCTTTGACAGGGGAAACCAATGACGAGGATCAACTTTCAAATGGAACTCACCTTCTGTCAAATTTATATTCTTTGCAACAATCAAAGCTGAAATACCATTCCAATCTTCTCAGTATGAACCCGATATTATCTAAAAATGACCTGATGGGCAAACATGGAGTGAAAGGCTGCGTAGACCGTATACAACCGTTTTCTTGCTTTGATTTTTCATCTGTAAAGGATCCTTGTAAGTTTTATGCCAAAAACTTATCTGCCAATGCCAGGCATCAGTCTGGAGCTGAGGTTACACTTTTCCCGAAATCTAATGCTTCTGCTGCTCTTGCTACGAACAAATACCACGAGAAGGAAGGCAATAATATTCATAAGATCTTGATTGATAAGGATGAGTTCCCTCGCGATATTTGTACTTTGGAATCAAGGAATAAAAAGAAAGAACAAGTGGTGTTGGACAATGTTTCTGGAGGAAGTGGTTGGCAGAGTATGCTCAGCTGTTCAGATAGTAATATCAATTTTAGTGGCAAAGATCAAAAGAACAGCTTTGCAGCTCCATTTGAGATACCACTTGATTTCGTTATTGAGAAATGCCTCTTGCAGGAAATCTTGCTTCAGTATCCTTATACTTTGCCCTAGACACAGACAAGTTTTAAAGTCATACGACCTGTGTTTGCCTTTCGTATTTACCTGTTCTTTGTTGAAATTTTTGTAGTCCTGTAGTTGCTTTCATGCCTAATGCAGTCATCAATTGTGCTAAGTCACCTGACTTGTTAAAAAGACCAAGTTGTTTTAACTTTCACGTATAATTGTTTGCTTAAAAATTTTGTGGACCCTTTCAGGTGAGCATGAATATGCTGTGAGAAACAAGCTCTGCATTCTAGCATTGTCCTTTAATGCTAAGAGGCAAATATTCAGAAAATGCAAAAAATAGAAGTGCTGGCTAGTAAATAGGCCTACGTGATAAGACTTCAGTTCCAAAGTGGAAGTAAACGTTAATGCGTGCCTCAAATCGGAAAATAATGAACTGGGATGCCCTTAGACCAGGTCCTTGATTGTTGGGGCCACTGTAATTAACTAGTGAATCCATGGGGGGCTGAGGTTATGCTATTCATAAACTTAGTAATAATTCTTAAAGTTCAGATGCTATTACACATGTATACAATCTAGCAGCCGGTTCGAAGTTCTTGATAGTGGGATACTACAAAATTTTATCAAGCCCAACCTCCCCACACTCTTTCCTCGGAAGATGGAAAAAAAAAGAGCTACTGTTAGTTGTAAAGAATGTATGCTTTGGGTATGCTGATTGGCGATTCTTGTGACGCTGGTGAACTAAAATGGCCCAGGTGTATTGCACTTTTCTACAAAACAAGGTCACACGGTCAGGTTTGTAGTGAAAGACGTCCTTCGGTGGACTGCAACACACTCAAGTGAGACACATGATTCGGCATAGATTGTGTATAAGTAGAGCCGTAGAGGTTTTCACAATTGGGAGTATTGGGTTCGAGTGTTTGCAGATGTTCTAGGTTTTATATTTTTCTATGAAAATTTGAATACGAATTGCGATAGATCTATTTATCATTTAGGAAAGGTTGAAGAGGCTGTTTTAGGTAATGAAATATGGTCAAGAGTTTCATTTACATCAATACATCTGCCACAAATATCTAATGCCGAAGTTAGCAGGTGGAGATCTACAGATAATGAGGATTTGTAGTTCTAAAATATGGTCTTATATGTTCTATAAACAACAGCTTATCGGTAGCTTCAAAAACTGTAATTTCTCTTTAAGATGAGGGAATCATTGATGGTTTCAGAGGTAGGTGGAATTTTTTTTATCTTCTAACAGAAGCTTAAAGACAATTATTGCAATGGATATGTATATTATAATTAGTCAAGTATATGGTTAGCCCTCTTGAAAATTAAGGTGCAGGAAATCTAGAAGATCCTAATGGGGTGAATACGGCACTCAACTACGTTATTTTTACTACTTTCCTCCACAACCTTGTACCTTGTAGTAATTTTGCTTTCTCTTTTCAGTGAAAGTCAATTTTCCTCGTTTGCATATTTTTTCTGTGACAATTTTATTTTCACATAAGAATGGTTTCTTCAGTTGGGTTATTCCAGTTTTAAGTGCAACTAATTTGTGCTAGTTATGGCTTCCCTTAACAAACCCAGATATCGGTATGTCAGCAAGTTGACTATTAAAATACTTGAAGAAGGATTTGATTTGAAAGGACATTTACTGGCATTGCGGCGATACCATTTCATGGAATTAGCAGACTGGGCAGATTTGTTTATCATGTCCCTTTTGCATCATGTATTCAAACAATTTGGGTTGCCTATTTAATGTATTACGTTTTCAATTGTTTTGTTCTGATAAAACGCTGGTCTGATTATGTTCTCTTTTTCTCACCTTGAAACCAGAAATCCTTTGTGACAGCCGGAGATCAGAAAGTCTCAGATATTCAGGGGTTACTAGAGATGTCAGTTCAGAGATCTTCATGTGAAGGAGACCATAATAAGGACCGTCTATTCGTGTACATGAAGGGAAAGGGAAATGGCACAATGCCTCTCTCGACGTCTACAATAGGTGTCGTGGATGGCTGATGCAACAAACTCCTTTTGTTTGTGTTCTCCTACATGTCTTTTATTTCATTCGTACATAAAGTGTTTAGCTTGGTGTTTTACATCCATTTTGTTGTTTGTATGTCAGGACTCGATTCATTTGATTTTTTAGGTTTGGGTTACAGAGTGGATTGGCCAGTCAGTATTATTTTGACCCCACGGGCCTTAGAAATATATGCCCAGATATTCAGCTTTCTTATTCGAGTCAAGCTTGCTATTTTCTCATTAACTGACATATGGTCCTCATTGAAGGTATGTATTTACAAGCACATACTCTCTTTAACACATGCATATGATATTTATGCAAACATGTATCATTACTTGTATCAAAATTACCCTTGAATTTTTGTTCCTGTGATTCTATTATTTTATTGAAACTTGTTTAGGGAGTAGGGAGAAGGAAAAGTGTACGAGGTGTTAATTAAACCTAACACTAATATTATGTACGAGTACAAGATACACAAAGACTAAGCTACCCTCACTCACAATCACAAAAATATATATCTTCTAACAAAGCTTATGAACATTATTAAATTGTTAACCACCAATTCATCCAAAAGGCTGTCAAAGAGAGGCATCTTCAACACACCCCCTCATGTGTAGCCAGATTCTTCTCCATAAGCTGGCTAAATACGTGTAAATATTTTAATCGTTAGGTAGGTACTGATTCTATTGTGTGCTATGATACTAAATTTTAATGTTAACCACCAATTCATCTGAAAACTTAAGATATTAGAGAGAGGGAGAGGGACAACTTTATGTATCTAGATCTTCAAGAAACGTCAATAGCTGGTAACTATACTTTTCATTAACTACTTTGGAGCAACAGACTGCTTCTTCTCTTCGGGTTTTGGGGTTGATTAATGACTGGTTGTACCCCTTGGCTTCCAAGGGGGAGATCTGGGGTTCGAGTCTTTGGTGAGAGGTCGAACCCCCTTTGTTTGTTAACCCACTAACCCCCCACTAATGTATACAATGTTGGCCAAAAAAAAAAAAAAAAAAAAGATTTGTTCTCTGGCTTTTCTACAAAATTCTAGTCCCGACAAGATAATTATTGCATTGCAAGATATTATTTTTATCTTTTCCCCTGCACTGTGAACAGTTCTGTGTATCAATGTTTCTTTTCATTCAAGCCTGCTGGATTAAAATTGAAAACTTAGGTAATTAAAGATTCTAAAGAAGTACTGTTATACTTAAACGACCTTCAAAAATATCAATGGCTTTAGAAAGGAACTTGATTTGTTGTGTTTATTGGCAAGTGCCAACTAGTCAAATAAATATATCTCCTGTTAGTTTATTCCTTTTTTGCTTTCTTTTTCTGTGTCCGTCTTCACTTGCGCCGTTCCCGTTTCTGGAAATGCATTGATGCTCCCTTACATCCATAATAATCCTTGTTGTTCGCATTCTTGTCATTCAATTTCCGTGTCTGAATGTTAAGTTGTGAACCTTTGTCTCATCTAAAAGTTTAAGCTATTTGGGAGAGGTTTTACTTGGTATACTCTCCATATGCCCCCTCACTTGTTGCCAAGCTCTTCTCCGCAAGGAGGCCAAAAACACATTCATTTATTATGGTTTGTGATTATAAGTAGTTAGTGAGGTTCGAACACCCATTCTGATACCATGTTAAATCGTGTACTTGAGCTTCTCATTAGTTGTTGGCAACAATTCAGCACCAAATTTCAAACTAAGGTGCTCATGAATGAACATTACGTAGAAATTTCATGCATGGACTTTGTTCCTGTGACCTGAGAACTGGATTTAGCTTATTGTGCATACTAGCAAGGGATTAGTGGAAGGCATACCGCAGCACACTCGCATAAAAAAAAAAAAAATTCAAGAGAAAGAAGGAATGATAATTTATAGCCATGCAATGCTTTGAACGTTCATTGTTCAGTTTTGCTGCAATTCTGGCACCATGGGTAAAATTAGCTTATGAAAGTTTCTGGAAATTGACTGAATAATTTATTTGATATGTTGCATGTTGTGGATGTTGGTCGACAGGATTTACTACAAATAAGTAATCAGAATCGCCATTCTGAAGCATATGAACCAGAAATGCGACATTTCAGTAAATTAATCACAGTGAGGTATGCTGCATATTTTTCAATGATCAATGCGTACCAATTTATGTTTCCTTCTATTGTCTATCCATTGTGGCATTTCTACGAGCGTCGACACCGGGTTCCCATTTTTTAGAGAATTCCTTGCCATTTCTTAAACATATCATAAAAAATGGCAAATTGGGTGCCACACGCACAATGCCAAAATTCTCTCATATTTTTTTAGATGCTATGAATATGGCAAAATTTATTGCAAAGTTACCATTTGAGATTGAGAGAGAAAAATATGAGAATGACAATGGCGAAATGGCATACGTGGGTGTAGCACCCTTGCCTTTTTTTTTGGGCAAAATGGCACTATTCATTTCTCAAAAAAGAGAATGGCAATAGAAAAATGGTATTCATGGGTGTGCATGCTCTTAAGTCTTGAGTATATTGCTTTCTTTGGAAGTGCTTCTGTGACTTTATTTGATGAACTAAGTAGCATTTGTTTAGTAAGGGTGCTTTGTCCGTGTCGGACTCTGATACTTCTTGGTTCCTTCTAGATTTGTGCCTTCTATTCTTGACTGTTTCCATTATAAAAAGGGAAAAAAAAATTCACAATTTCGGATACTAGCCTGACCCTTCCTAGAGGGATAATGGTCATGTTTATGTACTAAGTAGATTACGTGGTAGGAAAGATTTAGAATAACTGATGACCCGCTTTTTTACCCAAAAGTCCAATATTATGGAAAAAAGATTGCTGCTGATACTTCTTAATTCTGTCATACTTTTATAGAATTCTTTTGGATCTGCTTTTCGTATCACATTTTAATATTTTAAGTTTTGTTTGTGGCCTGCATGGTCCTTTAATACTCCAAATGTCATTGTAGATGATGTATCAGTCTTTTAGGCAAGGTTGTCAAATCATACATCGAATCGAGAATTGAAATGGTCCTTTTTGTACTTGCGAGTTGAATCGAATCGTTAATCGCTTCGATTTGGTACTTACTTCTAAAGTACTTGGGAAAGTAAATTTAAGGTTTGGTGACAATGCATATTGTAAGTGAAAATTTTAGACCAAATCAATAGAAAGCTTGTTTTAGATGATGAGCTGGTAATCATGTGGAGTAATAGGTAAGTTGTTTCTATTGTGACTCGCAAGAGATGAGAGTTCGTGAATCCAACTTATGGTCCTCATTGTGAAAAAGAGTTAGAAGTGAAAAAAAAAAAAAAAGACTCAAAGTTCTTCAGGGTGGTTGTATGCCAATTTTTATTTGTCGTTTTTTATTCACTCTCAAAATAAATCTCTGTTTCTTATTACATATGACACTTAATAAGAGAGAAATCTATTTTTCTGATAGTAAATGAGGAGAAACATAGACAAAAAAAATGGCATATGACAGCACTAAAGACGTCAAAATTGTAGTTTGAATCCTTCTCCAACAACAAAAAGGTGAGTCAATTTTGAATTCAGAAAATTGAGGTGAATCGAACGATTCACTGATTATGATCACTGACTCACTGATTCACTGCTATTTCCGATTGAGGCAACCTATTCGTATCGATAACCCACTGAATCGTATCGAATCGTACGGTACGAATCTTGAATCGTACGATTTTGACAACTATGTTTTTGGGTATGCCATTAGTGAAAGGTTACTTAAGTACTTGGTCTACCTTTCGGGTGTAATCCTAGGGCCTTCTAATCTCAAGATCCTTAATGATTTGAAATAGAGTCTCGTATTGCCAAAATATGGAAATAATATGCAACACGTAAGCGTGAAGGCACCCTCACCTTAAGAGCTACTTTTTTGAGGTTAGGTTCTACCCAAGGCCATGTGACATGGTAATAGAGCTTTGGTTTATGAGAGGTCTTGGAGCTACTTCATTTGTATTCGTTCCCAATTGTATGTTCCTTTCCCCCTTTGCATTCACATTCTTTGTATACGTGGATGTTTACATCTCTACGTTCAAGACGTGATTGCACATGAGGCTGATATACTTAAGTTTCTGGGCCAATTGGTGACTTAACATTCTGAACTGGTGATGGGAAGGTGCATGTCCCTGGCTTGCATGTAGCAAGTGATGCGAGTGAGCACGCTATGCTTGTGAGAGTGTTGTAGGCTCTCCATCTTGACTTTATTTAATGTTTAGGTCCTGCCCCAAGTGTTTTCCATCATTGATGAAGAACGTGAAGAATCCCCCTTGGCAAGCTTTGATTGGGTTATGAGCTCTCAAACACCCGCTAAATACTTTTTCCAAATTTCACCTAAGCCTGAAAACGAATATTAATCTCGGCTTCCCGCAAAATAACCAACTTGGCCTCAATGTTGGGAATGGACGTTTTTGGCTCACTCCTCATTAGCCAAACTTCATAATGTTTAAAATGGTTTCCACTATCTTTTAGTACTTAGAAAATGTTTCCAAGGGAAATGAGACCATTCTACAAAACTTACTTGTATTCAACATGTTTATAAATTACTTTTCTGCCTCCTTTCTGTTTTCTTCTAATTAATTGATAAAGCCTTTCGAATCTGATGTCTGACAATGACTTGCCCCTACTCTCTTGAATTTCAGGCACCAAGTTAATCATTTTGTATCTACATTGCAGCAGTATGTCCAATCGCAGTTATCCCATGTATCCTGGTGCAGGTTTCTGGACTGTCGTAAGCACAAGGTTTGAGGCATCTTTTACTGTGGTTTACAACTAATAGGCATTCAATTTCATTGTTTTTGTTTTTCTAATTGCTCCTCTGGATTTGTTGTCCTTTTTCCCCGTTGTTTTAACCCTTGGCTTTTGTAGGTCAAAGATATGATGGATCTCAACTCAGTTCACATGGGATATCTAACTGATTCCCTGCACATGTAAGTTCATATGTAGCGGTTGCTTTCGAATGAAACATGCTACTCCAAAAACTTTGTAGTAAGTTACGGATACAGCAAAATTTACAAAAGATATGCGAAAACATACTGGTGTACGTTAACAATATTCAGATACATCTTCAGTAAGCTGTTGACATACCTTTTTTTCCCCCCCTAAAGCTTTGTGTTTTGATGTGCTACCTGTGATATCAACAACTAATGTGTTCTATTCCTTTTCGATCTTAACTAGTTTCAAGAGCCCACAATGAAAGGAGAGTTGGAGAAGTTTAAATTCAAGTAGTAGTGGGACATCCATGGATGAAGAAGATCATGCTCCTCTTTGGAGTTCCGTTATGTTGAGATTGATGTGTGGTTAGACTTTGTGGGATAGAATTAGAAATGGATTAAGGTTGTTTGAAATGTCTATGGTAGATTGGTCAATGCATTAGTTAAGAAGAGCGATATGGTGATGGTAGGTGGTAGCACTTAGGGGAAGGTATACCAAAATTTACCTTAGAGGTGGTAGTTCTCAAGGACTAAGTTTTTTGAAGTTCATTGAACACAATGCCCTTGACAGACCTAAGTGGAGATAACAGATTCATGTAGCTGACCCTAATTGATTGGGGCTTAAGGTTTGGTTTGGTTCAGTATATTGGGGAAACCATTACAAAAAAAATGAACCATAGAGAGAGGGGTGGTCGTATTAGTTGAGCACATAAGTTCTAGTATTGAACAAATGAATGTTTAGTTAGAAGTTTTTGGGAAATTTATTACACCATCCATGAGCACTAGATGTTTATATTAGCTAGATCAAGGAGATTTGAATTTTTTGCTGGAAGTACTTTGTTTTTGGCATGTATATTAATACTATCTTACTAAAACATTTATTAAAAAAAATACAACTGCCTTGCCTGACCACATTTTATAGTTTTTTTTTCGTATAGCTGTCCCTAACTTTGATTTACAAAGCAGCCTGTTTCATTGTCCTAGATCTGCAATGTATATGAAACTCAAAAAATGAACTAGATATTAATGGCCTGCCAATTAAATAGAAGTTCTTGTTTTTACTGAATAATTTCAAGCATCACCTAGTTAAAGCTTATTCTGTCGCTCCTGATATGTTTTATCGAGTATGATGTCATGAAATCCCATGCGTACAACATGATCAAATGAAGCTTATTGATATTGTCGATAAAAAAAAAAAAAAAAATGAAGCTTATTGATATTCGAGAAGGTACAGAGAAACGGTTTGAATACTTGTATACTATTCAGTATTCACTGAAACTGACTTTTTGGCCTATACAATGAACGTTGCTACTGGCAGTTTGTCTCTACGAATACCGGGAGTTATTAATTCTTGGGATTGATTTTGGAGGTTGGACTTCCCATAGTTCCAAGTCCACCAGCATTTCGGTAGTTTGAGAGTTCAAATCGAAAACTGTTACCATGGCTAACTGAAGTTTCAGAGATATAGCAGGATTGATGTTAGACTCGTAGAAAAGTAAGAATGCTGTGTTTCCTTTCAATCCTTGTGTACTGAACAAGGGAAAGCCTTTAGAGAAAATTAAAGAATAAATAGTGGGTTCATGGGTTCTACTTTCCTGTATAATATACCTTATGTCCTTATCCATATATCTCTAAGAAAATATTTACGTAATACACACATGCACACATCTGGTGTGAATTTTTTGTAGGCAAAGTTTATTTGGTATTTCACTATACTGGGCATTCTTTTTTTTCTTTTTTTGATCTATGTAATGGGCATTCCGTACTTGCAAATTTGAGTCTTCTGTGTGGGGAGACATGGTAGACAATGGTTCTAGAAATACTGTCATTTGGTAATGCATGGCTGTGGTGACTTTATAATTGTTCAGCGAAAGAAAAGATGGATTTCTGATAATTGGATGTGATTTTGAAGGTTCATGTTGGATTGGGTTGATAATACGGTGAATAAACAACAGTCATGGGTTGTCGAAAAAATGAAGAAGTGGTGGTGATTTTTTTCCTCAGCAGGAGATGATAGTTTTTTAATTTTGAGAGTAAAAGGGTGCACTGTTTCTTTGGAGAGCCAAAATGAAATTTACCCATGTATTAATATTTAGACTTGATGTTGTAATTTGCAAAATATTTCCATCATTATCCAAGACCAAGAATGTCTGCCTTCTACAACTCTCTCTCTCTCTCTCTCTCTCTCTCGTTTTGTTTCTCACTAGAGTAGCGTGTTTTCTATGTTTAAATTGCCAAAAAAAATATTTTTTTGTGTCATTAATCTTATGCTGCAATATTTTCTTTTCAGATGCTTCTTGTCTGAAGAAATGCAGTCCATTGCCAGCATTATTGATCGCATTTTACAGTGTGCACTGGACTTCAGGTCTTGTTTGACTGGAGCCAATCTCGAAACTGGACTTTCTGGTAGTTTGTTGGGCAAACTTTCTCGAATCAACATTTCCCAGGTGGTTATAATACCCAGATATTCTTTGTTGTTTATTTGGTTTCAATTACTCCCTCCGTCTCATTTTGTTGGGGCCTTTATTGGCAAACCAACTAAGGGATATTATGATTACATGGTCCTTTTGTTAACTTTTCAATTGTGCCCCTTGATGGGATGTTTCTTGAAATCTTAAATTATTTAAGGTTAGAGAAAAGGAGGGAACATGGGAATGTTGCATTTCTTTTTTGAATTTTTTTCAAAATGGACAATTTTTATGGGACATCCCAAAATCGAATACTGGACCATCTTTGTGGGTTTGAGGGAGTAGTAAATTAAGCTATGTGACTCGGCATTTAATGACTTCTAGTCATTATCTGTTAATCCGTCTTTCTAGACAAAGTCGACACTGGTAATTTCTGCTTGCCTACCGCTTACCTAATGTAGGACAGATTGAAAGAAGATTAAGATGATCAAAACACAAAGAAAGGGGCTATTTGAGGCTGTGAAAAGCGGACGTGAATAGTGAAAGAGAACATAAGAAGAAGGGTTTTAAGAAGATAGATCTAGGTTTCACACCTTAGCTACCAAAGGCATTACACCTAAGGCCTCTTTAGCATTGCACCAAAGAATATGATTGCATCACACAATCTTCAAAGCTTTAAAGCTGCAGAATTTTTTTTTTATCTTCAATCATACATACCTTCCTAATCTCGAAGTACTTCAATTTATACTCCTATTGTGTCTAATACCAAACACTATCCTATTCACTAGATGTGTTTAATACCAAAGACTATTCCCATTCCCTAGATGACTAGGTAGGATGAATATGTTATGTAATGGTTACATACATAGAATACATGTCAAACTTCCCTAAATGAAAAGTCACGGCCTTAAATTTTCTAGCCAATGTGGTGCAACCAGAATATTCTATTAGATAATGTAGAGAGAGAAACTCCCAAAATGGGATACAAAGAGATAAACTCTTGATAATTATATTCTTAAAATGATAAAAGCTAACAAAAATGAAAGACTCTTGCACTATTTATACTATCCCATACTAAGGACACAAAATGACAATAAGACCCTTAATAGCTACTACATCATGACTCTCCTACTAAAAAGAAACTTGTCCTCAAGTTATGGTAGTGTCCTCCGGGAAATAGGACATCAAATGTTGCACGTTGACAGTGTTGGAGATGTTCAAATGAGAGGGTAGTTGGACTTGGTAAGTATTATATATATAGGCCCCTTCTAGTGTGGGATCCCCCGTTTTGTTAAAATGCGGGATCTCTCTCATTCTCACATTTCCCCAATTAAATTTTGATGATCCGAGCCGTTCAATGTGTTTATAACGTATTTTTAAGGGTTTGTACGAGGAATCATAAAAAAAAAATGACCGGGAAGGGCTTCATCCGAGCAGTATTTCATAATAACCGTAGATATATAGTTTATCGAATACTGCTTGGAACAAGCCCTTCCCGTTCATTTTTTTTAATGATTCCTTTCCTAGCGTGGACCCATAAAAAAACATTTTAAATGAACGATTCAGATCATCAAAATTTAATTGGAAAATGGGATTCCTGCATTTTAACAAAATGTGGGATCCCACACTAGAAGCTTGGTGTGTGTGTGTGTGTGTGTACTTGTGAAAGTGCTTTGAACTATGCAAAATGCTCTTTGAGTTGATAAATTTTGTGGCATTACCTTCACCTTAATGAGCACATGACTTTGTACTGAAATAATAGTGTATAAATTCATAGTTGTTTAAGAGTTACAGAACACAACATTATAAAACTTTGACCAGTTACACTAATCGTAGAGTATAGGGCATTTTTGTAATTGCCTTCTTTTTGTAAATGGGGGGGCTTGTTTCTAATATATTTATTTATTATGAATTTTTTTTTTTGGAGTTTTATTTAAATTTTTGTTGACCCAACCCTATGAAATTTCTGGAGCCGCCACTTCTTTTGTCTATTGGTCAAGCCTTGTGTGGTATGGACTTCAAACTATTTATTTCAATTTGTGCCAGTTACCCTTCTTCCCATAGTCTAGGAATTACAGATATGAGTGTTGGACTATGGGGTACTACACGGTACAACGAGACAAATGTAGAAATATTTTATAGAAATGTTGTTCTTATGATATTAAGTATGGTATTATGTAGAGAAGTAAAACCAAATGTAGGAGAATCAATTTCGTAATTTTGTTATTTCAATCGAATATTCAATACATGACAAGTGACCAGAACATTGTGATGGAATGTGGAAGCTACCAAAAAACAAAGAATGCATGCAATGTGGAAGCTACGAAAAAACAAAGAATGCATCACAAAATTTGTCACGTGTTAGAGTTAACATGGGAGAACATATAACAACTCAAAATCAAGACTGCAAATACCCAATATTTTTAAAAAATGTACGAAAAATAGACCCGAATGTATTCCAGCCGTATCTTTCCTGCATCCCTTGTGAATTGAAAACAAGAAAACATAATTGTTGGACACTTTTTTGGCATATCGGATACATATCCGGCTGTATCAGGCGTGTATCTGTCTCTGATTTGTGTACGCCCTATTTTGAAGTATTTGTGCTTCCTAACCAAAGTACAAAACAAGGTCTTAATGATCACTAGTAAGCTTGCCTGTGCAATTTTTGCGTGTCGTATCTCCAATGAATAAATTGTCGATGAGAAAATTTGAAGGAGTTTGAGAGGAGAGATGGTACCCTCTCTAATATATGTATAAGAGCATATCTAGTAAGGGCTCATTTATATAGGCTACGATGCGGGATTTTTTGTTTGGGATCGAATTTCGACGATCCGAACTGTTAGATGTGTTTAAAACGTGTTTTTAAGGTCCACTGCGAGGATTCGTCAAAAAAAAAAAACCCGGAAGGGCTTGATCCGAGCCGTTTTCGGATCGTCGAAATTCAATCCCGAAGAAAAAATCCCCCGCACCGTAGAGTTTAAGGGAGCCCTTATTGGATATTTGTTGTATAAAAATTATATATGTACAGTTTTTTTTATCTAAAACGGATCAGATCAAGCCCTTCCGGATATTGTTTTTTGGAGATTCCTCGCGGGAGCCCTTGAAAACACGTTTTAAAAACATTGAGCGGTTCGGATCGTCAAAATTTGTTCCAGAAAGTCGAAAATACCCCTAGGTCCGCCTATAATCTTAAATAAGGGTCCCTTATTATTAGTTTATTGTGTGTGTGTGTGTGTGTGTATATATATATATATCAGTCCACTTCCTATCAAGGATCCCGCAAACTTTTAAAATACGGACCTCCACTTTCCGGACTAAATCTCGACGATCCGAACCGTCCAATGTGTTTAAAAGGTGTTTTTAAAGGTCCCCGCGAGAAATCAGCAAAAAAAAATACCGGGAAGGGCTTGATCCAAGCAGTTTTTCATAAGATCGTCGAAATTTGATCGGGATCTATGAGGTGTGGACGAAGTCCGGATTTTAAGGGTTTGGATAGGAAGTTTAGTGTGTGTGTGTGTGTGTGTGTGTATATATATATATATATATATATATATTATTCTTTGTCAGATATGATATCTGAGCATTTGTGTAACTGTATATGAATTTGAGATCTGCGAATATTAGCATGGTTATGATTTCATTTTTCTGCAGAACTTGTTCTTGGTAGCTTCATTGCAGTGTCAAACGTTGGCTTATTAAGTTTGGAAAATTAAAAAAAGTCTGACTTTATCAACGAAATGTTGGTTTTTGACTTGCAGGTAATTGCCATACAACAGACGTTCCATAAAAATCTCAAAGAGTTGTATGTGTGTTATCTCAACACACCAAAACACACGGAGTTTGGTCTTTCCTGTTTCTGGCATTATCTCAATTATAACGAGTACTACTCGAGACTTCGGTAACGATAAAGTTCGCCCTACCATCTTTTGGCCAAACGCTCTGTTCCACTCTACTTATAATGAGCGTGTAATTGTGATCCCTCTCTCCTCAGGCTGACCCAGAGAGGTTTCTAAAGTTGCCTTCAACTGCTGTTAACTTGTATAGTGCACCCTGAGATTTTTGGGGCTTCTCACCTTGTTCTGCTTCTGTTAATGCTCAGTTATGGAGGTCCTGATCTTCCAATGTTGTAAATTATCTTCTGGAGTGGGAATGCTGCATCTAGCCCACCTTTTTAAGGATCCTGAGATGGTGGTTCAACATGTGAATTATAAGGTTCGAAAGGTGTGAATTGTAATTTAATTTAAGTATATATGGAGGCTGATAACTGGGTTCTGGAAGTTGTGGGAATGAAAATAAAGTCCTCTATTTCCCCAAAGTCGGAAATTTATTGATGTATCATCTCGATTACGTTATTTTCCTTCTTCCTTTCCCAAAAAAAGAGAGTAGTTTTCAGGTACCTCGAGATGTAGCGGTCTGGTGAGTGGGGGTGTTTATGATCCAAATCCCTCGCTTTGTAAAGCTCAACGAGAAGAATATCAAGTCTGTTGGGCATCGGTAACTATGTAATTGGATGAAATTTGTTTTTAATTATATTTTCAGTCATGTTTACTATTCATATATGTGAGAACAAGGTACTTCGATTAGCCCTTTTTGGCGTTTTTCCAGATCAAAAAAAAAAAAGGGCACTTTGGTCACAAGGTAATTTATCTATGATGAACGTGATTTTCTTAAGAGATGATCTGCACTTCCTTGAGTTCTATAAATTGTGTGGTTTGGATTTACTTTTGGGCTCGGGAAGGTCCATTTTCTAGTCTACAAGGGACTTAATATCGTGCAAGGATGTTGTTTGACTGTTCTGCTTGTTAGGCTTCTGGTGGATTTTCTCAGCCATTATGTTTTGGCAAAAATAATCTTTATTCAATTTAAATTTTTTTTTTTCATTTCTTAGTTGTGCATTATTGGTTCGTCTCAACGAGAGAAATCTAAAAAGTAAAAAATTATTGTCAATTTTTTTAAAAAGTTAACTTTACAAAAAAAATCCATTTTTTTGTGAGTTATTTTTGTTTTTATTTACAAATTTTTTAGTTTGATTGATAATTTTGTACTCTTTAGATTCTTTTCGTAGAAACGAACTAATAATCCAAAAAAAAAAAACCCAACCAAAATCAACAAATGCAATTTTTTTTTTAATATAGACAGGACAATAATCCATTTGGATTACTTTTGCCACACCCCTAAATATTTTTTATGCCGTGGTGAGTCATTTTATTGGTAATAAAAGTGCAACAAGAAAATTAAAAGTTTACGGTTGAGTTTCGTTTTCTAAAATAAGTCATGGAGCTAAAAATTATTTTGAAAATTTGTCTTTATTCAAAAAAATTCGCGTTTGTTAGTTCTAACATGTGCTAAAAGTTGGTCCTTACCCAAAAAATTTAGATAAAATTCATAAGTTTTACTTTTCCGATTTCTCTCGTCGAGACGAATCAATAAGCCACAAAAGTTTGACGTAAAACTAACAAACACGATTTTTTTTTTAATAAAACAAATTTTAAATGGAAATATTCAAAACCCCATGATTTTAGGTAACTATATCCCACCTAATTAGGAAAACAACATCCCACCTATTTAGGCAACAATAATTATGTACGTTAATACATATCATTAGACATTAATTAAGGGTAAAAAATGTATTTTATAAGTAAAAAGGATGAAAACATAACTATTCGAAATGACAAAGATGAAAACTTACGTGCTATCTCTAAAAAGATGATTATTTAATTACCTCATTAAACTTTCCATAAACGCTAAATGCAACAAAAAAAACCAAAAAATAAAATAAAAACTACAGCAACCAAAGCCCATAAAAAGATTAAAAAAAAAAAACACCAACACGCACCACCATTATATGCTATCTTATTCCATGTTCAGCAACCAAATTCCAAACAATAGAACAAAACCTTAGAATGATGTTTTGTTTTACATAATGCTTTGTTTCATACTTTGTTTTATGGAATTTGAAATTTGAATCTGATCCGCCCTATTTTGCATACACGCTAAGATATAGAGTTAAAAAATAATTTACAACAAGAGGTAAAATTATAATTTACCAAATATATATATATAGACACACACATACCCAACTTCTAGTGAGAGATCCCATACTTTGCTTAAAGTATGAGAATCACTGAATTCTAAACTTTCCCGATCAAGTTTCGACAATCCGAATATATATTAATAACTTAAGAATATCTCATGGTCCGGTTCGGTTAATCCACAGTTTCATAATAAATCACCGTGGACTGAACCGCATCTCATGGTTTTTAATTTTTTTAATCCATGTCTGGAGCATTAATCCACGAATCCAATCCAAAACATACGGTGCAGTTTGGTTCAGACAGATTCACAGTTCACGGGTTTTTTGGGACAGCCCTAATCTCTTGGGTATTTAGGATATCCCCAATGGCATGATCAAAAGCAATAGGTTACAAAGTTAGCAATGTTAGCCTAAAAAATGACTCACAACGAAGTAATCAAACTTGGCAACCTCTTAACCAATAACCAAATTTGAGCCGTTCATTAACCAAAGTTAGCAACATTTATTTTAATAACAAAAAATAGTGGGTCATACTCGTAAAAGTTACTCCATATGATTTTTGTTGTTGAAACTCACCCTCCATAAAGCAAATGCTTTATTGGTAAGTGAAACTCACTCTCCACTTTAGCAAGTGGTTGTGCATGTGCATTTGACAATGTTGGTCACTTCATGGATTTTAACAAACCCCACTTTCACTTATTCTACTAGAATGCCATTCAATAGACCATTAGATTGAGAAGAAAAAAACTGACGGGTAATTCATTTTGATTAAGGTATTGTGAAATTTAGGGTTGTTAACTTTAGCTATGCCCTAAATGGATAATTAAAAGCTGATGTGACAAGTTTTGTTTATTCAAATTTAATTATGCCGGCCTACTACATCTCTCTAGGGTTTTCTGCCCTTTCTTGCCGGCATTTTTTTCCGGCCTTGTTTCTATTATCTCCTTTCCTTCTCCTCCCTTTCCTTTTTCTCTCTCCCCCCCCCCCCCCCCCCCGGGATAACGACGACGGGTTGATTTTGGGTACCTTTGCCCCCGTCCGGCTAATAAAGTTCCCTAATGCCATGGGCGACGGCTAGGGGAACAGGGCCTTGTCCGAGGAAGCAACTGGTCGGCTAACTCGTGGAGACTTGGTGCGACTCGGTCAACTCAGTGAGGCGACTCATGGAGACTCTGTTTGTACCAGTTCTTGGGGGGTTATCCGAAGTAGTTAGATAGTTTTTGTTATCCGTAGCAGTTTTGTTTGTACCAGGTTCTGTGTTTTTTTATTACATTTGCACTGTATTGTTTTAAGGGCTTGATCCGGGTACCCATTTGGGTTCTCTACTGCTAACATTTTAATAGGATTCATCATTCCATCCCGTAGGTGTTGGGTCTGCTTCGACAGTTGTGTCTAAGAGCTAGTGTCATTATGCCGAGTGAAGGCCGTGCTCATATCAATTGTTAGTGGTTTTAGTTTCACTCCTGTCTTTGTATGTAATCGTTGCCGGACGGCGTTTGAATGGATTTCTTGACTTTATTTCAAAAAAAAAATTAATTAATTATGTCATTGGTTGTACCCTCAATCGTGATTCGTGAAGAGTCTTCATAAAGCAAATGAACAATACGCAATTGTTTTTCCCCTTTCGAAAACAAACATATGCAATTGATAGTGATAGAACCTCGTAACAAAACACATGGTACAAATGAAACCCTCACATGATCTAATCAGTTGCACCAAGTGATTAGATAGAATCCCTATTTTTTGTGCAATGAAGAGAATGCTATCAAAACTCGTTGGAATGTCGCCGGAAGCTCGTCGGAGACTCATCGGAGTCTTGACGAAAACGACCCCTGACAGTAGATTAATAATAATCAGAGAAATTTTTTTTTTGTCCAAAAATCTATGAAGGACACAAAGGGAAGTGCATTCTCTCTTTTAAAAGTGGGAGGGAAGCTTCAAACCCCTGTTCCTAAGCATAAAATAGCCTGATCTATGCCGTGAAAGTATTTTTGGAGCTCACTGGAAAAGTCGTCGGAGAAGTTTTGACAATCCTAGATAGATATGGAAGTCACCAACTGAAAATGCCGCATCTTTTGTCAGAGTACATGCATTTTTGTCAGCTTCATGGTGTATGTGCTTGATCGACAAAGCTTCAAAACACCCCTGAGTGTTGAAAAACTTTGCCAACCCGTTTAAACAGGCCTTCATCTTCTTTGATCGGATCTTGGTCTGTCTCAAGCCACTCCAGGGGCTGCTTCTGTTGCCTCCTAGCTTGCCCCTTATCTTCTAGGTCCTTCTAATATAAATAATCCTCTATTTGCATCTTTTAGAAAGCAAAGTTCGAACCTTTGAACTTATCGATCTTCCATTCCCTTTTCTGAACTCATAGTTCCCACTAGAAAAAAATCCTAGGTTGTTTATGTAAGAAATTACATAATGTGGCCTACATGTCACTTTCTATTTATTAATTAAAGTTGTGAGTGATAAATAAATTGCCCAATTATTTGGTATCTAATTGTGAAAATGTGTCTTATTATGAAAAGACATATTTTATGTGAAAGAGTGTCTTATGTGAAATGGTGTACTTATTGGGAAAAGGTACATTAAGAGCCATATCCATTAGGAATAAACACATGATCAAAAGACACTCCCATTAGGAAAGACACCTTTTGGAGACAACTTTTCCTTGATGGTAGGAAATATGTTGCCTATAAATACCACACTCAGAGGGTCCCTAACCTAACCCAAAAATAAGAACAAGCCTGTTTCCATCAACGGGGTTCATTACATGGGTCATAGGTTAGAAGATCTATCTGCTTTGTTCGATCACTTGAACAATAATGGTTGAAGGTACGATTTCAAATTTCCGCTGCGCTCACATGTATTATCAATTTCTTTCAGTTTAAACAAATCTTGAAACCCTAGATTGTTTGAACCCCCACTCCACAACCATGGCTCTGATACCAGTTGTTGGAATTTGATGAACTATGCTCTCGACTCACCAACACACAAGCACTCAGGACTTGGAACGTTATGAATCATTCAAATCATGCAAGAGAAAGAAGACAAAACACACGGGTATGAGGTTTGGCAACTTGCGTACTCTTCTGGAGCCACATTAATTCACTACCAATCAATGGAAAACCTTTCATCTTCTCTAGGGAAACAACAGTCTCTCTCTGTATTCCGAAGTTCTGCAATGTTCTAATCCCTCCCATTGGTGCGTGCTATGTGGTCCCCTTGTAAAATTCTGGAGGAGTGCGAGGTAATCCCCGATGCTCCAAAAGATATCTACTAATTGTATCAATTCTATTACCGTCAAATAATAGTAGAATAATCGCTCAAAACCCCATCAATTCTGTTAATGTTAGACTTCATCTCATATCGCTCCAAGAAATTTAACATGGTATCAGAGCTAGATTTTGGGTGACCTAACCTCATGTGGTCGAGTCTCCATTGCCTGAGTCAATTCTCTCACCTCGCCAGTGGTGGTGGAAGTAGTGGTGATTTTGATTGATTTGCTTGCAATGTCCGTATATATACATAAACCCAGTAAATTCACGAGCTCAAACCTAGTGAAATTTGCAAGCTTAGACTATTGAAATTCACGAGCTGAAAGATAATGAAATTCACAAGGTGATGGTTGTGTTTTAAAATCCAGTGAAATTTGCCAGCTAGTTGTGTTTTGTGAAATTCAAGAGCTCAAACCAGGTGAAATTCACGAGCTTAGAGCTAATGAAATTCACGAGCACGAATTTAATGAAATTCATGAGCTCGAAGCTAATGAATTAATGCAATTCACGACTCCAAAGATAGTGAAATTCACGAGTTCAAACCCAGTGAAATTTACGAGAGCTCAAACCCTGTGAAATTTACGAGAGCTCAAAACCTATGAAATTTCACGAGCTCAAACCCAGTTAAATTTCACGAACTCAAACCCAATTAAATTTCATGAGGTAAATTTCACGAGCTCACCGCCCGGAGTGGGTTGAGGTGGAAAGTGTGGGAGGTGGGAGGAGAGCAAATGTAATTTGTGTTTAAAGGGTAATCAATGTGACCTTATTAGATTTGCACGTAATATAAATGAGCAACTCTTCTTCATGTGAATTAAGGAGTCCAAATCTAGACTTAAAAGTAATTTTCTGATTTAAAAAGTGTGTTGAAATGTATAAAAAGTATATAAAAATAAATGTAAATAGTGCACTGGAATGCGTATTTTTTTTATTTTTTGTGTTCTTATTGTGAGCCAATTTTAAAGGGAAATAATTTTCACACCCCCATTTTACAATCCACACTCTCTTTTTTGTCTTTATCTTACATGAATTTACAATATTACCCTTTTTCAATACACCTTTTTCATACATCCAAGGGTAATATTGTAAATTCATGAAGATAAAGACAAAAAAGAGAGTGTGAATTGTAAAATGGGGGGTGAAAATCATTTCCCATTTTAAATCAATGTGTTAAGTGCGAGTACGGGGAAAAAATGCCCGGTTGCAGGAGATCCTGATGGTTCCTCAAAATTACCAAACACCTGTTTGCACAAATTTCCAGCCACATGACGAGTCTTCAATATCTATACTCCACGAGAAAAATTTGTATGAGTGTGTACGGTACCACGTGCTATCTGACAATGTATCCATAACGTCTTATTACAGCAGTCTATTTTAGTAATCAATGCAGATGTTAAATAATTTTTTTACGGATACGTTTAAAACTCTTCTAGTTTTGTTAAACAATACAATCTCACATTGCTTGAGTATGAAATGAGTGATTACTTAATAATATGAAAAACCTCTCTACTTATTGTCAACTCTTATTTAAAATCCGGACTACAATCGGGATGCGCGTCAAATACCGTCACATGGTACCGGCCTGCACCCAAAAATTTCTCCTACTCCACTAACAAATCATTTTGACTTTACAAATAAAATAAAACTGGTGAGTTGGCTGCGTGCAAACGCACACAGTCTAGTGCCCAATACAAGTTATTTAGAATTTAAGGAATTTGAAAAATACGAAACGTGATACTAAATGTCATAAAGTTTGATTTGTAAAACCATGAATTAAAAATAATATATTTTTTGAAGAAAAGTTCACACTTTTTTCATGAATTAAAAAAGCTCGTTGATATCTAGTAAATTGTTAAAAAAATTTGAATGTTTCTTGAAAAAATCTACTCCATATTATTTTTAATTTATCGTTTTGCGAACTGGACTATCATTATGGTATGAAGTCACGGAGGGAGTATTTCTCGCTTTTCCTCTCTGGCTTTTCATGCTCTCAAACTCAAGTTTCTCACTCTGGAAAAAAGAAGAAGATGTTTCTCACATTTTTCTCTCTCCCAAGGAAAAATTATTTTGTGCTACCGTGGCCCCCGCTCAATAAATATTCCATCTATCCCACATTGTTATTCATATTTCACTTTGTAGGTTGTAGGGGAGGTCAGCGCAGGACCCCCGGTTGACCAGAGTCAACGTTGACCCGCCAATAAAATCATGACAAATGTCGCCTAGGTGGCACAATGGCCGCTTGCCATGTGGCGCTCTCAGCGGAAGTCTCCGCGTGTGGGGGTCCACTGGAGTGGGCCCAGGTCTCTGCGTAAGGGGGCCACTGAAGCGGGAGCCCCTTGCGCAAGGCGCCCCAGCGGCGCGCACCCCAGGCCCCATAAAGGCGGTGCTTGGACGACCATGAGCCATCCAGACAAGGAGAAAAGCTCATGGCCCAAATGACTGGCGCGGCCCAGAACACGGGCGAAAACGCGAGAGGCCAGTCCAAACAAGCCCAGGTAATGATACCTGCTGCGGTCTAAAGGCAGGACCCCGGGGGCCCCCTGAGGCTTGGCTGCGGTATAGGCGAGACCGAACAGGTCACGACCTTGCCCTTGCGGGAATAAGGGAGATCTAGTGGCTTGGTGGCTTGGAACAGGAGGATCGCTGCGCGGGCGAATGGCTCGTCACCGCGCGGGTCAGCCGCGCGGTGATGACGTCACCCGTGCGGTCAGGTTGTACGGAAAGGACACGTGTTATCATATTATAGGACGACAGCCTGACACCTCATGATTGGTCCAGGGTGCCTATAAATATGGGACATTCCCTTTCATGCCCAGAGGTTGGTGAGATCTTGACAGAGGCATATGTCATTCTAGTGAGAGAAAAGGGCAACCACTGAGTGAGAGAAGAACATTCTCTCTAGTGAATTCTTGTCCCATTTCCTAGGTCACCAAGGGTATCACGGATTAGACTCAGAGCAATCCACTGCCTTAGTCCTTTCTGTGCACACCTGCTCCGTTCTTCACCCTTTCTCTAGACCACCTCATTCTCTTCTTTCACCGTGTCTTTACTGTTGACTATCCATACCTCTCCAGCTCATCACGTAAGCAAGAACCATCACCTACATTCAGGCGACTCCGCTGGGGAGGTTGCTTAGTTGATGGTAAACACGAGAAGTGGTCTACAAACTTCAGGCATGGCAGCTCCAACAAATCCCAACAACCTTGTCCTCGATGGTCCACCGCTGATAGAGGATGCTACGTCCAGCCATGGAGGGAATGAAGGAGGAAACCAGGGTGCTCCAGCCATGGAGATAATCCACGCCATGCAGGCCGGCATCACCCAGATGCAAACCACTCAGACGCAGCTGCTCGCCGCCATAGCTGGCCTCACGGAGGTCATCACGGCTGCCCTACCGAGGGCCCAACCAGCGATGGTGACCCAGCAGATCCATGCTGGGGGGGGGAGTCCAGCCACCTGTGCTTCCGCGGGCTGAACAGGTCCATGGGACTCAGGGGGTGGCACCCTTAGCTGGTGGCCTTGGCGCTCAAGTCATCACACAACCAGTGGTTCCTGTTCACCCTGCCTTGCCAGAAAACCCTGGCCTGCAAACCACAGGAACTGGTTCTGTACACCAGAGAGCCGCGCTGGGAGAGCATGCCGGGCCACAGGCGATAACCCTGGCAGAGGTACAGGCTCTCTTGCAAAGAGAGAAAACCAAAACAACTTTCCCCTCCCTCCCTAGCCCAGACATTCAACCACCATACCCCATGGCTGTCCTCCAGATGCCATATCCGGAGGGGTACACCCCACCAAAGTTCACTAAGTTCGATGGCAAAGAGGGCAACGCACAGGAACACGTGGTGCGGTTTATCGAAACACTTGGGGCCTTTTCTGGAGACACAAATCTCAGATTAAGAGAGTTTTCCAAATCTCTGACCAATAGGGCGTATACCTGGTATGTCAACCTCACTCCTTATTCTGTGTCATCATGGGAAGACATGGTTAGCCACTTTTACGCGAAATTCTTCCAAACACGCGAGAAGATAACAAGCCTGTCCCTCGTGAAGGAGTCCCAGGGCCCCAGTGAAGACATCATCGACTACATCAGGCGGTTCCAGGATCGCGCGGTCGATTGCCTCGAGCCTGTTGGGGAAGAGTACCTGGTGGAAATTTGCACATCTGGACTCTTGCGCGAGTATCAGCCATTCTTGGTTAATGTCAAGATTCAGACATTCACCGCCTTGTTGGAAGCAGCATACAAGTTGCGCCATACCGTACAACCACCCGCGCGGGACGGCTGGAAGTCTAGAAAATCTCACTCCGTCGCCGCAGTTGCAACTTCCACTCCCTCTTCGCGCAAGTCGTAGGGGGGAAGAGGCAGCGGCGGAAATGGCAGCGGACGTGGTGGATGGAGCGGAAACAATAACGGACGCGGCGATTGGAAGAAGCAGAAGGTGTATAAAGAAAGTACAGGGGCTCCAGACTACCCCTGCAGCATCGAGGAGGTAAAAGCATTGGTCAAGGAGTGGATAGCAGATGGTGGTCTCACGCTGCCAGATATTGAGGTCGCGCCTTCGCGCGCAGACCGAGAAAGCCCAAACTATTGCATGTTCCACAGACACACCAAGCATCCTACTAGTGACTGCTGGACCTTAAAAAGGATTTTCAAGAGAAAGTTGGATAACAATGAGCTGAGGATCACCACCAAAGCTCAGGACGTGCGCACGCATCCCTACCCGGAGCATGGGACGGCCAACATGGCCGAATGTTTTGAGTTCGTACGCGAAACCGAGGAAGAGGATTATGGTTGTGATTATGATTATAATTACGACTATGACTATGACTATGAGGAAGTATACATGACGTCTTTCTACGATGAGCTTGATGACATCGCAGGGTACGGTACCCCGACGGTGGCCCCTCCGGATCCAGAGAGTGGAGTCAAGAATAGCACAAAGTTCAAACAGTTCTACGACGGAATGGGGTTCACACCCAATGCGAGATTTTTAATGACGAAGGCTATCATGGCCATCGCGCAAGAGAGGCACGAGGCATGCGTTGCGCAAGGAGGGTCCCTTCCTAGAACCATTAAGGACGAGTCAAATGCTATCTCATTCTTCGACGCTGATAGAAGGGTTCCGCACCCACACAACAGACCCTTATACGTCACTGCGCGCGTCAACGGCGTGGAACTGAAGCGAGCGTTCATGGATGGGGGAGCCTCCATCAATATCATGCCAATGTCTACGCCGCAAAAAGTGGGAATCCCGGAGGAGCGAATTGTGAAGTCTTTGATAGGAATCACCGGGTTCCAAGGAGATAAGAAGGAGTCCCTGGGATATGTCATTGTTGATCTGGCGGTTGGACCCATCCGCACTGCTACCAAATTCCACATCATCGACGCTCAGACGAACTACCACATAATATTGGGCCACAGCTGGATGCATCGCTTCGCGGTCATCCCTTCCAGCTATCATCAGTGTTTAAAGGCAATTTGGGCTGGAAAGAAAGTCACTGTCGCGGCATCCGAGAGGCCATTCGAAGTGATCGAAGCCCACCTGTCTGACTCGGTATACTTCACCGAGATGGAGGAAACGCTGAGCGCGGCGATTGCAAAGCCGTCCGGAGTAAAATTGCCTAAATGGGAAGACATCAAAGACGAGGGAGAGGCTTCCGTGAGCAAGCGGGAACCAACTACAGAAAGCGTTTCAGGTCCGAGGAAAATTTCCAAACTCAAAGAAGGAGGGAAGACTGTGTACTGCTTATGACAGGGTGGCGGGCCAGATGCTTCCATGGAGGCTTCTGACCCGCGGTGCCTAGAGGCAGAAGGAGCAGAGGAAGACGAGATGGTCAAACCAGAACCGGCCCCGGAATGTATGCAGGATGGCCCTAAGCCGCAGCCAGAAGTGTTGGAAGAGGTCAATCTCAGAGAAGGAGAGGGCACTCCGCGGCCTGTCTTTGTGAGCGCGGCACTCGAAAGTGGCATGAAAGAAAGGCTTATTTAGTTGTTGCAGCGATATAGCGATGTGTTCGCTTGGCACTATGAAGAAATGCCAGGGCTAGATACCGAATTGGTGGCGCACCATCTAAACATTTTTCCAAATTCCAGGCCGGTCAAGTAGGGTGCGCGCAAGTACCAACCGGAGCTAGAAGAGAAGATCAAAGAAGAAGTCGAAAAATTGAGGAAGGCTGGATTCATTCAGCCTACACAATACCCGCTCTCGCTCACCAACATTGTGCCCGTGAAAAAGAAGAACGGTCAGATACGCGTGTGCGTCGATTTTCGCGACCTCAACAAAGCCTGCCCTAAGGATGAATTCCCTTTGCCGCACATTGACACACTGGTTGATTCCACGTCGGGTCACCAGATGTTCTCCTTTATGGACGGCTTCAGCGGTTATAACCAGATCAAAATGGGAGCTGAGGACGCGGAGAAGACTGCTTTCAGAACACCGTTGGGTAACTTTTACTACACTGTTATGCCCTTTGGTCTCAAAAATGCTGGCGCGACATACCAGCGCGCGATGACGGCAATCTTTCACGATATGCTGCATCACATCGTAGAAGACTACGTTGACGACCTGGTTGTGAAATCAAAAGAGAAGTTTGACCACTTGGATCATTTGGAAACGGTGTTTAAAAGGAGTCGGAAGTTCAGTATGAGGATGAACCCACTAAAGTGTGCATTTGGCGTCGCGTCTGGGAAGTTCTTGGGATTCCTGGTCCATAGACATGGGATCGAGGCAGACGACGCAAAAATAAAATCCATAATAGAAATGCCCCCTCCGCATTCTCAACGGACACTCAAGAAGTTCCTAGGTCGGGTTTCGTATCTGTGCAGATTTATCCCCGCTCTCGCGGAAATCTCAGCACCCTTTAGCGACCTGCTCAAGGGAAGGGCAAAGTTCGAATGGTGCGCGGAGCACCAGCATGCATTTGAAAGGATCAAGATTGTCCTGACCTCACCGCAGACGATGATCGCACCGCAGAAAGGCAAACCCTTGATTCTATACTTGACGTCCTCCCCGAGATCCATTGGGGCCCTACTTGTGCAGGAAGTCGACGGCGCGGAGAGACCGGTGTACTATATCAGCAGAAAAGTGCAGGGAGCAGAAGAGCGGTACACGCCGGTGGAACGACATTGTCTGGCGTTGGTTTTTACCGCGCAAAAGCTACGCCACTACTTCTTGTCATTCAAAATCCACCTTGTCACAAAAAGCGATCCAGTACGCTACCTGTTATCGCGGCCAGCCCTCACGGGAAGAGTGGCCCGCTGGCTTTTAGCTCTGGCCGAGTTCGAAATATCATGTGTCACTCCCAAGGCGATTAAATGTCAGGCACTCGCAGATTTACTTGCACAATTCCCTAGCGGACATTGCGAGCCAGTTCAAGAGGAGTTGTCAGGCGATGGTTTCGAAGCATTAGCAGCCGCGTCTGTCACTTGGACGTTAAGCTTCGATGGGGCCGCAGGAGGTGGCGCGGGCGGTGCCGGAATAGTCCTTACAAGCACAGATGGCCAGCGCGAGTACCTCGCATACAAATTATCTTTCCAATGCTCAAACAATGAAGCAGAATATGAGGCTTTAATCCTGGGACTCCTAGCAGCTATCACAAAGGATATTAAGATCCTCAAAATTGTGGGGGAATCAAAACTTGTAATTCTTCAGACTGAAGGTGTCTACGCACTCAAAGAGCCTACTCTCGCTCCATACAGGGCCACGGTACAGAAGCTGATGCAGCGTTTTGATAAGGTGGAAATTATTCACAAGCCTAGATCGGATAACAGGTTCCCTGACGCACTTGCCACACTAGGAGCGAAGGTCAAATTCAATGAAGAGAAGATAGCCATAGAAATTGTCAAGAAGACAGAGCCATCAATCACTGACGAAGTGAGCAAGGAACAAGTTGTAGAAGAATGGCAAGAAAAGTTGATGAAGCAGTTGGCAACCGAGCAGGGGGGTGTCCCCTTAGCAGAATTGGCACAGTTCACCGTGATTGGGAAGAAGTTATACTTCTGCGGCCCTCAGGGGTGGCTCGCACGGTGCATCGGGCTTCAGGAGGCCAAGGCCAGGTTGCATCAGATCCATGATGCAACTTGGGGAGAAAACGACATCTCTCTCTACCGGAGGGTTCAGAGGCAAGGCTATTATTGGCCTAGCATGAAAACTGACGCCGCAGAGGTACTGAGGAATTGCGAAAGATGTGCCCTAGCCATTCCAGCGCAAGAATGCTGTTTCTCAGTGGAGCAGGACTGGAGGCGGAAGTATATTGATTTCCTGCAGGAAGGCGCGCTACCCGTGGAGAGGGAATACAGGAGGCAGATCAAGATGTCCGCTGGACGGTTCTTCATCAAGGACGGAAGCCTATACAGAAGAGCATTGGACAGCATCCCTTTACGGTGTTTGTCCAACGAAGAGGCTGAGGAGGTATTACAAGGCTCACGAGCTAGAGCATCAAGGCGGACAAAAACTATATGAGCACGTCATCCACTTGGGATACTACTGGCCACGGATGGAGTCTGATGCCAAAGCACATGTGCGTCGGTGCCACGCGTGCCAAAAGTTTGGAAATCTGGTCCATGCGCCTTCGGTGGAGCTTCATGCGATCCGCGCGCCATACCCCTTCCATACCTGGGCAATGGACCTGGTCGGGCCCATCTCGCCCCACTCGCACAAGCACCAATGGATTTTAGCAGCAACGGAAGTCAGTACTAAGTGGGTGGAAGCAGTACCACTGAGGAACGCGACCGGCGCGGCAGTAGCCCAGTTCATTAAGGAAAATATTATATGCAGATTAGGCATACCAAAGGTGATCCTGTCAGATAACGGAACCCCGTTCATCAACAGGGACGTGGGTGAGCTGCTCCAATCCTACTCCATTGAACACCAGACTTCAACTCCGTACTACCCCCAAGGGAATGGCCAGGCTGAGGCCACAAACAAGTCGTTGGTACGAATCCTGAGCAAGTTACTGGATGAGAAGGGAGGAACGTGGTCAGATCACTTGATTACTGCACTCTGGGCCTACCGCACAGCTAAGAGAAAAGCCACGCGCACCAGCCCCTTCAACTTGGTCTACGGTGAAGAGACAATACTCCCCGTCGAGCTAAGCGTTCCCTCCGCGCGGTTGACTCTGTCAACAGAGGTCACCGCCGCGGAGCGGCGTGCGGACTTAGAAGCTTTGGAGGAAAGGCGAGAGCTCGCCGCAGAGCATCAAGCCAAGTATTGGGAGTCAGTGTCGAGATTCTACAACAAAAGCGTGGTCCCGCGAGAGTTTAAAGTCGGAGATTTGGTCTGGACGTCAACCACAGATGTGATGAGGAACGTCAAGCTCCCCAAATTCACCCCGAGATGGGAAGGACCATACCAAGTCATCAACGCGGGGACAAGCGGTCACTATAGGCTTTCCAGAGTCTCCGATGGATTTCTGACAGGGCCTATCAATATTAAGTTTATGAAGAAATATTATCCTTGAATGAAAAGGTGTTTTATTTGGGGCCCTTATCCATTTTTTCTTCTTTGTAATTCCTTCTCTAATGTTACTGCCAAGTTAATGAAATATCTAGTTTGAGGTAAATCATTATGAGTATGGAAAAACAACCAGGAAAGGCAAAACATAAACAAAATACTCTTTATTATCCACTGATGTTGCAATTCCGTTACAAAAAACCAAAAAAAAAAAAAAATGTGTGTGGTCAAGACGGAGGGAACAACCCCTTGGTAATCGGGTCGTCCTTCCCGGGTATTTCCCCGCCAGCGGCTTCATATTCAGTCTTCTCGCGCAGAGCGGCCTCCAGCTCGGCCCGTTTATCTTTCAATTATGTTTCCCTTTGTGCAAGAGCGGCGCGAGTAAGGTCCACCCTCTCCTGCGCCCGTTGAACCTCTCTCTGCTTCGCCTCTACCCGAGACGAAAGCTTGAAAGCCCGGCGCGAGCCGTGCATACGCTCCATGTGGGCTATGAGCCATTTAATCTCCAAGCCTCCCAAATCTTGAAGATCCTCAAGAGCCCCCTTTGCATCTTGCAGCGACGCATCACCAAACTTCTTCAAAGGAATGTTGTGTAAGGAATCAATGATTGTGGCCAAGCTGTCCAGGAACATACCACCTCCCAGGGCGCTCTGTGCCCGGAAGTTGGCAAAAGTCTCAGGGTGTGTCCGGAGAACAGCCTGAAGGGCGGGCAGGCTAGTACCCGCGACACGGAATGACAGGAACATCTTCGCGGACGCGGGAATGGCAGGAGGGACCTGCTCCTGGCACTGCGAATCGTTGTACTAGGAAGGGGACCCCTGCTGTACGTCAGGTCCCTGCGGCACATCAGGCTGTTGCGCCGCACTGGACCCTGCTTCCCCTGAAGCTTCTGAGCTACCATCAACATCTGTGTCCTTCTTTTCGTAAAGAACCAACTGCCTGGTACGCTGTTGCGGAGCACTTGACTCCGCCTCACTTCCATCCTCCCTATCGGGCACTCCTCCCTCAGAAATGCCAGCCAAATGTCCCTGCTGAGCTTCCCCCTGCGGCCCGGCCAGAGGCCCTTGATGTTCAGGGACCGGCTCCTGTTGCTATGGCGGAGGCTCTTGATGAAGGGCATCTTGCATCCCCCGTATGCTTCCCCGGGGGTCCACAACAGCTTCCAACTCTGAAAAATTATCTTTGAACAGTTCATGAATAATGGGATCAATTGAAGTTGGCACAAACTCTCCTATACTATGGGTAGTGCGTGGCCTAGAGCTTGGCCCCACATTAAGGTCGTCCCCTATGTTCCGGAAAGTGCTGGAAGAATCAGGGTGGTTACCTTTCTCAATGGATGACGCGCGCTGTGGGGAGTGAGCTGAGGGCTGACCCGTTTCAGCAGCAGTGTGGGGGCTCTGATCCTCGTCACTGTCAACATAGGAGTGCATGAAACCCCGCTCAAAACCCCTACCAAAGCCCTCGGAGCTGCTTTATGAACTTTTTTCCTCCTGTGGCTCCGGCTCGCGGCGTCCCCCGGAATGAATCTCTCTTACTTCCTCCTCTCTGGAGCCACTCGCGCCGCGCGATCCAAATAAATCAGCGATCGGAGGGCTAACTCGCTCCTCTGAACGTAGCATCTCCAAGAACCCGTGTCTTGCTACCGTCTGCGGATGCGGGAGGGATTCCTCATTAAACTCTGCGGGCTGAATGGGTGGAGAGGGAGCATGAGCGGCCTGTGCGGACTGACCAGGCTCTTGCCCACCAGCTGCAGCACTTCCTCGCCTTCTGCCGAGGGCGGTACTGATGGGAAGATGGTCCCCATTACTGTCACTGTTCCCTGCCCGCTGCTGCGCTGGGACAGAGGGGCCTGCGGTTTGAGCCTGAGCCAAAGCTATTCCAGAGTCCTGGTCTGATCCGCCAGGCTGTGGAGACGCTGCACGTTCTGGCGAGGCTCTGACACGTTCGCCAGTCACTGCCTAAAAAATAATAATAATAATAAAAATAGGGAGAACGAAGAGATGAGTAAATGACAACAATACAATTAACGTAATGGATAAATCAAGCACGGGTGAAACACATACCCTATGAAGCCTACGACGTGTGGGTGGCCGCGCGGCCTCTTCCTCATCCACAGAAGTCTGGGCCCGCGCCCGGGACCGGGTGACGCGCACGGCAGATAGCGGCGCCACAACCCTAGGCTCCGAAGCGGCCACAGTAGCACCCTCTTTCAAGGCCCAGCGGCTTCGCACGCCGCGCCACTCTTCGGATTGAGGCTTAGGCGTATGGAGTGTGAAATCAGGTTTGTACACAACACGCGGAAGGGCCCTGACGGCCTCACCTTGTACAAAGGCGAAGAAAGAGTCTAAATTTCTGCGCCAGTGCAGACGGAACTGAGTAGATACAAGGGGAGGACCGAGAGACTGCGGAAAACGCCAATGGCTGACCCCGTCCATAAAGACGTCTGTATAAGAGACAAGGAACTGATTAAACGCGGCTTGAAACTCCAGGGGCTCAGGCCCCGCCGCGGGTACCACCAAATCATACCCTAGCTGACGTGCCATCCTGTCCGGTCTATACACCACCGTCTGCCAGTTCTCAACTCCAATCGCGGGCAGGTAAGCCGGGCGACTCATGCAGTATACACCAACGAGGAGGTTGCGCTTCGGCAGGCTAGCGTTGGAGAAGTCAACCTCCCCTGGGATACTTGGGGTGTAGTTGCAAACACCGTCCAAAGTCTGGGTATATGGGCGCGGATAGAAATGGGACTCCTTGTCCATATACTCCTCCCATAGCTTTGTTGTGGCCGTGCTGTTCCAGTGGAGGATGATGGGCCATAGAGGACCTGTGACAGTATACCTCTGGCGGCCGTCGTCCTCTCTGATTGGACGACCCCTACTGTCCAGGACTGGCGTGGACACTTGCGCGGGGAATTTCCTAGCCTTGGGAGCAACAACGGGGAAATGCTCGTACACCAGGGCGGTTAAGAACTGAGTATGCACCATGGAAGTAATATCAAAGCGGCCCACAGACCGCTCGAAATCTGCGGACAGGCGGTCCAACTGCTGGTATAAATGCCCCAGAAACAGAGGGCCCAGCGGAAATCTATCCCCTTGTGCGATCCTCACCGCAAGATAGAAAACGAACTCGTTGGGCGCATCGATGGGGAAATCTGGGAATACAAAGAACGAAAGAAAGAATGCGATGAAGGCAGGAAGATACAAATCACCTTTGTACTCCGGACCGTCGATGGTCTGACGTCCCGCAGGTGGCGCGGGCTGGAGATCCTTGAAGAAATATCTTATCCATGAACCCCAGGAGGTCTTCTTTGGGTCTGTCATGGGCCTCCTATGACCGCTCCTGTCCCATTGGGACCCCCTGTGGCCCGCGACCTTATAGGCCAACTTCAGCCTAGCCACCAACTCCTGATCAGCACGTCCGGACTTAGTGGGTTCAAATTCCTGTCTGCCGCGGAGGGAAAGGTGAAAGAGCGCGCTAGTGTCCTGAAGAGTGGGGCCAACCCCCCCCCCCCCCCCCCACGGGAACACAAAAGTGTGGGTATCTGCGCTCCACCGCGACACCAAGAAGTCGACATTTTCATTCCTCCTGTTCAAAGTTAGAACTTGGGAAATCTTGACAGGCTCCAGTATGTGAGAACGCTCCAAGACCTTCTTGAGAGCAGCGTCCCCAATTACATCGTCCACCCACTCGCTCCAGCCAGCAGGAGGGGCAGAAAGGGAAGAATACTGTACTGAGGAGAGAGGGAAGTCCCCCCCTCTCTAGTCGAAGGCGAAGGACAGAAGAGGGAGGCACCATGTCCCCATCCTCAAGCGATGCCTCTGGGCGAATGCACAAGACATCGTCCTGCTCGCTGCCCACTGGGTTGTAAGACTCCACCTTCTTCCAGAATGGGTCACTCTTGCCATGGAAATAAGGAGCCCTGCGCCATTGATCCGACGGGGGCACCGGACCTCCTTGAACAGTGGGCCTGCCCCCTGCTACTTGCTCACCACGAGTCATTTTGGAGTATGAAGAAGAGATTTAGAGACGATGAAGGAAAAGAGAGAGTAAGAGTTGCAGAAGAAGGGATTCGGAGATGAAGAAGAGTTGCAGAAAAAAAATTGAAGAAAGTCGAGAGCTTCGGTTTTCGGAAGAAGAAGAAGAAGTGAAGAAGAGAGGATTCTCGGGCTATTTATAAGAAAAAGGAGAACCCCCCAAACGGTCGCAATCAACCATCATGTCCGAAACAAAACGTCGGCAATAATGATGACCTCGGATGGCTGAAAAGGCGCCCCCAAACCGTCGCATCAATCAGCCGAAAAGTTGTCAGAAAACGGATAACTCGCTGACATCACGCGCGCGTGGGAAAGCGCGTGAATATCACGCCACGCGCCCGCGTGTTCCACACGCGCATGGGGGCCATTGTAGGGGAGGTCAGCGCAGGACCCCCGGTTGACCAGAGTCAACGTTGACCCGCCAATAAAATCATGACAAATGTCGCCCAGGTGGCACAATGGCCGCTTGCCATGTGGCGCTCTCCGCGGAAGTCTCCGCGTGTGGGGGTCCACTGGAGTGGGCCCAGGTCTCCGCGTAAGGGGGCCACTGAAGCGGGAGCCCCTTGCGCAAGGTGCCCCAGCGGCGCGCACCCCAGGCCCCATAAAGGCGGTGCTTGGACGACCATGAGCCATCCAGACAAGGAGAAAAGCTCATGGCCCAAATGACTGGCGCGGCCCAGAACATGGGCGAAAACGCGAGAGGCCAGTCCAAACAAGCCCAGGTAATGATACCTGTTGCGGTCTAAAGGCAGGACCCCGGGGGCCCCCTGAGGCTTGGCTGCGGTATAGGCGAGACCGAACAGGTCACGACCTTGCCCTTGCGGGAATAAGGGAGATCTAGTGGCTTGGTGGCTTGGAACAGGAGGATCGCTGCGCGGGCGAATGGCTCGTCACCGCGCGGGTCAGCCGCGCGGTGATGACGTCACCCGTGCGGTCAGGTTGTACGGAAAGGACACGTGTTATCATATTATAGGACGACAGCCTGGCACCTCATGATTGGTCCAGGGTGCCTATAAATATGGGACATTCCCTTTCATGCCCAGAGGTTGGTGAGATCTTGACAGAGGCATATGTCATTCTAGTGAGAGAAAAGGGCAACCACTGAGTGAGAGAAGAACATTCTCTCTAGTGAATTCTTGTCCCATTTCCTAGGTCACCAAGGGTATCACGGATTAGACTCAGAGCAATCCACTGCCTTAGTCCTTTCTGTGCACACCTGCTCCGTTCTTCATCCTTTCTCTAGACCACCTCATTCTCTTCTTTCACCGTGTCTTTACTGTTGACTATCCATACCTCTCCAGCTCATCACGTAAGCAAGAACCATCACCTACATAGGTCAATCAAACAATTTTCTATATTCCACATTTTTAAATTTTATATTGCATATAAAATCTTTATAAATCAAGCAAGTTTACCTCCTCAACTATCAAAATCAAGCAAGTTTACCTCCTCCCCAAAAAACCGTTAAAAATTCGGACGGCAACAGGTGAAAAGACAAATATATCCCTCCTTGGTTAAAAGTAGTTTCACACAACCAGAAAAAAAATCACGACAGCACTCCACTTTTGATGAAAACCTTATAGTAAAAGTGGAATACCAACATCAACATGTAGAAGAGAAATCATCTTTTGATGCAATTCAAGATGAAGAAAAAACCTTCAAACCCCACTCCCCGTTCTCCCCGAGATGAACAAAAAACAGTCATTTTGATGCATTATTGTAACAAAAAAAAGAGAGCACAATGATACCCACACAACACTTTCTCACCCCCGTGAGGCTGTGATGAATGCCCATTGCCCACACAGCACTTCAAGTGCCGGCTCGAGAACCCCTCCATCGTGTTAACCCCTACAAAACATCAACCACCTCCGCTGTGGGACCCCTCAAAACCCCATCGCCGCCGCTTCCTAAATCAGTTCAATTAGACCTCTAAAATCCCAAGCAAGATTCACACCCCAAACTCCTAAATCGTTTCGCCGTCGCTGCCAAAAGCGGTTGTTGGCTGAGTGTCCATGGTCATCGGTCTAAAAACCCCATCACAGCCGCTGCCTAAATAGGTCCAGTCAGACCCCCAAACTCCCAAGCACGATTCATACACCAAACTCCTAAATCGGTTTGCCGCCGCTGTCCAAATAGGTTGTTCGTTGAGTTTCCATGGTCGCTAGTGGGATTTGGGGGAGATGATCTGAGTTTAGGGGGAGAGCTAATGTCAAAATGGCCATGGTGCGCCATAGACCAGTGAGCCTTGCGGGCTTAGGACATGAGTGGGTCGGATACTGGGGGCGGGCTGTGGTGTAGGGTGTGTGTGTGTGTGTGAGAGAGAGAGAGAGAGAGAGAGAGAGAGAGAGAGAGAGATGATGAGGGCGGAGGACGGAGGGAGGAGGGAGAGAGAGAACTGGGTTCAGAAGAGAGAGAGAGAGAGAGAGAGAGAGAGAGAGAGAGAGAGAGAGAGAGAGAGAGAGGATAAAAAGTGAAGAATAGGTAGAACAAGAAGGGCTTTTTGGGGTTAAAAATTCAATTTCCGTCCAACTTACTGATTCTCCGTCCAAAATTTTTGAAAATTTTAACGGATTTGGATGGAAGGGGTGAACTTGCTTGATTTTGACAGTTGAGGGGGTCATGTTGGCCAGTTTTGTAGTTTAGGGGGTCATGTTGCAACAAAGTGATAGTTTAGGGGATTCTTGCAAATTAGCCACACACAAAAAAACCTTGTACAAATGCACTGTTGCCCACCACCAGGTTGGTGACCCAGTGGTGGAGGCATTCGCTTTCCGCAGCTTTGTCCCAGGTTCGACTCCTGAAAGAGTTAAAACAACGTTCTTGGGCTCTGCTGGGGGGTGTGATGCACTCCACTGGTGCCCTGGTGGTGGGTCCCTTCCTATGGGTTGGGTTAAATTTGGCCGTCAACCGGTGACCCCGGGACCAGGACCTCAGGGTGCATTGAAGTCCCCACAAAAGCACCCTTTTTTTCCGGTTCAAAAAAAAAAAAAAAAAAAAAACGCACTGTTGCCCGACATTCATTTTCTTTCCAAAACAAAATATCTGTAGGAATGATAATGGAGAGGGTGAGTGTGATCCTGTGTTTCAACTACAAAATGTGTTGTTTAGCTGGTGCTAACGTGGCACTTGGTCCACCATTTAAAAGGGGAACAAAGAAAAGGGATAGGCAAATGGGCAACAGAGGATCCAAGCCTGAGAAGCACTATTCATCCTTGTGCGAAGATAGTGGACCAAACTACTGTAGATGGCACTCACTCTTTATATATAGGGATGATGATACAGAAAGAAAAAAGAAAAAATGTTCGTATTCCGATCTCAAGTTGACCATTTCGGACACTTTTATACTATTTTCATTGTTTGTAGGGAGTACTATTTAATTTTGTCTTTCTTTTGGTGGGTTTAGCAGGATAGAGGCTCAGCTGAAAGTATGTTGGGCATGGAGGAGAGAGTAGCAGCAGGAGCAAAAGGAGGAGGGGACACTCTAGTCTTTGCAGTTAATGGAGAGAGGTTTGAGCTCTTCACCGTTGATCCTTCTACTACTTTGCTTCAATTCTTGCGTTCCCAAACAAGGTTCAAGAGTGTCAAGCTCAGTTGCGGTGAAGGTCTCTCTCTCTCTCTCTCTGTGTGTGTGTGTGTGTTTTGTAATTTGGTACGTGTGTGTATGTATTGGTGGGGGAATTGCTGTACTGCAATCTGGGTTTTTTGTTGGTCATTGATTGGTGGATATATTTTCTTGTTCTGAAAGTTGACTACCTAAAGCACGTTGACTAAAGTAAGATGATTTGATTTCTTTCTTCTTCTTTTGCTTTTCGCAATAATGGAGTTTCTCTTTGTTTTTCTTTTTTAAACTACAAAAACATAACTTCCAATAATTACATATGGTTTCCCTTTCTTGGCAGCCAAAGGAAGCATTGCTTTGATTAGTTATGCAAGTATTTTTGCGAACTAAAATCATTTTTCTGAAAGCTAATGAAATTTATAATGCGGAATAAATATGTAAAGAATAGATAATAAAATTAGCCCATAATAGATATAAATTTCTGTTTGAATTAAGACAAAAGGATAAAACTTGCAGATCAACCTTACTCCCCTCTTACTCAATCTGTTTCTGCTCCTTAAGTTCAAATCTATATGGTTCCTATGGAGTATAAGGAATAGCCAAGAGGAAATGTGGGACACAAATAGGAAAGTGTGGAGAGTAAATTATTTTGGGGGCAAACAAATCCTATTCTTGGATCTTGGTCGCGATATCGAAAAAAGGAATATTTTTATAGATTCTTTGAGTTTCTATGGATATAAACGACTACAGTATCAGAATTTGATTCATTAATTTCCTTTCTTTTTTTTTTTTCATTTTCTGTTATTGTCGTCTTTGTTATGTTTCCTTTTTGCCAATTGAAGAGGACAGGAACCCAGGATTGAAAAGGCACTCTTAATGTTCTTGAAAATGTGGAGAGAGTACTAAAAAGAAGAAGAGAGGGAGAGTGAAAGCACAGGGAGAGAAAACATAAGATTTAAAAAGAAGAGAGATTACCTATTATTTAGAAGAGTCTGTACGGCCATAAGATGTATAGAGAAGAAGAAAGAACAAGTTTTGTTTGGCAGAGAAGATGCTTAGGCAAGAAAAATAAATGGAGATAAAAGGAAAGTTGCCCATTAAAAGGTGGGCACATGGCAAGTTTTTGTCAAGACACATGGGCACTTTTTTATAGGCTTCAACATTGCTTTTAGTTTACACAAAAATCGTCTAATATGATTTCATGTTACATTCTTTGCAACCAAGAAGCAAGGCAAGGTAATTTTTCTGGTTGGGCTATTTTTCCGTCAGTTGTTTGTGTTTGTTAAAATCTTATAGGGCATCCTAGTTTTCCTTAATACTGACATCGCGTAAAATGTATTAATTTATTGTGAAAAGTATCATTCATTTAGTTAAGGGATACTCACTCTTCAAATTCTGATGGTCACAGGTGGATGTGGTGCTTGTGTTGTTCTACTATCGAAGTATGACCCCATTCGTGAAGAAATAGAAAATTTTACTGTGAGTTCATGTCTTACACTTCTTTGCAGTGTAGATAGGTGCTCAATTACTACAACTGAAGGCCTTGGAAATAGTAAAGATGGGTTTCACCCAATTCACCAAAGGTTGTCTGGTTTTCACGCATCTCAATGTGGGTTTTGTACACCGGGAATGTGCGTTTCTCTCTTCTCAGCTCTTATCAATGCGGAAAAAACACAACGGGTGGAGCCCCCTCCAGGATTCTCCAAGCTCACAGTTTCAGAAGCTGAAAAGGCTATTTCCGGGAATCTCTGTCGTTGTACTGGGTATCGACCAATTGCTGATGCCTGCAAAAGTTTTGCAGCTGATGTTGACATGGAAGATTTAGGAATCAATTCTTTTTGGGAGAAAGGAGAGAGTAAGGAGGTGAAAGTAAGTAAATTACCATTTTATAACAAAAGTGAACAAATTTGTACATTTCCTGAGTTCTTGAAAAATGATATCAGGTCTTCCATGCTTTGTTCTAAAAGATATTCTTGGTATAATCCTGCAAGTGTTAAGGAGCTTCAGAGCATGTTGATATCCAATTCAGATGACAACAACACACGGGTAAAATTAGTTGTTGGTAACACCGGGGCAGGCTATTACAAGGAAATAGACCACTATGACAAATTCATTAGTCTGAGGTACATCCCTGAGCTCTCAGTGATTAGAAGGGATCATATGGGAATCGAAATTGGAGCAACTGTGACGATCTCAAAAGCTATCTTAGCTTTGAAGAAAGAAAAAGACGGTGAGTTTCATCCCCATGGTGAGGTAGTGTTTCAAAAAATTGCTAACCATATGGAGAAGATTGCTTCAGGGTTCATCCGAAACTCAGCCAGTGTGGGGGGAAATTTGGTGATGGCACAGCGGAATCATTTTCCTTCAGATATTGCTACAATACTTCTTGCTGCAGGTTCATCGGTGATTATAATGACTGATCTGATACATGAAAAGCTTACATTAGAGGAATTCTTGGGAAGACCTCCTTTAGATTCCAGAAGCGTGCTTTTAAGTGTACACATTCCATGTTGGGAAACTACTAGAAATTGTTCTACCAAGACAGACACCAAGTTGCTGTTTGAAACCTATCGTGCTGCACCAAGACCCCTGGGCAATTCGTTGCCCTATTTAAATGCTGCATTCTTGGCTGAAGTCATTCCTTGTGAAACTTCAAATGGAGTTATTATAGACAATATTCAACTGGCTTTTGGTGCTTATGGGATAAAACATGCAACAAGGGCAAGAATGGTTGAGGAATTCTTAGGTGGAAAACTATTGACGGTTAATGTTACTTTTGAAGCTATTAAATTGCTTGGAGCCACAATTGTTCCCGAAGTTGGGACTACAAGTGCAGCTTACAGGTCAAGCTTGGCCGTTGGTTTTCTCTTTGAGTTCCTTCACTCCTTCATCGATGCTTGTAAATTTTCAAATGGCCTGTCGAATGGATGTGGTACTGATAAGCAGTTGGGCCGTATTGAAAATGCAGCATTGTCATTGTCTGGAAAACAGGTGGTGGTATCAAGCCAGAACTATTATCCAGTAGGTGTGCCAATTACAAAAGCTGGTGCTGCCATCCAAGCTTGTGGTTTGTTTCACCACCCGTCTTAAATTTTATTGAGCATGGGCATGGCTTAATTTCTTTTTCTTGATTAAAGTGCTTACAGTTAAAGTTAAACTGCTCACTCATTAATTCAATTCAGTGAACACTTGCAGTTGGACAGAATAACTAGTTTAATTTATTTTAGGTCAGATGTTTTAGAGCCTCTACATACACCAATGTAGACAAACTCCTAAATGTGTACTCTTCATTTTCTCCATTTTGGGTCTGTGGAGTGGGGGCTTGGTTTTGATGAATCATTTCACACTCGAATATTATTTGTTTCCTCTATTCTTCCCTTCCTCTTACTCATTGTTTTAACTATTTCTACAATATTATTTGTTTTGGGGGCTTTATCCTCTGTAAGACTCTAACTGGCCTTTTCTTATTTCCGTTCTTTGCTACTCGTTTTGTCTTTTTCTTAGTTCTTTTCAGCAATTGGTTTGACATAACTGTAATCACTAGTTGATTTGTCTCTACAACCCTCAAATTACTCGAAGTTATTTTTTGCCAATCATGCAGGTGAAGCTGTCTATGTGGACGATCTTCCTTCGCCGAAAAACTGCCTTTATGGTGCATTCATTTATAGCAAAAAGCCTTTGGCACGGGTAAAGAGTGTTGAAATCATATCGAAGACACTAAAAAGAGTGGCTGGAGTTATTTCCTTCAGGGATATCCCAGAAGGTGGGGAAAATGTTGGATCCAAGACCATATTTGGTCCTGAACCTTTATTTGCTGACGATCTTACCAGATATGCTGGCCAACCCATCGCGTTTGTGGTAATTTGATGTTTCAATTTTATTGGTTTGGAAATGTATTTGTTCCGTGTTCTATCAGTTTTCTACTTAAACGGATTCAATCCCTTTTGTCCTGTCATTGTGGTTCATAAAGCAAGTGCGATGATTTCTTTAGGTTGCAGATACGCAGAAGCTCGCTGATATGGCAGCAGAAAGTGCCTTCATTGATTATGACACTGAAAACTTAGAACGCCCTATTTTAACCGTTGAAGAGGCTGTTGAGAGGTCCAGCTTTTTTGAGGTCCCTCCTTTCCTATATCCGACACAAGTTGGTGACTTCTCAAAAGGAATGGCTGAAGCTGATCACAAGATTCTCTCTGCCAAGGTACTTCATATAATTTTCTCTCCCCCTTTTATCTTTTCCTTTGAATTTTCTCCCCTTGCTATGAGATAAATTTCCAAAGTTTTGCTTCGAAGTTGACATTATTATTATGATTCTTAAACCATTTGGATTGTAGAGTCGTTCATTATCTTGCTTAAGTTAAGCTTCTATGAAGTTCCTTTCACATTTGTGGTATGCAGATCAAACTTGGCTCTCAATACTATTTCTATATGGAAACACAAACTGCTCTTGCCGTCCCAGATGAAGACAACTGCATGCTGGTTTACAGTTCGAGCCAGTGCCCTGAGTACGCACACTCCACAATTGCAAGCTGTCTTGGTGTTCCAGATAATAATGTAAGAGTGATTACCAGAAGAGTTGGAGGAGGTTTTGGTGGCAAGGCCGTAAGAGCTATGCCTGTAAGTATAAATTTGGTTGATTATGGGTAAATTACCATTATTCTTAAAAGAAGATATGCAACTAGTTCCTTTCTTAGAGCTGTCCGTGGCAAGTTTCATGTGTATCTCTTTGGAAACCTGCTAAGGAAGCTATTGTATTTTTTTTAATTGCTGCAGACTAACAGTCCCAATATTGGGATGATACTTGTGTTATGCACTCAGGAAATGTAGGAGGAGACTCTTAAGGCCCCCTTTTTTTGGGTTATATTCTTTTGAGTATGCTCCTCATACATTTTATGTTTGTTTCAGCGGCAGCTTCTGGAAATATCTTAACCAAAAAGAAAACAAGTTTAAAATAAATGTTAAATCTTTTTGTTGGTAAAAAGAACACTTGCAGGGAAAATAAAACTGTGTGATTAGATAGGATCTATCCAACACAACAACCAAACAAGAACAGTAAAATAATTGTGAGACACCAAATTTATGTGGTTCCGTAATCTGTGGCGACTCCAGGAGTTCGAAAGCGTGGGATCATTCATAAACATCAAATACTTTTACCAACCATAAATCAAAGAAAAACATCACAGTATTGACAACTAAAAATCTTGTTCCAACAAAAATCACATTTAAAGCTCAATCTAATAAACAAAAGATATCATCAAAAGGCTTCTATCAATATTCTCTGTTTTCAGTTTTCACCACTCAAAAAAAAAAAAGAAAAAAAAAGAAGCTATACAAGCTTCTACAATTGCATTCGAAGCGGTCTCATGTTTTGGAATTGTTGCATGATGATCTCTAGGTCAATACTGTCAAATACATCTCTCTTTGTCTCCACCAAGTTTCTAGTGGGGTCACCCACTCCGATTACTTCCATAAAATCATCACATGAGGGCACATCAACAATGTAGTTCTCAAGTATCATGAGTTGTAGTGGAGGAAGATCAGACGGATAGAACCTAGCAAGACAGAACAACCTCTCCTTATCAAAAGAACAAAATGAGTGACTAGGAGCAAACAAGCCACACAAAGAAGCAACTTTTATGAACTTTTAGGAGTTATCCAGTGGTGTTACCACCAAATTTAGAGGGTTCATTTATGAATTTTTTAAATTTTTTTATATAGTAGTAGTAATTTTTTTTCCTGTGGGGTTGGCTGACCCCACTCTCAAAACAATGTCGTCGCTAGTGTCCGTCATTTGCCAACATCTACAGTATCCGAGTCCAATTCAATCTTCCACTGTGTAAAAATAAAGGGATTACAATAAGTCACTCTCTAGGCATCCGTACAAGTAGACGATGTCAACATCAAGAATAAACTATTCTTGGCTATACCATAAGTAAATTAATCGTCACCCAAAGTGGATTCCAACTCAATAAATTAAGAAGAGTGTTTAGACCTCACCAATTAACAATCTCACAGATGCATATCGAGAACAATATACTGGCAACTACTGTATGAAAAATCACATTGATCGGGATTGACAATAGGTCAGATCAAACCAAACCGTTGGTTTTAGATCTGCTTCCTCATGTTGCTGTGATATAAATCCTATGTTTTTATTCTTCCACTGATGAACCACTAGGTGCATACTTAATATGTAACCAAAAATTCTTCAGGTTTCAACTGCTTGCGCGCTTGCAGCACACAAATTACGCCGCCCTGTCCGGACATATGTTAACCGCAAGACAGATATGGTAATGGCAGGTGGACGACACCCCATGAAAATAACATACAGTGTTGGGTTCAAATCCAATGGGAAAATCACAGCTCTACACCTTGATATATTAATAGACGGTGGATTTGCGGAAGACATAAGCCCAATTATGCCACACAACGTGTCGGGTCCCCTTAAAAAGTATGATTGGGGTGCTTTATCTTTTGATATAAAGGTATGCAAGACAAACCATACAACTAAATCAGCAATGCGGGCCCCTGGTGAGGTGCAGGCATCGTTTATTGCTGAAGCTGTTATAGAACATGTAGCATCAGTGCTTTCAATGGAAGTGGATTCTGTGAGAAGCAAAAACCTCCACTCATTCCACAGCCTGAAGTTATTCTATGAAGGTAGTGCTGGTGAATCTTCCGAGTATACATTGCCTTCTATCTGGGATAAATTGGCTACGTCTTCTTGTTTTGATCTAAGGATTGAAATGGTGCATCAGTTTAACAGGTCAAATGAATGGAAGAAAAGGGGTATTTCTCGAGTTCCTCTCGTGTATGAAGTGACAGTGAGGCCTACACCTGGGAAAGTAAGCATCCTCAGGGATGGGTCTGTTGTTGTAGAAGTAGGAGGGATTGAGCTGGGCCAGGGGCTCTGGACCAAGGTCAAACAGATGACTGCATTTGCTCTTAGTTCAATACAATGTGATGGTACTGAAGACCTCCTGGAGAAAGTAAGGGTCATTCAAGCAGATACCTTGAGCTTGATACAAGGGGGTTTCACTGCTGGAAGTACTACATCAGAATCAAGCTGTGAAGCAGTTAGACTTTGCTGCAATATGTTGGTTGAAAGACTAACTCCCATTAAGGATAAGTTGCAGGAACAAATGGATTCTGTAAAATGGAAGACTCTGATTCTCCAGGTATATACATATGAGCAAGGATCCTCTAACGTTATTCCCTCATGTGATTCTCACTTAAGCACAAAATGTGCCCGCCACAGTCGTATTTTCATGATATGGGCTGTTCATTTTAAAGGTCTGCAGCGTCTGCTTTGTTTAAACCAGTAATACAATAGTAGATTTGTTAAATTAGGGGTTTAATTGTTATGTGTATTGTTTCCTAGGGGTAGTTTAGTACATGTATCTTGTTGTATCTTTGTTCATATATTTACATGAATGAGAAAGGGGCAGACTATGCTCTCACATGTTACACTCACGGCTCTCTCTCTCTCTCTCCAACTTTACATGGTATCAGAGCCATGTTCTCGATAGATCTGGCCTTGTAGAGGAGGAACGACCGTGACTTTTTGAATCGTGTGAGAGATATCAGTCTTGTGTTCAGTTGCTTAGCCCCTCAAGCTGTTCGATCACTGTAGATGATCTACTCTATGCGATCGTAACCTACTGGGTTCTACTCGAAACCACTGTACGACATCCATGGTGCTCCGGCGACTGTCGACGACTACTGTACGACCTCTGGCGACTGTCGACGACGATCGTACGACCTCCGGCGACCCTTGAAAACTTCAGGCGACCTCTGTACTACCTCTTTTTGTGCTCGGAACCTACTGGGTGAGTACGTAATCACTGGGTTTGAGTCTTTGAGGTTGTTCCTTTACATTTTCAGTCTGTTTTCTGAAGTTTAGGGCTGGTCTCCACCATGGTATCATAGTGGGCAGCCTCTGTTTGTATTCAAAACCCACTGGGTAACCACGACAGCCTCTAATAGGCCTTTGTCTGACATCGTTTGGTTCCAAAATCGACTGGGTTACTCTCCTTCTCGAAATCACTGGGTCACCATAAACTGGCTGGGTTGCTCCGAAATCAGTTGTCTGATTTTTTTTTTTGTGGGGGGTATGTGACTCTATAGCATCTCGTGTAAGGAGTGTTTGCTGTCGACTGCCTTTGATAGGTCTGGTTATTTCCGTTTGTTCTTGAATACCACTGTGTGCACTCGCTAGTGATCATTTCACCCTCGCTGACTGCTGGAGCTCTCCTCATTGGTACTCGACCCAGGGTGTCTTTTGCAGTTTTAAGCAATCTGTTACTGTCCTTCTGTCGGTATGGTGGAGGTTGGTGCCATTTCTCAGGGAGAGTTACAAACTCTTAGGTGCCTATTGTTAGGCTTGATGCTTCATCTACCATTTCTTCTACTTCCACTGCCTCTGATTTCTTTGCTCACAAAGGTATATATGCTAATGCTTCCACTGCCTCCAACTCCCCTCCTTGGATAATAGATTCTGGTGCAACAGATCATATGACAGATTGCTCTTCTTTGTTTGACTCTTATTCTACATGTTCTGGTAAGGATAAGGTTAGAGTTGCTGATGGTTCTTTATCCTCTTTTTCAGGGAAAGGTTCTATTAATTGTTCTCCAACCATTTCCCTTTCTTCAGTGCTTCATGTTCCAAAATTTTCTACTAACCTTCTACCTATTAGTAGTCTTACCCAATCCTTAAATTGCTCCGTAACTTTTTTCCTACACATTGTATCTTTCAGGAACTAAATACGGGGAGGATGATTGGCAGTGGTAAAGCTCATGGGGGCCTTTATTTTTTGGAGTCTGCATCTACTCCTGTTTATCCACCTTTGTCATGTGGTCAAGCTCTTGAAGCAGATACGGGTTCTGCTCTTCCCTTGTTACATCAGTGGCATCATCGATTGGGTCATCCATCTTTTGGAATTCTAGAAAAACTGTTCCCTAGTTTGGCTAAGCAATGTTCTCGGAGTCAATTCCTTTGTGAAGCTTGTGAGCTTGCGAAACATAAGCGCTCATTTTTTGCTCCTGTCAATCATAGAAGTGCTTCGCCATTTATTCTGATGTTTGGGGTCCTTCTCCTGTCACATCTCTGTCTGGCTATCGCTGGTTTGTCACCTTTATTGATTGTTATTCTCGTGTCACTTGGGTGTATTTACTAAAGGCCAAAAATGAGGTTTTTTCATGCTTTAAATCTTTTCATCAAATGGTGCGTACTCAATTTGATGCTAACGTTAAAAGTCCTCCGTAGTGATAATGGGACTGAGTATATAGATGGGGTTTTTCGGGCATATCTTAATGACTCTGGAATTCTTTTTCAGACTTCTTGTGTTGGCACTCTACAACAAAATGGAGTTGCAGAACGCAAGAATCGCCATCTTGCTGAGGTAGCCCGCTTTCTATTGTTCACAATGAATGTCCCTAAACATTTTTGGGGCGAAGCTGTCCTTACTGCAGCTTTTCTTATCAATCGCATGCCATCCAGTGTTCTTCAGTTCCAAACTCCTATTAAGTTCCTCCCTGGCTGTTCTCGGGTCTCATCTCTTCCACTCAAGGTCTTTGGTTGTGTGTGTTTTGTCCATGCTCCTAAGCACCTTGGTGGTACACTAGATCCCAAAGCCCGTAAGTGCATTTTCCTTGGCTATTCTCCTACTCATAAGGGTTATAAATGCTATGACCCTCACTCTCGCAAAACATATGTTTCCATGGATGTCACTTTTTGGGAAACATAATCCTTTTATCCTCTGTCCACTTCATATCTTCAGGGGGAGAATGATAGATAGGAAGAGATGAGGGAGGAAGAGATGTTAACATATTATACTCCTGAGTTGTGGTCTTACCCTTTACCTTGTCATAGTGAGGGGGAGAGAGAAAACTCAAGGCAAGAACCTTTATCTGCAGAAAGAGTGGAACATGATGTTCGGGAAAGACTGGATAGGCCAATTTTGCAGACCTTTTCTCGAAAGAAAAAAGGCAAGTCTACATGTGCAGTACCACTTTGCCAATCTCCATCACTTACTCCAGTTCCCGACTCTTCAGCTGACTCATCTGGTAATGATCATTTTCCTATTGCTGTTGATGATCTTGATGCTCCTATTGCTCATAGAAAAGGAGTTAGATCGTGTGCCCAACATCCTATCTCTTAGTTTGTTTCATATTCTCGTTTATCTCCTTCATATCAGGCTTTTGTCTCTTCTCTTTCTTCTGTATCTATTCCTCAGGGTTGGAAAGAAGCTATCATAATACCTGAGTGGAAAGAAGCTATGGTAGAGGAGATGACAGCCTTGAAAAAGAATGGCACCTGGGAATCAGTGACTCTTCCAGATGGAAAGAAACTAGTGGGATGTAAATGGGTGTTCACTGTAAAGCATAAGACAGATGGAATGGTTGAGAGATATAAAGCTAGGCTTGTTGCTAAAGGTTTTACTCAAACCTACGACATTGATTATGAGGAGACCTTTGCTCCTGTAGCCAAGATGAATTCTGTTCGGACCTTGCTTCCTGTGCTGCTGTCTTGGATTGGCCTCTTCACCAGTTTGATGTGAATAATGCATTTCTCCATGGTGACTTAGAGGAGGAAGTGTACATGGACATACCACCGGGTTTTTCCTCTTTTGCAATAAAAGGAAATGTGTGTAGGTTGAGGAAGGCCCTCTATGGATTGAAACAATCTCCTAGAGCATGGTTTGACAGGTTTCTCAAAGCCATGTTGAGATTTGGATACAAGCAGAGTCATGCTGACCATACTATGTTCATCAAGAGGAGTAATGGTAAGACTGCCATTCATATTCTTTATGTGGATGACATAATAATGACAGGTGACGATGTGAATGAGATTGTTAGCCTTAATGCTCTTCTTGCTCAAGAATTTGAGATTAAGGATTTGGGGTCTATGAAGTACTTTCTTGGAATGGAGGTGGCTAGATCTGACAAAGGGATTTTTATCTCACAAAGGAAGTACATCCTTGATCTCTTGGAAGAAACTGGTACGTTGGGATGTAAAGCCAGCTGACTCTCCCATTGAGGCCAATCATCATCTTGGTAGCAACGTGGGGGAGCATACAGATAAGGAGAGATATCAGAGACTTGTGGGTCGCCTAATATACAAGTCTCACACTAGACCAGATATTTCTTATGCTGTGGGAGTTGTAAGCCAATTTATGCATGACCCTCGTACTGTGCATCTTGATGCAGTTTATCGCATCGTAAGGTATCTCAAATCTGCCTCAGGTAAAGGAATTTTGTTCTCTAATCATGGTCACTTAAGATTAGAAGCTTTCACCGATGCAGACTGGGCTTGTTCTGTTGATGATCGGCGATCTACATCTGGCTATTGTACCTTCCTTGAAGGAAATCTGATTACTTGGAGGAGTAAGAAGCAGTCAGTGGTAGCTAGATCCAGTGCAGAGGCTGAGTACCGAGCTATGACTCATGGTGTTTGCGAGCTTTTGTGGCTCTAAACTTTTTTGCATGATTTGGGATTCCCTGATTGTCGTCCAATGAAGCTCTACTGTGATAATAAGGCTGCCATAAATATTGCTCATAATCCTGTCCAACATGATCGAACAAAGCATATGGAGATTGAAGACATTTTATAAAGGATAAGCTGAGCAATGGTCTGATAGTGAGATTTGAAGACCAGTTAGCTGATATATTTACTAAGGGTCTTAGTAGTAAAAGTTTTCACCCCATTGTGTTCAAGTTGGGCTTGATAGATATCTTTGCACTAACTTGAGGGGGAGTGTTAAGTTAGGGGTTTAATTGTTGTGTGTATTGTTTCCTAGGGGTAGTTTAGTACACGTATCTTTGTTCATATATATACATGAATGAGAAAGGGGCAGACTATGCTCTCACATTTTACACTCACGGCTCTCTCTCTCTCTCTACAACTTTACAAGATTAATTGGAAATCGATAGCCATCTCAGCAGATGATATTTTTCTTCAGAGAAAGGAACATTCAGAATCTAACGGCAAATTTCAGTTCTGAATGTGCATTTATCTCGAGACAAATATGAATCGACGAGGCACTTATTGATATCTGAGTAACCTGATTTTTTTTTTGCATGAATGGATTCTGTGCTTGGACTTGCAAAATGAACGGCTCAGTAAGGGCTAGGATCGTCCAACTGGACTGTCACTGGCCCATTTATCCCCACATGAAAATCACATAAGGGGAACATATGAGAGAATCCTAATTCATCTTTATACTCTATTTTGATTTCAGTTTTCACTTCGCGCACTACATTATAGTCAGAAGGCTAGAAGTTGCAAGCTATATTGAAGTGTTGATGGAATGTTCCATCATCCTGATAGTAGCTCTCACTCTCACACGCTCTCACACTCCCGTTTGGTGTCTAATAATTATGTACAATAACTAGGTGAGTACACCCAATTTTCAAGTGTCGGTTCATGAGTTTGTGTCCATCGACTCCATCCTATTTGCACTTGTGTTGGGTTGACGACTTTTTCGCAAGTGCATATGCAGGTGTTGTAATTAAATATATATAGGTGTATGAACCATAGACCTCTTTGATATTTGCCATCATATGCTTTAGATTGTGTCGTTGCTGGAGTTGGTTCAACCAGAAACATTGTAATAAGATTAAGGGCACAGACATATAGCTGCTCTTTCATGTCGGGAGTGAAGGATCATACAAACGATGCTCCTCAGGGGCAAAAGAAATGATATATATATATAGGAAGAGCTTCCCATCCAAACCACAAAATGTGGACCTAACATCCGGACCCCACTTTCCGGACCAAATTTTGACGATCCGAACCGTTAAATGTGTTTAAAACGTGTTTTTAAGGTCCAACGCGAGGATTCATTAAAAAAAAATACCGGGAAGTAGGGATGGCAATTTCCCCCGACTCGATCGAATCCGATCTGCTCCCCGATCTGAATGGATCGGCATTTTGGAGATCTGTTTGGAGACTAGGTCGGATTTGGGGATTTTTAAAAAAAAAATTCGGGGATCGGATCGGGGACGGGTAGTAGTGTATTCCCGCTCCGAATCCGATCCGATCCGTCCCTGAATCCCCGTTTTATATTTTATTATTTTATATATATATATATATATTATATTTATTTAGGGTTTGAGTTAAGTTAACAAAACACAATACCCTTTCTACCCATTTCAGATCTCACAGCTGTCTACTCCTCACTCTCACTCCTCAGCCTCCTCTCAGTCTCTCAAGTCTCAGATCCACAGCCGCCGCAGTTCACAGCCACCGTTCACTCGCCGGCCGCCGACTCACCAGGCTCTCTCTCTCTCTCTCTCTCTCTCTCTCTCTCTCTCTCTCTCTCTCTCTCGAGTTTGACTCAACCTCTCTCTGGAGTCTCGACCAATCTATCTCTCTCTCGAGTCTCGATCCCTCTCTCTGCCCACCTGACCGCCACTTCCACCTCCATCGCCACCTCCAGCACCACCAAAACCAGTCCTAGACCCAAATCCGCCTCCACAAGCTCCATCGCCTCCTGTCCCATAGCCAAACCCGGAGCCCGATCCAGACCCAAGCCCAAAGCCATACCCCCTACCAAACCCATTCGGAGACCGGTGACTCCACTTTTTTGTCGTCGTTGCTGCCATCACTGGGTTTGTAGGCCATCGCAGTGACGGATAGCAAACAGAAAACAGTGAGAGTAGTTACAGAGCTGGAATTTGTTAATTCACTGGATTTCCATTACTTAATTCATCTAACTTTATGTATATTTTCTTGTGAGATTTAGGTTAACTTGGAATTTGTTCTTCGTTTAAGAACAAATCAGTTTTTGTACTTGCTGAGTAGTTACAGAGCTTATGCATGGAAAATAAATAAAAAATGGAAAAAAAATTCGGAAGTGTAATTTCTCTTAATTAAGATGTTCTGTGAGAAATTTAATTGTTTTCTGATATTTCGTTCAGTTGGTTGGTATAATTACAGATAAATGGGTTAGTGGCTATAGGTTGTGGAATTCTTGTTTTGGAGCTTTTGTAATCTACGTTGAAAGGTGGTCTAGTTAGGGAAGGTTAAAAATGAACAAAAAGGCTTGAACACTTGGTTGTTGAACATTCTGGTGGCTCATGAGTCATGAACTCATGATATGCTATTGAATTGTGGATTGGAATTATGTTTGTAATGTACATATGTTGATTTTTTTTTTTTAAGTAAACTAGATGAAATGCTGAATTTTGGAATTCCCCGAATCCCCGGTTTGGATCTCCGTTCCCCGTTTGGGGCGGGGATGGAGGGGAAAAAATGATCCCCATTGGGGATCGGGGCGGGGACGGGGATGGGGGAGGGATTCGGGGATCGGGGACGGGGATAGTAGTCTCCGGCCCCGCCCCGTCCCCATTGCCAACCCTACCGGGAAGGGCTTGATCGGATCAGTTTTTCATAAAACGTGTATATGTGCAGTTTTATGAAAAACTGCTTGGATCAAGCCCTTCCCGGTATTTTTTTTTTACAAATCCACGCGTTGGACCTTAAAACACATTTTAAACACATTGAGCGGTTCGGATCGTCAAAATTTGGTCCGGAACTATGAGGTGTGGACGGGTCCGGATTTTTGTGGTTTGGATGGGAAGCTCTTCCTATATATATATATATATATCCAAACCCTTGAAATGCGGACTCCATCCGCACCTCATAGATCCCGATCAAATTTTCATGATCCGAACCGTCCAATGTTTTAAAAGGTATTTTTATGGATCTACGTAAGAAATCAACAAAAAAAAATACGGGGAAGGGCTTGATCGGAGAAAAATAAAAAACTACTCGGATCAAGCCCTTCCTGGTATTTTTTTTTTTGGTGATTTCTCTTGTAGACCCTTCATAAAATGAAAAACTAGTCGCGTTTTAAACTGACTTGCTCTCTCTTCAGTGATGGAATGAAGTGCGTGAAGATATCAAACCAAACCCTTACTTCCATATGGATTGTTGGATTCATATTTATTCGGCACTAGGTCTCCATAATGGGTGAGGCTACAACATAGTTTTTGGCATGATACCATATGACCATACTATGAAGTTAGAGACGTGACCGGATGATTCAATCACAAAGCAAAGATCATACTGATTTGTGTCTGAAATACATATTTACCCTCAAATGCTGCGCTGCGTTTACCATCTCATAAAAACTACTTATAGTATGTCAGTGTTTTGTGTCTTTCGATTCCTTACTCTTCTGCAAGTTTATTTCTCTGAATAGCATAGGATGTAACATCTCATATTACAAGTTTTCGGTATTACTTATCAGTTTGTTGTCTTATATTTAATCTAAAACGTTGTTGGATCACTAAGTGCAAACAGAGTTCTCTTTTTCAGAATTTTACTTCCCATTTGCTTACATTGGTTTGACTTTCATCCGTTTGTGATATAACATCTGAGATTGGAGTACAGAGGAATGAGTGATAAGAAAATCTTGGATTGGAAAAAAAACAGCCCTACGAGCCACGACCATCGATTGTGACATAATCGTCTGTCTGGAAAATGTTATTTGGCAGAGTCATATTGGGGTTTCAGTTGGAAATTGTACCTTTTATATTTGAGATTAAGTAATTTCCAACGAGAAATTGTCAACAAAGATTTGCTCACCATATTCATCACTCTAATACATCATTCAATTGCCAAGATTAGGTTTCTGTCACTGATTAAGAAATATGTTCTGGAAAATTCCGTAGTAGACCAGTTATTTTGGATGATCCGAACAAGAGTTTCGAATACTAATTGACATTTATGTGTATGCAATCTTTATTTATAGTCAAGTTCATTGTTATCTCACGTTGATATAATGCAGGCGAATATGATGGCTGTGAATTTGTCTGCAAGTACATACTTTGTGCCTGACTCAACTTCAATGCAATACCTGAATTATGGTGCTGCAGTGAGTGAGGTAAAAATAAAATTCTATTGCTACCCTCTTTTTCTTTTTTCCTTGTGTTTTGTTTTGTCTCCTTTCTTTGTTTCCCTTTCACAAAAGTCCTTATGGAGCAGTGCTCCTTGCGTTGCGTGCTTAATATTTCACCGTGGCATGCTTAGGAAGAAAATCACAATGAAGTTCCGGATTTTGCAGGTGGAGGTAAACCTCTTGACTGGAGAAACCAGAATCTTGCAAGCAGACATAATCTATGACTGTGGACAGAGCATGAACCCTGCTGTGGATTTGGGACAGGTTGGCCTGATTGCCACAGTAATTTACAGTAAAACTAGAGTAAGTTGATTGTTAGTTTATATTGGCTTTGTTAGCTAAATTGAATGCTCCATTTGCTTGGTTTTTATCAGATCGAAGGGGCCTTTGTGCAAGGAGTTGGATTTTTTATGCTCGAAGAATATGCTACAAATCCAGATGGATTGGTTATTGCAGATGGCACATGGACATACAAGATCCCGACTATTGACACCATTCCCCAATCATTCAATGTTGAGTTACTAAACAGCGGACATCACCAAAAGCGAGTTCTCTCCTCTAAAGGTATCTTTTAGAAGTTCATTCAGTTCCTTGTTGGGATCTATGAAGCACGGGTACTTCTAAAACCCCAAAGTACCTGTACTGTTACCGGGTACCGGTACTTCATGGGTACTCCAAAAACGTACCGGGTACTTTTGAGTTTATGGGTACCTCGTTGGGTACTTTTTTGGGTACTTTGGGCCTATTTCTAAAGTTTTCAGAACTTTAGAAGTTCTGCATGGAAAAAAAATTCAAACTGCTGCCCTTAATATGCAAGATCTCAATGCGATAAAGTCATAAACTCGAGACCACGACTCATATAGAGCTTGATTTTGGAAAAACAAGAGTAGGGTTGACTAATCTTTTCTGTCGATCTTCCTCCAGCGACTGCGACTCCTCTCTCTGTCATTATTTCTGCTGCCCCTTCTCTCTTATTATTATGTAAAAATCTATTCCTTTTTTCGATTTTTTAGATGGGCCTTGAAATATCTTTTGCTCTCCATCTTGAAACCTATGATAGTTGCATGCACAAAAATAAGGCTATTGCACTTTATTTCATAGGAAGATGAGTCCATCCAGTAGTATAGGTTCAAGTTCAAGTGCTATTAGCTTTTGTTATCTTGCTTCTATCTATAAAATATGTTGTACTTGTTATATCTAATGAATCATGCCAAAATTGTAAAAAGATATACATAAAAAATCGTTGTACGCCCGCCATACCCGTACCCTACTTTTTTGGGTTGTTGCCGTATCCTATACCAGTACCCGTGCTTCCTAGGTTGGGATGAATCCTTTTAGATAAAAGTAACCATGCTTCTGCTGAAGGTGCTTTCTGGAAAAATCCAGAACTTTTGAATGAGTACCTGATTATATTCAAGCAGTGACCGACTTAATTCTCCATGTAAATCTGAAGACAGTTTCCTGTTAGCTGAAGTAGATACATTTTGGAATCCGTTCTAAACATCCACAAATAGCGGAGAACTTAGAAGTCTGGCAATGCACATTAACTTAATGAACTAGCAAAGATAATCAGATTGTTTTATTCAGACCGAGATGACAGGGACGACCTTCTAAAATGACAGGGCAACCATCTGAAAAATAAATGTTTCATATACATATACGTTGCAATCAGCATTGAAGAATATCCTTTATTGTGCATATAAAGCTTTGTCTCCCATAGAAGACTAGAGAGATAAATGATCCTACGTGCTACATCCCATGCGCATAGGTGTACTGAGAAATACTATGGCCGTGTTTGGTTAGATAGTTTAGTTTAGTTTTGATGATGTCATCAGGTGTAATGAGTGGAAAGAGATAGAGAGAGAAATGAGGGAAATGATGATGTCATCAAAACTAAAACTAAAACTAAACTGGGAAACGAACAGGGATTTCTTACTGTTTTGTTTATTTTGGCTATAGAGTTTTGAATTTTAAGCATTTGAATTTACAGACGTGTCACAACTTTTCACTTTCTTACTATTTCATTTATTTGGCATAATGTAGTTTTAAAATTTCATGCATTTGAATTTACAGACATGTCCCAACTTTTCACAAGTACCCCCCTATACATTGGTTATAAAGACTGAACACCGTGCAATATCGCATGATACCGGATTTGAAAAATGGGAAGGAAGAAAAGGAAAAAAATGATAATATGATAGAGCGCACCACCCAAAGTTAGAAAGCCAACTGGATGCAAGACCCAAGGATTTAACGAGGGATACGGGGCTGGATAACACATCCACCGAATAGATAAGAACTAATCTTCTCAACAAGCCAAACATAGTGAACTCTAAACACTCACTATTCATTTTATTTACAGTTATATAGGACTTGTTGGAACATCCCTCCAAAATAATACAAAGTTAGACTTTCAAAGCTAGAGATTAATGCAAACAAAGACTTTTGGCTACAAATAACTAGGTAGACTCTTAAAAAGTTAAAAGACACTTTGGAACTTAAAAAGAACTTAAAAGAAGCCAAAGAAGTCTGGAGGACAGCTTCCCAAATTAGCTTTTGACAGCTTCGTCGCCTAGTACGAGAAAACCCATTACTATTTTTGGTTGGCCGTTTTGAGAAGAAATTTTGAGATAGTTTTTGGTTTGATTTTTGGGTTAATGATTGGAGAGAGAAATGAGAATAATAATTGGAGAGGGGCAATAAGTAAAGAGAATGAGAGAAAAATGAGAATAATGATTGGAGAGAGGGGTAATGAGTGGAGAGAGAAATCTGAGTAATGATTGGAGAGATGAGTAACGAGTAGAGAGACAAAAAAAAGTAGGGGAAATATCTTTTTGGAAATTTTTTTCAACAATGGAAACCAACCCTCTAGAAATCTCGAAAATGCGTTCCCCTTTTTTCTTTTTGGTTAGAAACTAGAAACATGGACCTTTCAAATGGTTAAAGCCCTTCATCGGCATTCTGATTGCTGAATCATATTTCAAGGCAAAACTGACTGAAATTGCTGACTGCATTTTCTGTTCAACCTTCTTGTTTTGTTCAACTTGCACATTTTTCTGAGGTTGCTGAGGGACACTCTGGTGTCATCGTATGCAATGGGTGTACCGAGATATACTATGATTTCTCCCTATCCAGGGATTTGGCAGATAGATTTTTAAAATTTTAAGCATTTGGATTTGTGAACACATCTTTTCACTAGTACTCCACATCAATTAATAGTTTTTGTATATGGCAAATCTCAATAGGCCTTGTCCTGTGGAGGTGATTTGCCACAACCAAGTAGCAAAACTCTATTCCAGTGGTGGCCAATATCGTCTTAAAGAAGATGCAATGCAATTGTGACTCAAAAGCCTAAGTCATTTCTGTTGTTTTTAGCTACAATATTGCTAGCTACAACCATGCAGGCTGGTGTGGTTGAGAGACGTGTACTTGGCATTATTGTTTTAGCTATTTCCCAACAATCAGTAATATGAGCCACTAGTGAAGAAGCAGGTAACATAGGATACTAGTAATTGTGATGTTAGCCTTTATCGCACATACTTGCACTCATGGTAAGCGTGCTATAGTTAATGATTATCGTTCATCTCTCTCTCTCCCTCTCTGTCTAGGACGACTGTATCTTTTTGTTCGTTTTGGTTGATAGATTGAATTGTATTGTTGTTTTTTGTGAAGCTTCTGGTGAGCCACCATTGCTTCTAGCGGTATCAGTTCACTGTGCAACGAGAGCAGCCATTAAAGAAGCCAGAAAACAGCTTAATCGTTGGAGAGGGGTAGATGGATGTGATTCAACATTCCAGTTGGAGGTCCCTGCTACGATGCCTGTTGTGAAGGAACTCTGTGGACTAGACATTGTGGAATGCTACTTAAAGAGCTTACTATCTACCTGACTCAATCTTTGATTCCTTTAAATTTCACAAAAGTTATCTAAAGAAAGTATACATCTATACAATTTTTTTAAAACTTCGCAATGTTTTTGTTAGAATAAGCTTTATTGTTAAGTTGTCCCACATTGGGTAGCTACGTATTGTATTAGTCTCTCTCATAATATAAATAAAGACTTGTGTGATAGGGTTGGTTAACACCCTACACTTTATTCTCTTTCTCAAATAACATGGTATCAGAGCGTCACACAAAACCATCATAGCTTTCGAAACCCTAACCTACCTCACTGCTGTCGTCATATACTCCAGAATCTGACGTCAGCCATCTTCATCCCAGATCAACCCTAGAAACCCATCCTTAGCTTTCGAAACCCATCGTTCTACCTCCAAAATCCTAAAACGGCTCTAAAACGGACCAGAAAACCCATCGTTCTAACCAGAAAACCCTAAAACGACCCTATTCGAACCCAATCGACCCGAAATCCCTTCAAACCCCAAAATCGACACTGTTAATCTCTTAACTAGTACCGTATGACCTCTGTACACACTCGAAATCCATTAACCAATTGTTTTTTTACCCCCGGACTGTCTATCAGATGTTGATCTGCTCGAGGAGGTCTATATGGAGCAACCTCCTGGGTTTGTTGCTCAGGGGGGGCGTTCTTAGGTTTGTCGTCTTCGTAAAACTTTATATGGTCTGAAACAATCACCTCGAGTCTGGTTTGGTCGGTTTAGTGAGGCTGTGCTAGAATTCGGTATGCGTCGATCTCATTCGGATCACTCTGTATTCTTCAGACAGTCGGACCGGGGAAGAATAGTATTGATTGTATATGTGGATGACATCATCATTACTGGAGATGATCAGTACTGCATTGATGAGTTGAAGCAGTTTTTACAGCGTCAATTTCACACTAAAGACTTGGGTAAACTGCGGTATTTCTTGGGTATTGAGGTAGCAAGGTCCAAAGACAGGATTAGTTTGTCCCAACGGAAGTATGCTTTGGATATTCTTGAGGAGACAGGTTTATTGGGAGCAAAACCTGTGGAGACTCCAATGGATCCTAATGTGAAGGTTTGCGTTGATCAGGGGGAGATATTTCCTCATCCAGACCAGTATCGTCGCCTAGTTGGCAAGTTGAATTATCTTACCAATACACGTCTAGATATCTCATTTGCTGTTAGTTTGGTGAGTCAGTGGCAAGTTGAATTATCTTACCAATACACGTCCAAATATCTCATTCGTTGTTAGTTTGGTGAGTCAGTTTATGTCAGCTCCTCGACTTCCACACTGAGAAGCTTGTTTTCGTATTGTAAAGTATCTTAAGGCTCATCCTGGACGTGGTCTATTTTATCGGTCCAATGGTCATTTGTGTGTTGAAGCCTTTACCGATGCTGACTGGGCAGGATCACCATCTAATAGACGGTCCATTACTTGGTACCGTACTTTTGTTGGAGGCAATTTGGTCACATGGAAAAGCAAGAAACAGACGGTTGTCGCAAGATCCAGTGTAGAAGCTGAGTATCGAGCCATGACACACACATCTTGCGAAATTGTGTGGTTGAGAGGTTTACTCGAGGAGTTGGGCTTTGGTGTGCGGTTGCCTATTCCTATGCATTGTGATAATCAAGCAGCCATACATATTGCTTCAAACCCGGTATTTCATGAGAGAACGAAACACATTGAAGTAGATTGTCACATTGTTCGTGAGAAGATAGATGGGGGTGTGTTATCTACTCCATTTGTGTCTACAGGAGCTCAGTTGGCTGATGTTTTCACCAAGCCATTGTTTAAACCACGTTTAGAGTTTTATGTAACAAGCTAGGATTTTGTGATATTTATTCTCCAGCTTGAGGGGGAGTGTTAGAATAAGCTTTATTGTTAAGTTGTCCCACATTGGGTAGCTACGCATTGTATTAGTCTCTCTCATAATATAAATAAAGACTTGTGTGATAGGGTTAATTAACACCCTACACTTCCTTCTGTCTCTCAAATAACAGTTTTGTTTCGCAAAATGTGAAAAATGTAAAAAGGAGAACTCAATAATGAAGAAAACAGAAACTCTACCGGTATAGTGCTTTAATTTTTGTACTTAGAACTTTGTTGTAATAAAGTTGGTCATATTCACCACAATAATTTGAAATGAAGGCGCATAAGATCCAATTAACTGATAGTTATGGAATACAATTTGTGTTGTTTTTGTACAGTGTGATCTGACTTGTGTTCCCTTTCTGATATATAAGGGGAGATTTGGTTCTCATGCAAGTAAGACATTGAATCTTGGAAGCTGTTGGAGTGGAATTTGTACCCAATTGGCCAATTTCTGGTTATCAATGTGAAGGGACTCAAGTAGAAAAAGTGATTCAGTTGTGTGCTTCAGTACCGGAAATAATGTAAATACCAAGTAGAGAAGGACGAATGATGGTAAATAAACTAGCAATGAATTCTTATTAGCATTTCCAACAGAACTTTTTTTTTTTTTTTTTTTCCAAACGATAACAGATGATATTATTAATCAAAGGACCACTACATCACGAGGACACTACATCTCTTGATAAGGGATGAAGAAGCCAAACAGGGGTACTCGGTCCAAAGACAATACCTCATCCCAAATAAATCCTTATACTAGTCAATGTATGAGCAACAGTATTGGTAGATCTACGAACAAATGAAAAGTCACAAGAACGATAACTTTCTAGACAAAATCTGTACATCTCTGATAATAGTTTTCACTTCTTGGCGGACCCGCGCTTGGTTGTTGATCATGTTGATAAATGCTTGAGAATCCCTCTCCACAATCACACCATTCAATCCCACTTGCAGGCAGGGGCGGTACTGGGGGGTGCCAGGGGGGTGCTAGGCCCCTGCAAACCCCCCAATTTTCGACATATTTTCAATTTTTTCAGTGTATTTTTAGTACATTTTTAATTTTTCTGTATATTTTCTATGGAGTGGCCCCCCCGCAGCTACAATCCTGCGTCCGCCACTGCTTGCAGGCCTAATTGTAAACCCCACCGAACCGCCATAGCCTCGGCTATAGTAGAGTTAGCGCACCACGATAGATTTCCAATTTCAGCAGCGACAAATTCCCCACCACCGTTCCGGATGACTAACCCATATGCCCCATTCCCAGATTCCTTACTCCGCATCCCATCCACATTGATCTTGAAAAAACCACCTCGAGGTTGACGCTATAAACCAATAGACGCAACCTCACGCACCAGCACCACTCCGCCATTAGAATGATTAGCATCTCCAATAGATCTTTCAAATGTTAAATACGATGCTTCTGTGAGGTTTTAGGACTCCAACAGAACTTTCAAACGCTGTTCCATCCTTCAATTTTTGTTCCATCCTTCAAAAAAAAAAATTGGTCCTCGATCTTTTCGAATTTAAAATATGACTAACGTATTTTAAACAATAGATATTAGGTTACTGCTCACTTTTGCTATTGAAATTGTGGCAATAGATAGTATTAGATGAGCAACAGCATCAGTCTAGCTATATGTGATTTTTAGCTATTTTAGCTATGCAAATCAAGAAAATGGGCCTGCAGCAGTCTCTCTACTCGCCTCCGTATAACTGCTCCAGCTACAGTGCTTAGGTAAGTTTGGCAAAGAACTGTTCACCAGGAATCCATTAGTTTAATATTTTCTCCCCTAGTGTTTTGAGCCTGAGTATACGTGTAAGTTGCTGACAAAATCTGAAATGGAAAGAAGAAGAAAACAAAAAAGAGAAAATAATATTTTAATAGAGGACAGGTAAAATAGATGATATTGTTGGAGTGTTGAAAGAGATTGGTAGCTAAAATACACTGTTCACCGGGTTTTTTGGCTCAATTTTTTCCCAGCCTGATGCACTTGTGTTAAGGAGTCGTAGTAGTAGTTTGCATTTGTGGCTATTGTAATCTGCATTTACATTTTCATTTCATTTGGTTTAGTTGGTAAGTCGGTTAGGCAGGAGAGGTGGTTATATGCCACCTCAGCAATCCGTGTGAGTGAGCAGTGGTCCAATAAGATCATTTCATTGTGCTTGTATAAAAGGCTGGTGAAGCCTCTCTTGTACGCAGTTGAGAAAATAGTTAACAGAGAAATGAAATTGTGTTTGTGAATTTCTCTCTCTCTTTATTCATTCAATTCAGTTTTGTGAATTCAGTTGAGAAATTTGTCATGGTATCAGAGCTCACTGACGAAAGTCGAAATTCACGATCCTGAAGGTTAATCGTCTCAGATCTTGTACGAAACCCTAATTCTCTGCTTCGTCTTCGAAGAAATCAAGTTCTCAACAGAAATGGCATCATCAGCTGCTTCGTCATCGTCATCCACAGTAACCCTACCTACATCATTGGCTTTTCTGGTATCCAATTTCCATTCCTTAGTCAATATCAAGCTTAATTCTGAGAATTATCTACTATGGAGAACACAAGTCATGAATGCATTAAGAGCTAATGGTTACTTACAGTATCTTGATTACACAAAACCCTCGCCTGAACCTACAGTGCAAGATCTGACCAATGCTAGGGTTGAAAATCCTGAATTCGTACTGTGGACACTTATTGACAATCAACTTTTGGCCTGCTTGACATCTAGTCTGTCCTCTACAACATTGCCTCATGTATTAGGGCTTACTCATACCTGTCAAGTTTGGCAAACCCTAGAAAATCGATTTAACTCTCTTTCTAAGTCTCATATACATGAGTTAAAGAATAAACTCTACAATGTCCACAAGACTAGTTCTATGGATGAATATGTGGATGAAATCAGGGGATATGCACAAAAGCTTGAAGCTATTGGCTATCATATGGATGATGACGATCTAGTTTTCTATGCTCTCAAGGGATTACCTTTTGAATTCAGACCTGTAAGGAGTGCTTTAACAGCTAAAGGAGATGTATTGTTTGATGAGCTGGCAACAATTCTCAAGAATGAAGAATCACAGCTTGAAAGAGATGAAGGCATAGGTACTGCAAAAGTATTTGTTGCCACATCTGGTGGTTCTGGTTCACAAATGATGTCTGGTGGTTCTGGTTCACAAATGATGTCTGGTGGTTCTGGTTCACAAATGATGCCTATTCCTCAAATAGTACAAGCTGGACCTGGGGTTTTAGGTCCCATACCACAGTATCATCAAGTTCCTATGTATCAAAATCCTAATTTTCAAGAATTCAGTGCATATTTTCCTACTCTGCCTAGTAGGAATAATAACTATGGTGGATCTCAAAGACAGAAAGGCAGCAGAGGATTTTCTTATGGACAAAACAACAAGGTTGAGTGTCAAATTTGTGGTAAAACTAATCACACGGCCTTCAACTGCTATCATAGACAGAATCTGGAATATCAACCTAATCAAGGACCACATCAAGGCCAATCTTGGAATGGGGGTCAAGGCCAAGAATCCAGAAGAGGACAATCTTGGAATGGAGGTCAAAATTCCCAACGGTCTTATAATCCTGGTAGTAGGAATCAGTTCTCAGCTGGAGGTTCTCATATTCCTCAACCGCAGGCTAATGTTGTAGGATATAACAATGGTTACATGGCTCCTTTCCTTGGTACTTCAGTTCCATCACCTATTCAACCAGTGCATTCAGGGCCATCAACTGGGACTGGTTATTCAGGGGTATCACAGGCCTTTGTTGCAACATGTCCACAATTTTCAGGTCATGGACAGACAGGGGAATCTCTGACTAATGGACAGTCCTCACCTCATTGGTTCTTTGATAGTGGGGCTACCACTCATGTAACCAATGATCTCAGTAACATCAAACAGCCTCAGTCATGCTCATCTGGTGATGGTGTAATGGTTGGTAATGGAACATCTCTTCCCATTACTTATACTGGTAATGGATTCCTCTCTACTTCACACTCAAATTTTCTTCTTAATCATATACTGCATACTCCAGCCATCACACATAACCTTCTCTCAGTTTATCAGTTCACTAAAGCTAATAATTGTGCTCTTGTCTTTGATTGTGATGGATATTCTATTCAGGATATCCAAACTCACAAAATTCTGCACAAGGGCCCCTGTATACAGGGGTTGTATCCCATCAAGACCTTCTCTAAAGGTGATTCATTTCCTTCTCACTCTTCTATGTTGGTTAAATCCACTATCTCTTCTGTTTCAAATTGGCACCAAAAACTTGGGCACCCTAGTCTTCCCTTGTTTCAATCTCTAGTTACTCAATTTAATTTGCCAGTTGTCAAACCTCTTGATGTTACATGCTTTAGTTGCAATGTGGTTAAAAGTCATAAACTCCCTTTTTCAGCCTCTGAGTCTTCTTCCAAGGCTCCTTTTGATTTACTACACATGGACGTGTGGGGTCCTGCCCCTGTGCCTTCAGCACAAGGGTTTAGGTATTATTTGCTTATTATTGATGACTTTAGTAGGTATTCTTGGCTTTTTCCATTAAGATATAAATCAGAAGTCAAGCTTTCACTTACTCACTTCAAAGCCTATGTTGAAAATCAGTTCCATACATCTGTAAAGACAGTTCGGTCAGATAATGGAGGGGAGTTTGTGAACACATATTTGCAATCTCTTTTTCTTCTTGCTGGCATTTTACATCAAACTTCTTGTCCCCACACCCCTGAGCAAAATGGAGTAGTAGAACGAAAACATAGACATTTACTTGAAACTACTCTCACTTTGTTGACTCATGCTGGAATGCCAACACATTTCTGGTTAGAGGCTTTGACTACAGCTGTATACTTGGCTAATAGGTTGCCTCACTCCTCTTTAAAATTTCAAATTCCCTATGTTCTGTTGTTTCATCAAGTACCTGATTATCTTTCATTAAAACCTTTTGGGTGTGCTTGTTTTCCATGGTTAAAACCATATGTCCCACATAAACTTGTTCCTAAGTCTGTATGCTGTGTTTTTCTGGGCTATTGTTCTAATTCCAAGGGCTATCGTTGCTATGATCCTATCAAAGATAAGGTTTATGTCTCACGACATGTCAGATTTGAAGAAACTTCTTTTCCTTATGCACATATAGTCTCTTCTTTTAGTCCTAATAATCATTCTTATTCATCATCTTTTTCTGTTCCTCTAACTTCTTTTGACAACATAATGGTGCAAGTTCCATCTTCATATCCTCTTTGTGATAATTCTGTTTCCTCTTCCCATTCTTCTATCTCTGAGCCTTCTCTTGTGACCACAGTCCCATATTCAGCCCCTTCTTCCTCTTCTCCTCCTCAAGTGCAGTCTACTTCCCCTATAGTCCCTTCTACTCATCCTATCTCTACTTCTATATTGCCATTATCTACTACTGCCTCTTCTCATCATCCTATGCAAACCAGATCTAAATCTGGCATTCACAAGCCCAAACATCCTCTTTCTCTTTTAACTACTACTGTCCCCTCATTAGTCACAGAACCTAAAACCTTTCATGAAGCAATTCACCATTCCATTTGGCAAAAGGCTATGGCTGAAGAGTATGAGGCATTGGTGGCTCAAGGTACCTGGGTTTTGGTCCCTCCACCTACACATGGACATATTATAGGTTGTCAATGGATTTATAAAGTCAAAAGACACTCAGATGGGACAGTTGCTAGATACAAAGCTAGACTGGTTGCTAATGGCAACCAGCAAGCTGAAGGGCTTGATTTTGTTGAGACATTTAGTCCAGTTGTGAAACAACCAACAGTCCGAATAGTGTTGAGTCTTGCTGTTCATCATAAGTGGCCTCTCAGACAACTTGACGTTTCGAATGCCTTTCTACATGGTATTATTACAGAGGATGTCTATATGAGACAGCCATTAGGGTATAAAGACCCTGCTCATCCTAACTATGTTTGTAAGCTTACTAAAGCTCTTTATGGTTTGCGACAAGCCCCAAGGGCTTGGTTTTCTGTGTTCTCCTCCTATCTTCTTGATCTTGGATTTCAAGCTAGTAAAGCTGATACATCGCTGTTTATTCTTCACAAAGGTCAGCACATTATTCTCATTCTAGTATATGTGGATGATATCATCCTTACAGGCAGTGATTCTGTATTTTTGACTCAGTTGATTGAGCAACTTAGTCGTCGGTTTGTCATGAAAGATCTTGGTTCTCTGCATTATTTTCTGGGCATAGAAGTTAATCCTACAGCTCATGGCTTGTTCTTGTCTCAAGCAAAATATGCAGCAGAAGTCCTTACTAAAGCTGGTATGTCTGACTGTAAACCTAGTACCTCTCCAACTTCTACCAAGAAACCTATTGATCCAAGTGATCCAGTGTTTGAGGATGTCACTTTGTTTCGGACTCTCGTTGGGTCTTTACAGTATCTCACTATTACAAGACCAGATATTGCCTTTGCTGTGAATACTGTCTGTCAGCACATGCATCAACCTAGACAGAGCCACTTTGGGGCAGTTAAACGATTGCTTAGATATGTCAAGCGGTCAATCACTCATGGTTTACATCTTACCAGTGGTTCTCTCACTCTTACTGCCTTTACAGATGCGGATTGGGCAGGAGACCCTATGGACAGACGATCAACCACAGGTTTTGTAGTTTTTCTTGGGTCAAATCCTGTCTCTTGGAGTGCCAAAAAGCAATCTACGGTGGCTCGTTCCTCCACTGAAGCCGAATATAGAGCTATGGCTCAGACTGCAACCGATCTTGTTTGGATTCGTCAACTGCTCACAGAACTTCATATTCCAGTAGTTGATTCTCCTGTTTTGTGGTGTGATAATCGTTCAGCAATGGCTCTAGCATCAAATCCTGTGTTCCATGCTAGAACAAAACATATAGAAATCGATTATCATTACATCAGAGAACAGGTGCTGAGCAAACAACTGGACCTTCATTTTGTGGGTTCTCATAATCAGCTAGCGGATATTTTTACTAAGGGCTTACCTGTTTCTCGTTTTCTGTTTCTCAAAGGCAAACTAATGGTTGGTTCTCCACCCATTTGTTTGAAGGGAGGTGTTAAGGAGTCGTAGTAGTAGTTTGCATTTGTGGCTATTGTAATCTGCATTTACATTTTCATTTCATTTGGTTTAGTTGGTAAGTCGGTTAGGCAGGAGAGGTGGTTATATGCCACCTCAGCAATCCGTGTGAGTGAGCAGTGGTCCAATAAGATCATTTCATTGTGCTTGTATAAAAGGCTGGTGAAGCCTCTCTTGTACGCAGTTGAGAAAATAGTTAACAGAGAAATGAAATTGTGTTTGTGAATTTCTCTCTCTCTTTATTCATTCAATTCAGTTTTGTGAATTCAGTTGAGAAATTTGTCAACTTGCTCTAATGGTGGCAAGTTTGAATTGAAATTTTCAGGTTTAAATGATCTAATAACTTTATTTTTTAATCCTCTAATAAATTTTCTTTTAAAACCATATATCTCAAGCAATTTTTGAAAAGCACAATTCGGGACCAAATAATCGCAATTTGTAATTCTGATTCTTACATTTGATGAGATATAACTAGACTTTCAAGGAATTCATATTTTTGAAGTTTTTGTAAATGGGCCAGAATATCATGATGTACTGTTATTGATTGCAAGTTAAGGATGGTTGGTTTTAAAATCATGGTGAGGTGGCATAAACTTGGGAGATATCAAGTGTTTAAACTTAAAAATAAAAAATTACAATTAAATAAATGCAATTGTAAATTCTTTTGCCCCAAACTTCACGAAAAATCATCCGGCAGTACTTTATAGAATACAAATCATTCTTCACAAATTTTGTGAAATCCTTAATTAAGCCACGAATTATTCTCAATAAAAAAAAGTTTAAAACATGTAAACATGTGTATCTTTCCTACGGTTTTAAGCTGCTGATCAATTTATGAGAATAATTAATAAAATCAACATTTTAGTAAATAACATTAACATATTGAACCCACACGAATCAGAAAAAATCAAAATAAAATGGACAACAAAGTAGGGAAGCAATAATATGTTTTGAAAAAGAAAAAGTAAATGACACCATGAGCCTCATATTTCTGACTGTACATTATTAGGGAAGCAATAATATGTGAGCATACTCAAAAAGAAAATATTGTTAAAGGTACTAAAAGGGGGTTGTGCAGGGGCCGGATCCCGCCTTACACCCCCTTAGTACCGCCCCTGAATGACATACTCAAAAAAAAAATATTGTTAAAGGTAGCAAGCAATGAGAGGCACAAAAAAATGCTCACAATAGAATAACCAAGTTAACATCTTTGCAAATACTCAAATGTTGGAATTTTGATACTCAAAACTATCAACATTTTCTCACTAATCAAATTCAATGGACCCCACATACAAAAGTTTATTTAACTCACGTTACTCCTAATTGTCCTTCACGCTCCTTTTAATTGGCCACGGGAAAGAGTGAACTCACGTACCTACGCGCCTTCTATCTTCCCATAAACAGAGTTTCTCTCCTTCTCTCTCCTCTCTTACACTCGAGGTCAGTTGAGTATAGGGGAGGAGAGGAGAGGAGAGGAGAGGAGAGGAGAGGATAAATGTGGTTAAATGAACCCTTTGATGATTTGAAGAAAATCATTAATTAGGACAAGGTTCCTGTAGTGCGCTTTGTGGGTGTTCAATCAACATCTCGTGGGTGTTCAATCAACATCTCGTGACCTGAATTATTCAGTCTGTAAAAATCCATGGAAATCTACGATTGTGCTAAAAATGAAGTATAATCGGACAATGCTCTCCACATGCATCAAGATAGACTTGGTACATTTTTAACATGAATTATACCGACCATTCATTTTTTGTATAACACATGTTGTCCAATGATGTCGGATCAATTTATTTGTTCTCCTAAATGATCTAATTAGCGTACTTCACTGAACGGTTCAGATCACAAACCAACAATGATACATGTACAACAAAAGTATCCAACAAGTCTCCAACACACTCACATGGTGTGTGGAGCCCACACACACGTGGCACTGGGCTCCACACACCATGTGAGTGTGTTGGAGACTTGTTGAAGCTAGTTGTTGTACACTTATCATTTTTTATCACCGAATGTGATCTTTCGCTTGAGCATGGGATTGGATTTGTTATCTTTGAACTTATATGCATGTATTCTTTGCATCCTCCGAAACTTAGAGAAAATTTTATTTACGGAGGGGCCTGAAAGTGCCTGTTTACGGAAGCCTCAAAAGGGATCCCACTGATACCTCATCGCAATAATCTGAAAAATTTATTTACGAAGGGGCCTGAAAGTGCCTGTTTACTTTAATTTGTATATTTTTATATAAGCATGGTGTTTATACAATGCATTTCACAATTTGTATTTATTGCAAAAAACAAATATACAAAATTCAAAAGATAAACAAAATTTAACAATATATATATCACGTATATGAATTATTAATAATAAATCCAAAATTAAAAAAATATTGACATTTAAATTTGTAAGTTCTTTTTTCTAAATTATATTAAACATAACTTAATTTTGCAAGAGCAATTTTTGTCCTTTTAACAGCTTTTTACATTATCCACCCAACCTAATCCCCCTTCTTTACAAAATCATTCACCGTTCATAAACATCACATCGGTGTGAGCCCACACTCTATAACTAATACCCCATACTATTTTATCCACCTTCCATATTTAATCCACCCAAAATTAATCCGACATCCAATTGACCCTTTACATTCTAAACGTGGTAAATTGTCAAAGGTATAACCTCAAATAATAGTCTCCAACTATTCACAAATAGAAATGCAAAGAACATATTTCGAAATTAAAAAATATACATGTATTGGTTGATTGGAGAAGAAATAGTACTTGGAATCTCCTATGGTTTAAATGTGCAGAGATAGAATGAGGGGGTGATCAATGATTCAATGCATTTGAAACTGCACCAGAATTATACTTTCACATTGAAAAGTAGGTTCAATTAACAAAAGGTCCTGGGTTCATTAGATGAAAATAGGAGCAAGAGAAGTCCAAATCTCACTGTAGTAGAGTATTTTCAAAGTTTAATGGGTTCAACTAACACCACTTGTTTCAAAGTGGCGTCGCTCTTGAGCACGACTAACACTGGAGGTATCTCAAACTCCATAGATTTAATAGTCGGGGGCTGTTACGCCCCCCGCCCCTGACAAAGACCCTCCCCCGGCCCCACAGCCCTTTCCCCCCATACCCCCACCCACCCCCTTTCCCCCCATACCCCCACCCACCCCCTCCCCCCTTTTTCGGCTGAGAACATTTTTTTTTTTAAACTTTATTTATTAAATTAATTATTTAATTTGGTTTACTCACATTATATTTGCAAGTAAATTATTATTTTTAATTGACATTTAAATTTGACTTTATATTTAGAAACTTTGTATTATTTTAATTAGTTAATTAATTTGTTTTAACAATGAATAATATATTAAAAAAACTTATAAAAGTGAATAATATTACAATCACGCTTAAAAGTAAAAAAATATTACAATCACGTTTTAAAGTGTCTAAATATTACAATCATGTTGACAATGTTCAGCCCTAATCAATAATGCCACCAAATTGTGGTCCCGGCACGACGCCTAGTATGTCGTTCCACAATTGAACACGTACGTTATAAGTAACAGCCCATCCTGCAGCTTCATTCGATGCATTCTGCCACCACCATATTGGGATGGGTGGTACAGGGTGATGAGGGCGCAAAAAAAGTTGCACGAAGTGATTGTTAATATGGGCAATAGCTATTTCTTGACGTTGTTGGACTGAAACTGGATGGGATCTCAAGGGCAAGTGAGTAAAACAACTTCTAGCATTCGCGTCAAATGTATATAGTACAATGTTGTACCGTGATGCGATGACTACCCCCAAACTCATACAGTCCATCCAATTTCGCCATGAAGCCATAGGCATCCAATAGCTCAGTGACCGTAGTACATCATCTGCCATATTTTCCATCGGATAAACCGCATTGTAGAGATATCTATTTTGATTAATTTCTTGGATAAGATCATGTCGTACTTGAACCCAGCATTCCTCAGTGCCATAGATATGCGCGGCTATCGCTCTGAATCCACAATGACCATCACCTTTGACGTCTTTGGTGTGGGACATATACTGCTGGAATTGCCAAGGTAAATACTGAATGTAATTAACCTCCTCCCTCTCCCTCTCTTCCCTCTCCTTCTCCTTCTCCACCCTCTCCCTCCCTGCATTTTTCCCTTTCCCTTTCCCTCTCGATGTAGATGCTTCTGTACAGGAAGGTATGCGCCGTCCACTTTGCTCAGCTTTTCCCACAGGCCGACCTCTATGTTCAGTGTTGTATGATGGGGCTCGAACACTGCTGTGAGACGGATCTGCCATATCCACAAACTTGTCTATCATATGCTTTCGCATACGTGGATCCATCCCCTGTAATATGTCAACCACACGAGATGTCTCATCGGGTTGTTCTCCCTCGTCATTAAACTCGGTCGCGTGCATAGAGAGCCTACTCCAATGAACGTGGATACTGGATAGCGGAATTGACATGCCGTGGGAATGATAAGCCCTCAAATCGTGCATATATGACAATCCGTGTGTTGTTCTGATCGAACAGCCGCAACTGCCGCTTGGGAGGGGGTAGGCGTCTGCCGCGGATTCTAGCTGCTTTTCGATCAACTCCATTGCATATAATGAAACGCGACACCTGATTTCATAAAAAATGGGGTCACGTAAATGGTTGTGGCGTGGAATGTTGACAGATTTCTCGAACGACTTCTTAATTTCCCCAAACTGATTTGTCAACATATTATCTATGCGTTCAAAAGATGTTTGGAGCGATGACATGGTTGTACCGCCCAAATAGCACTTTAGCTTCGAATGTGCAGACTCGACCCTGTAATAGAATAATGCACTTTGTTTAAATAGGAAAGTTTGAACAGTGTAGTAGAATATAATGCAGAAAATTTAACTCGTAAAATTATAAAGTGACTATACCTTTGACTTGAATTGCTTCTGAGGTGTATACATGTATCTGTCCATGCTGTAATAAATCGCTCTTTGTACGGCGTTAACCATGTATCCGCAAGATAAGTTATGACACGCGGATATTGGCTATACTCCTCGCACATGGCAGCCCACTTATGCTGGTAAGACGAAGTGCTAGATGAATGAATAAGGGACTGCCATGAATTGCAAAAGTCTGGAAAGAACTGACCAAGCACAGCGCTGCAGTTCTTCATTACGCACTGATTTATGTGCCAAATGCAAAGGATGTGACATGCCATGGGGAAACATGATTCAATAGCGTTTATAAGTGCCAAATCACGATCTGTAACAAACACCAATGGCAATGGTGCCCCCCTTTCCAACCATCCACTTCTTTAAGGTATTCAAGGCCCATGTACATGTATCTTCCCTCTCATTATTAAGATATGCGAACATAAGCGAGAAAGTTAGATTTGTGGATGTGATACCCACAACCTCCAATAGTGGTTTACAATACTCATTGGTTTTGTATGTGGCATCAATTACCAACACGGATGAAAAGTTGACAGATAGCTCTAGACTTGTAGGATGAACCCAAACAATATCTGTGATTTCGTTGGTGTCTTGATTTGTCCTAAAATCGTGGAGGTACCCATTCTTAATTAATTGCTCTAACACATATTGAGTAGTAGTTAGACCATCCCATTTGGCTTCATTGTTTATGAAAATGACGTTGTAAATGCTTCTAATTCCCGTAATGTTTGACGGGTCTTTTTTCTTCAAAAAACTAAGAATTTCACGCGGTGCGGTGCTATTGGCCATCTCGACCACAAATTGTTTCTCCATTGGTTTTAGCCTTGATGGGTACTCGTGGCCCTCAATATTTTCTGCTGGTTCATGGTTATGGAGACCACAGGAAACCCTTAAACCCCACTTGGCACCGTCTGGAGGTATTGGTATACCTCGTAACTCAAATGGACACTCACATTTTTTAGTCCCAGTATTCCTATGCAATATTAGCCTTTCAACCCCACGGTGCGGTTTGTACTTTCCTCCTCTCTCACAACCAAGAATGCATCTCGGCAGCTTGCCGCCTTTTAAATTAGCAGATTTATTAATAACCACCACAATACCGTTTTCGAGACCAACTCTCTTCACCCAAGCTAACATATCTTCTCTACTTTCAAAAATCTATATAAAAAAAAAAATAACGAATATGTATAAGTAAAACATTATCCAGTCCTGTCATATTTATCTACTTTCAAAATGAATGACAAATATGCATAAGAACAACGGAAATAACTAACCTGATCAGTGCTAAATTTGGGTGTATAATCGCGACTGCTGAAATTGATGCTCTCATCACTGGGAACATCATTCTCAAATGAGCAACCATCTGGATAGTAGTAGCCATCCATAATGTTCTTCGATGAAAAACGAAAAAAGAAAGAAATTCTGAATGAGGAAGAAGTGAAGTAGTAGTGGGAGAATTAGGAAGATCACAAGGATAATGAGCAACCATCGCGACTGCTGAAATATGCATAATGTTCTTCTAGGACAAGTTGCAGGATCACAAGTTGCAAGACAAGTTGCAGGATCACAAGTTGCAGGACAAGTTGCAGGATCACAAGTTGCAAGATCACAAGATCACAAGTTGCAGGACAAGTTGCAGGATCACAAGTTGCAAGATCACAAGATCACAAGTTGCAGGATCACAAGTGCGTGCAAATCACAAGTTGCAGGATCTTTTAGGAATAAATAAAAAGATAAATAAAAAGATATTAGAGTATTAAAAAGATAAAAGAGAAAAAAGATATTAATGAAAGAGATAAATAAATAATTAAATAAAAATTGAATTAAATTAAAGAATTGAGTTAAATAAATAATTAAATGAATTAAATAATTAATTTAATTTATATAAAGAAATGAAATGATATAAATAAAGTAAATAAGATAATTAAAGGAAATAAAGTAATATAAATAAAGTAATTATAGGAATTAAAGTAATATAAATAAAGAAATTAAAGTAATTAAAGTAATATAAACAAAGTAATATAAATGAATTAATATAAATAATAAATGAATTAAAGTAATATAAATGAATTAAGCTTCAGTGTATCACATGTGTGTATCACATGAGTGTATGACATGGGTTTGTGACTTGAGTGTGTGACATGGATCAACAGCCGTTGGGAAAGTATTAATTTTTTTTTTTTGGTTTGTTTGAAAGTAATAAAATGTAAAAAAAATAAAATTAGAAAGATATTTGAAAAGAAAAATAGAAGTGAAAAGAAAGAATAGTTTAATACAGTAAAGTTAGAATAAAGAGCCTGATTCTGTGAGTTTTTGAAAAAGTGACTTGCTAAAGTATAAAAGGTGTTTTTAAGGTTAAATTTGGTCCAAAATTTGCCGAGTCTGATAAAGATGCTCTAAAAGAGAAAAAAGATAAAAGAGAAAAAAGATATTAATAAAAGATATAAATAAATAATTAAATAAAAATTGAATTGAATTAAAGAATTGACTTAAATAAATAATTAAATGACTTAAATAATTAATTTAATTTATATAAAGAAATAAATTAATATAAATAATATAAATAAAGTAAATAAAGTAATTAAAGGAATTAAAGTAATATAAATAAAGTAATTAAAGGAATTAAAATAATATAAATAAAGTAAATAAAGTAATATAAATGAATTAATATAAATAATATAAATAATATATTAGAGGGTAATTAAAAGAGGGAACAAAGGGCAAAATCGTAATTATCACGTGTCAGGGGCTGGGGCCCAGGGCGGGGCGCGGTCAGATCCCGTCAGAAGCGGGGCGCGTATCATTTTCCTTAAAATAGTCTCCTAGACTTGTTGTGTGATTAACCTCACACTTAATGCTCAGAGAATATATTCATTAGTGTCCTCATAGAATTTGATTCGCGATTATCTATTGACTAGTGTCCCGTAGACGTTGAGGATTAATGATAAACACGTTGTCATGAATTTGCAATGGCAAAGAATACTACTCCCTCCATCCCATTTTAAGTGACCCCTTTGGGAAACATGTGTTTTGTTGGACGTTAAAAAATGTAATTTCGTAGAATGTTTTTAAATTTTTTTTTTGCACTGAATTAAAGTACTCAATGAGCACTTTAATTTTGTATAAAATAAATAAAAAAATAATATAGAAATGTATTTTGTAGGCGTTTGAAATTGTACGTATTCCCATAAGGGTCACTTAAAATGGGATGGTGGGAGTATAAGAGATACTAGCGATTTGTTTGTTGAGGAATTTTCATTAAACTCTTACTCTTAAGTTTGCAGCTGGGGAAAAAAAAAAAACTCTTTAAGTTTCATCAATTTATAAGAATCGTATCATGAAGTAAATCCTAGTAATTTTTTTGTTTTTATCACAGGTTTCCAGTTTTCTAAAAGAAAAACTTTAGCACCCTCAGCTCCCATTTGCTTTTAGCAATTTTATGGAAAATTGGCTTTTAGTACTTTTATAGAAATAAATTGGCTTCTGGCAACTTAAATTTAGCTAATGGGTAATAAATTAGCTTTTAGCATTTTTATGACAAATGACTTTTAGCAATGGCGCTAAAAACGAAAAACTCGGCCTAAAATTAAAGCATTTTTTCTATCATACAAGTCAATTTCATACAGTTATACAAATAACGTACATAATCCCTCTCGGAACGATCCTCGTCTTGTTATAAACTTGTAATGCTTAGATATGATTTTTTTTAACCAAAACGTCTCAAGTACTATCAACTCCTTTGAAACTAGGCCGTACGGAGCTTTATTCTGCTTTAATTGAACTCCCCCTAAGTGGTTGGTGAGCCAAGAAAATTGGCTGAGTTTTCCGTTTGATTTTAGCAACCCAATTTTTAAAACCAACCATGATTTTAACAAATGAGTTTACTAGGTGCTAAAATTATGGTTGATTTTAGCTTTAAATCGATCATGATTTTAGCATCTGGTGAACTCATTTGCTAAAATCAACCATGACTTTAGCAACCCAGTTGCTAAAATCAAACGGAAAATCAGCCGGCGTAAGCTAGCACTTCATGTATATATAAAAAGAATAAAGAAGGGTGGTGTTAATGCCAAAACTGTTTTTGTTTGTGCCAAAAATGTAGTGCTTAAAAACCTTGTACCATGTGCAAGGTACAAGCCTTTTTTTGTGCACTACAGTTTTGACACAAACAAAAAAAGTTTTGGCATTATCATTTGCCATAAAGAAAGATGAGTGAGTTTTCAACGGAAGAGAGATGAGTACTATTTTAAATTTGTGCGCTAGTTGTGATAACAATATTTAAATTATGGGGATTTGCTCAACGGTCATATATATTCCTTTATGAGAATGTTTTAGATATACGTACATTCGTACTTGTTCAAACGGTCAAATTGTTTCAAACCTTTTGCTCCTGCTTTGTCTGCAATGACAATTTAAATATGCAAAGTCCTTTGCCGCCCCCCCGGCCCCACCCCTAATTACAATTTTACCCCTATCCTCTTCTTTTAATTACTATAACTTTATTATTAATATTAATTTATTTTTTTTATTACTTTATTTCTTTTATTTAGTTAACTCATTTCTTTATATTAATTCATTTAATTATTTAATTCATTTATTTTATTTTATTTAGTTTTTTTATTTAATTCATTTCTTTTATTTAAATATTTATTTATATCTTTTATTAATTTTTTTTTCTCTTCTATCTTTTTAGAGGCTTTTTGGTTTTTTTTTTCTTATAAATTTTACTAGATTGGGGTACAATTTATACATCACTTTGTTTGGCTTGGGGTACAATCGTTCCATATGAATTTTTTTCGAAATTTGGTTTATATTTTATACTTCTCTGATTTCTATCATTGAGACAAAAAATGTGGTGTAAAAAATTGATTTGAACATGGTAAAGAATAAAGATAATAACCAAAAAGACTACGAAAAAGTCACAAAAAAGTTAGGCAACTTTACTTTTTTGTTTTTTTGCTTGACAAAAGAATTTTATTAATCCTCTCTCACAAAGATTAAACAGACCAATGGCACAACGGCGATGCCACACACCTGAGACCCAATAGAAACAAAGGAAGGTAAAAAGCCACCACCCAAGCCTAACACACCTCCAAAACTCCAAATCCAATATAAAAAATAAAAGCTCTGATATCTCTAAAGACAACCAAGCCACAAAGGAATAGATAAATAAATAAAGTTAGTAAATGAAATTAATAAAATTAGAACCAAAAAAACAAAAAAGAAAAAAGAAAAAGGTCGAATTCTTTTTGAAGCAATTGAAAAAGGGAACCTATAATACTCCACCTGTTGGTGAAGTCCCTCCCTGCTTCCAAGAAGCTAAAAATTAATCCCAGGGGTAGTTTCGGAACCTGGAATGGTAAAACTATTAATAAAAAAGGTTTACATTGATCATTTTTAATTTTTCTCACAAAATAATTGTTCGTTATTGTGAAGGTAATAGGTGGGAATAAAACAACTCCCTTTCTCTAAATGAAGTGATTATTCCATGCTCCTGAAACATTGCTCCATATGGGCAATGTACCACACACTTGTGTGAATTCCACACACTTTGATATGAGCATCACACAAATGTGTTGTCCAGTCTATGTGAAGCAATCCTCCAAGAGCATATAATAATTTCTCCTCTAAATGCCTCTTCCTCTCTCTCCCATGTTTCTATCTCTCTCCACACACGTTTCTCTCTCTCACAATTTTTATAAGGAAAATTCTAAAATCAGCTCAGTGAGCTGTCGTTAAGGTTTAAAAAATGTATTGAACTATGTGAAAAGTGCATAAAGATATGTTGAAAAGTGTAAAAAAATACTGGAAGGAGGGTTTAGAATCGAGGATTTGGAGGTTTTTGTAGACAAAATATATTTATTTGTATATGGTATTGATTAATGGATGATTGATTTTTTACATGAGATATCGATAATTTAGACATAATTCAAAATATACCCGTTGAAAAGTCGGTAAAAAGCTATCCATCCTAATATCTTATCCTAAGCTTCAACTATTGCAATATCCAAGATTTTTTCCCTTCACAGATTAGAAAAATCTATATTAGGCATCCCAAACTATTAGTAGAATTTTAGGAATTGAACCAATAACCTCACTTTGCGTAAGTGAAGTTACACAATGGGTAGGCTAACCGCCCTATTTGTCAGCCGCAAATATTAGAGTTTGAAAGAGACAAATACGGCATCAGCCGTAAACCTAACTAGTGGATGCTTGCGCCTGTGCCTGTGCTTGAAGGCACGGTTTGAGCAATCGACACTTGTGCCCGTTTTTTATGGTCCTTCGAATTTTAGAAAGAGGGAATGAGAGGAGGTAGGGAGAGAGAATGTGATTTGAATTTTGAAAAGGAACGAGAGAAAGAATGTCATTTGAAATTTTGGATGTGTTGGGCCGGTGGAGGAAAAGGGGAGAGAAAGTGAATGTGGTTTGAAATTTTTGGTGTTGTGGGTCGGTGGAGGGTGTGAGTTGGCTGAGAGAGGGGAAAAAGTATGTCTGAGACAAAAATTGCTTTATATTGAGTTTTATATGTATATATATATATATGGTCTCCTTCTAGTCCGGGATCCGGGACTCCGGACCTCCATGATCCGATCATTTTTTTGACGATCCGAGCCGTCCAATGTTTTCAGAAGGTGATTTCAAGGGTCGGCGCGAGAAATCTTCAAAAAATAATACCGGGAAGGGCAGTTTTTCGCAAAAACTGTATAATACCGAAAAACTGTATATTATACAGTTTTTGCAAAAAACTGCCCTTCCCGGTATTATTTTTTGAAGATTTCTCGCGCCAACCCTTGAAATCACCTTCTGAAAACATTGGACGGCTCGAATTTTCCAAAAACAATTAGCAAAAACAAAACAAATACGGTTTTTCTTATTTCCGGGAGTCCCGGAATAGAAAATTCCCATATATATATATATATATATATATTAATTGGCCGTGAAACTTGATACTTATTTTGTCTAGTGATTTAAAAAAATCATTACTCAAAATCATTACCCAATATCCTTTGTGGACATTAAAAAATCTGACTAGCAAAATCTTTGAAATTCGCAATTGAAGTATGGATACTGTCATTTATACTGTGCCATTAAAAAATCATTCAGTTCCAACGAATATTCATATAAATCTGCCCATTTCTGTTTTTCACTTTTTTCGAAACATTCCTGGTTCAGCTAGAATAGTTTATTTTGATAGAAGTAGGTTGAATGGGAAGAATCTCACCTTACTGCTTTCAATGTATTTTTTTTTTTTTTTTCTCGCTTTGCCAAACAAAATCGTATCACGTGGTTTGTTTTTTCCAATCAATCCCCTTTAGGATTTCCAGAAGGATGTTCTGTTTGACAAAACATGCGATGATGGGCCAACAGAACCACGAAGCCGAAATTGTAGACTTAAATGGTTTTTCCTTTCATTTCCTTTGTTTTCCTCGTGTTCTAAACATGAATTTTTTTTGGGTGCTGAGTAGGTAGTGACGGACCCAGAAATCCAACTCAACGAGGGCACCTTATTATTTATAATCGTGCAATTTTTTTTTACTCAACGATCTTGCTAAATTAAGACATTTATTATGAATTATAAGGTTTATAATGCATACTTTTTATAAAAAAAAATGAGCACAGAATTAGTTCTACATTTTTATTTTTGAGATATATGTAAGTGTGTATGCTAAATATAGCGTTATATTACATAATTGTGTTAAATATATAATTTTTTTTTTTAGTTTTGAGCGGGGGTCAGTGGGGGCACGTGCCCTTGCGCTCCCCTTGGGTCCGCCCCTGTAAGTGGGTATTGTCACTTGGTACCAAAGCAAGATTCAAGCCGTCCAAATGTGTTTTGGGCGGCCCAGATTGATTCTCTCTCTCTTCTTTTTCTCTCTCTAAAATCCGGACTGTTAGATCACGTTATGGACGGCTGAGATTGTCGAGCGAGTACCATGTAGGCAATACTCACTCGGCACCGAAAAATTTCTCAAACAACAGGGAGTAAAAGAGTGGATATTTATATGAGTGGTAGGTCCCATGAATTTGATGTGAGAAAATTTATGCAATTATTAGTATAAGTATTTGTGTTTGTAACAAATCTGTTTTGTGAATTGTGCAAATCAATCAATATATACTGGAGTATCTGCTACTAGATTGACACATACATACAGACATTCCAATTTTAACATATGGTAATAGAGAGTAGTTATCATGTCCAAGTATCAACCTAATATATAGTATTAATCGTAACATGTAGTTAACACATTAAAACATACCAAACGAGTATAAAGAATTGAGTGATCCCTATGAGGCCTTGATGAACCGACAAAACAATTTTGTGGTGAGTAATTTGTAAAGGTAGAATGAAGAGCAGTCTGATAGTAAGGACGGAGTTAGGATTCAAAATTGGAGATTTTTTGAACTGGAAGTCATTTCATTTCATTAATAAAGCCAAGCCAAAGGCACTTACAAGATTTCAATACAAAGCGGGAAGGAACCAATACTACTAAGACTCGGATACGAGCAAACCACAAACAACCACGACGGGCATGGGGCTCTTAGACACGTACTGCAGAGCAGACGCAGATCCATAAGAGGATCGATGCATAGGGTCCTACCCAAGACAAAATAGTAATCAACGGTTCACTCCAAACAATGAAGCCCATATGAAATTTGTTCTTCCTGGAAATTAAAAAACATGAACAAATCAAGTGCACAAACAGAACACAAGAAAAAAACCAACTGGACTGAGCCTAGAAGAACCGAGTCGCCCAACTGAGTCACCGCATTGAGTTACCCCATTGAGGTGCCTCGCAAGCCATTGAGTTACTCCGAGAAACGCAACCATCTGCTTCTCCAGCTAAGATCCAGATCTGGAGCCTCCGCCTCCAGCCACCAGAGCCATTATTCGCTGGAAGGGCCATGCCGCCCTATCATCACCACTGAGTCAAAAACTGACCCCAAACAAGGCAAGGGAAGACGGTCATGAACGGGAAAATGGTGGATGGTAACGGCTGGGGAGAGGTGGAGTAAGGATGAGGGGAATGAAAGCTAGGGTCGGGTGAAAGAAAACTGACTTGTTAGGAGGCGGCGCGGTACGGTGGGAGGGTGGGGTGGGAGAGGGGAGGTGGAGCCAAGAGGCGGAGCCCCCCCCCAAAAGGAGCCGATCTGTGGAGAGGAGAGAGAAGTAGTGTGGATGTTGGGACTTGGGAGGTTAAGAGCCGGGGAGTGGTGGAAGGATAACCGGGGAGGGGAGGCGGCTGTCTAGGAGAAACCCTAGGAAAGCTCTCAAAGAAGAGAGAGAAGCTCTCAAAGAAGAGAGAGAATTCAAAATTGGAGATGACACTCACTCAAATCAATACACTTCCTCGGTCTCAATAAGAATGGTTGATCCGTAAACTGAGAATAACTTTTTAATTGTGAATAAAAATTCAAATTTTCAAAAATCAAAAGAACTCGTTGATATTCAGTATCCTGAGAGAAAAAAGTTCAAAAATTTTAAACAAAAATGTGTTTTTTTTTAAGTCTTCATTTTGCGAACAAGACATTTTTTTTTTGGACGGATAGAGTATTTATTACTAGTAAATGTACACGTTACTAGTAAATGTACACGTATTCTAAGATAAATGATACATAATACCCCAAAGTACATGTTTTCATAGGTGAATCATCCATCAACAATTGTCAAACAATATCCATTAAAATTGGTGGTAGGTTATGAAACAAAACAATAAATTTTTGGTGAGAGGTTAGGACAGCTCCGTTTGTGCTTGACGGCTAAAAAAACATTAACAACACTATAAAGGGAGTAGGGTTGATGCATTGATAGACATTTGGCAAACCTGCTTTATAGGATGTGTTTAGATTCTGTTATCAAATTCTTTGTTAGGCCAATTGATAGGAAACTTTGCTCACCTTGATAGAAATAGGGACTCCCCTGCAAAATACCAAAGGGAAAGGGTCTCGAGATTAAATAAAATAATGGATTTGAAAAAAGTACAAGTTCTATAAATAGGACTTGAGACGCGTTACGTGCTTCAACTTTCCTCAGAGCCAGCAGCCAGAGGCGACAAAAGTTGTTGAAACTGCACAAGAGTGAGAGAGAGAGAGAGAGCACTGACCAGTGCCAAAATTACTCTTCATCCAACCCCCCCTCTCTCTCCTACTCCCCCCTTCTCTCTCTCTCTTCATCAGTATATCTTTCTGAGACCAAACCTAAAGATTTAGCAGGTGATAATTTTTTTCTTTAAGATTTAGCAAGTAAGTTCAGTGCATTTTTCATCATTTCCCCCCCCAAATGTTTTCAAATTCCATTGATTCTTACCTTTTCTTTCTTTTTTCCCACTATCTCCATTCATCGATTAATGTGATACTTTTCTCACAGCACTATAAAACAAACGCTTCTTGCTTTCTTTGTCTGTGACTCCCAGTATCTGTCCTCCGTATTAATGAGTTTCTAAACTTTACTTTGTGGGTTCACACCTAGCCATTCTGATTCATCAATAATCGACTGTATCAATATTGTGTGGTGGTTGTATGATTTTCAGATTTGAAGCCAAAATGGTGAGATTCTCATTAGCAGTGATGGGATTTGTGGTGGTCTTATGCTTGTCAGCTGCAGTTACAGAGGCAGATTACGTGAAATACAAGGACCCAAAACAGCCATTGAGGGTTAGAATCAATGACCTCTTGAGTCGAATGACGCTTGAGGAAAAGATTGGGCAGATGACCCAGATTGAGCGCATAGTTGCATCACCTGATGTGATGAAAAACTACTTCATTGGTATGCAATCATCCTTCATCTATGTGTGTACATGTTTTTATATGTTGTTTTTGTTTTATGTTAGAATAATGTGTTTATTCTATTTTAGTTGAAAAAACAAATACTTGGACAATCTCTGCAGAAATCTATTTGCTGTTTGGTAGTACTCATCTTTCGAGTGACTACTTCATTGGTATCCATTCATCTTTTTGGTCCTTGGAAATTATTCAATTTGTCTATGACATCTACGTATATATATGGATGTACATGTATCTATATATGTTTTTTCAACTTTCTTGTATGATGTCTGAAAAACCCAGTTGGCGTTCCGTGGTTCTGTACACGGTCTGTTTCGTGTTGTTAGGACCATAGGTTGTTTATATGAAAGAGTTGATTTGTGTTGATTTGGAATTATCTTGAGCAGGGAGCGTACTGAGTGGTGGAGGCAGTGTACCAGGTCCAAAGGCTTCTGCTGAAGCTTGGGTGAATATGGTGAATGATTTGCAGAAGGGTGCTCTCTCTACTCGTCTCGGAATCCCAATGATTTATGGTATTGACGCTGTACACGGGCACAACAACGTATACAATGCAACCCTTTTCCCTCATAATGTCGGGCTTGGAGTTACAAGGCAAGTATATATTTCCAGGCAACTATTGCCCATTGATAGTATTTATTTGTAGCCCACGAGGGTTTTTATTCATATGTAGAACTGTATAGATGTTTAGCTCACCGGACTTGTATAAAGTTAAAAAGTTTGCGATAATTTGCGTCTTTTATCTTTTGGTGTTGGAGTTGCGTCCATTTTTATTTGTTTGATAGTGTGCTAGAAACTTATTAAGATCTCTATTAAAGAATAGCAGAGATTCAGGTATTTATAACTTGCCAATTGAGAAGCGTATCAATTCTAAATAGTGATATATTTACAGCTGGAAATTTTGAAAATCAGTCAGATGTAATGACTACTTTTTGAACTTTATGTTGGTTGAAGCTTTTGCAGTTTTGGTATTTATTAACTAGACTGCTGGAAACTTGAAGAATAGGTTGATACGTTTGTTAGGTTAAGATTAACTTTCAAAAGCTTCAGGAGTTATGCTATCATTATGCTGTCTGAAACTTTTGGTGTTGTAGCATCTAATAAAGGGACAGTGGAAACATCGAAGAATTGGTGGTGATTTTTCCAGGTTTCGTTATGATTGTTTGCCATTTCCTTCAAAACTTTGAGCACTAATAACAGGTGCATTTGAATGAAAAAATGCTCCATTCCCAGTTCAAATTAGACGTTTGTAGACTTGTAGCAATCCCTTACTAAGACCTTAGTATTTAGGCCACTTGGAGTCCTTGCTTGGATTTATTTACTAACTTTTAAGCGGCTATTGCTAAAGCTAAAATTATTGTTGAGCAATCTGCTTATGTTGAAATTGCGCTGACTTTCTCTATTAGGGATCCTGAACTTCTCAGGAAGATTGGCGAAGCAACTGCACTTGAAGTTAGAGCTACAGGAATCCCCTATGCTTTTGCTCCATGTATTGCGGTAACCAATACCTCGACCACTACTCACCTTGTTTGAAGTAATAGTTCAGTTTGGTTTTCTAACATTCTGTTTCCACAGGTCTGCAGAGATCCAAGATGGGGTCGGTGTTATGAAAGCTATAGTGAAGATCATAAGATTGTTCAAGCACTGACTGAAATCATACCTGGATTACAAGGAGATCTCCCGGCAAATTCTCGGAAGGGTGTTCCATTTGTTGGTGGAAAGTATGAACCTACTTCCCCTTTAATCCTTGTCTCCTTCCTCTATGAGGAGAATTCTTTACTGGTTCACTGGTTCACTGACTCTTTCAATTGCATATTATTACCACACACAAGGTGTAAATATTGTGACCATTAAGTAGTTTTCCGTCCCCACCCCCACCCCCCCTCTAAACCTTGTATTTAGCCAATTTCTTCAGCACATATTCCAAGCTATACTAGTGTGGGGTATATTTATTAGCCATGCATATTTTAATAGGAATATATTGATGGCTTAAGAAGATTTACCTTGTCTAGCTTGCAGTTACTTTAATAGGGATACCTGCATTTTTACAAAGTTATCGCTTTTGTCATTGTATATTGTTATTGGGCAACACATGTAACATTGTCTATACAGTGACCGCATATGGAAGTTTGGTCCCTCTGTGGTTGTTTTGTTATGAATAGTGTTCTTCATTTGTGTAGGAAATTTCTAAACCAACAAAGCTACCTGTATGTTTAATGTGCATATATCCACACTCGCACACACCGACAGGGAGTCTGAAAATCACTCTCGACATAGTTTCTCTTACATAATTATTACTGACTGAAATGCACCGACTTAACTGAGTTTTTCTTTCATCAAGGACAAAAGTTGCAGCCTGCGCTAAACACTTTGTGGGAGATGGTGGCACAACAGATGGCATAAATGAGAACAACACTGTGATTAACATGAAAGGGTTGCTCAGCATCCACATGCCAGCATACCTTGATTCTATCAAGAAGGGTGTTGCGACAGTGATGATCTCCTACTCAAGCTGGAACGGTGTAAAAATGCATGCTAACCGTGATCTTGTTACCGGATTCCTCAAGGACAAGCTCAAGTTCAGGGTAAAGGAAAATCAAATACCTGGGTGATCAGATTTTTAGATTGAAAACAGTCTCAAAGATTTTGAGTATAAATATGTTTTGTTGATGTATTTCAGGGTTTCGTCATATCAGATTGGCAGGGTCTTGACAGAATTACCTCCCCGCCCCATGCTAACTACTCTTATTCTGTTCAAGCTGGAGTCCTTGCAGGAATTGACATGGTCAGTCAAACTGCCTTGTGCCCAGAATTTAGTCATAAAACTCTACCAGCATTGAAACTTCGTAAAATGCTGCTTTGTTAACATTTCTTTCCCCAATATTGTGTGGCCTTTTTACATTTTTGTCCCGGATGACTTGCAGCTCATGATCCCAATGAACTACACAGAGTTCATTGATGATCTGACGTTCCAGGTAAAGAACAATATCATTCCCATGAGCAGGATTGATGATGCTGTGAAGAGGATCTTGAGGGTTAAATTTGTCATGGGCCTCTTCGAGAATCCAATGGCTGATCTTAGCTTGACCAATCAACTGGGAAGCAAGGTTAAATGACTCAGATATCTTATTCATTAGTTTTATTTTTTATCTTAGAAAAAAAAATTCTTTTTTTATGAGATAGGAAAAGTGCCATATCCATTTAACAGTTATTATCATTTGCTTGGGACAGGAACATCGAGAATTGGCTAGGGAAGCTGTGAGGAGATCACTTGTCCTTCTAAAGAATGGTAAACCTTCCGCTACGCCACTGCTTCCACTTCCCAAAAAGGTACCAAAGATACTTGTTGCTGGAACTCATGCTGATAACTTGGGTTATCAATGTGGAGGATGGACTATAGAATGGCAGGGTGTTAGCGGCAATGAATTCATAGTCGGTATGTTTCTAGCCTGATGTTTCAACGTAGCCCATGATTTTCACTTCTTTTTGGCCATTGGAAAATGAAAGCTGGTACCTTCTGGACATCGCCAAAGTGTTGACAATTTCCCAAATAAGAATCTGAAGATGACTGAAAAATATACTATGGTGCTAGGTGTCATAATTAATAGCTGGATAATGTTTTCTTTGTAGTTTTGTGACAATTAGGAATTAAGGCCATACTACTACGGGTGAGAAGGTCTACTAGCTATGAAGACATTGCCCAAAGTGTTGACAGTTTCCCATACGTAAAGTATAGTAGGTGTCATAGTTAATATCTGGATCACGCGTTCTTCGTAGGGGTGTGACAATTCGGAATTAATGCCATACTACTATGAACTGAAAGGTCTACTATCAGCGACAAACATAATCAATTCAGTGAAATCGATCCAGAACCTGTCACATAAATCATTGGCGGTTCATGTTACAGGTTAAACAGTAAGGGTTATAAGATACACCAGCAGTTTGTGATGTTACAAATTTAGCAGCTATTGAGCATAAATGGAAGAGTTCACGTGCAATATGAATACTATAGTGTCGTAACCATTTCTTGTATCTCATGCATTATGATTAATTTTCACAGGTACCTCAATCTTAACTGCTGTAAAGAACACTGTTGACCCAACTACTCAAGTTGTCTACAGTGAGAACCCTGATGCAAACTTCGTGAAGTCCAACGATTTCTCATTTGCTATCGTCGTCGTGGGCGAAACTCCTTATGTGGAGACATTTGGTGATAGCATGAACTTGACGATACCTGAACCTGGGCCAAGCATAATCACTAATGTGTGTGGCGTTGCCAAATGCGTTGTTGTTCTCATCTCCGGCCGCCCTGTTGTAATTGAGCCCTTTGTCGATAAGATGGATGCACTTGTAGCTGCTTGGCTTCCAGGAAGTGAAGGCCAAGGTGTTACTGACCTTCTGTTTGGTGACTACGGATTTACTGGAAAACTTGCTCGGACTTGGTTCAAGAACGTTGATCAGGTCCCAATGAATGTTGGTGATCCACACTATGATCCTCTTTTCCCATTTGGGTTTGGTCTCACGACTAAACCTGTGAATAACTGAGATTGTAAGCAAGTTTCTACCCAGAAAAATCGTCGGGATAATTTATATGTAGAAACATTTTGGAAAGTATGATCACAAAAGGTCGATTATATTTAATTGGATTTCATCTAAGTTAAATATCTTGTTGCTGACTAGGATATCTATGGTTAATTTTCTTTTCTTCTATTTTATTGAGCATCTGGCTGGTAATTTTTGCAATAAATTGTGTTGTAAGAAACTTTGTTAAACTCAGGAGGATGAACCTATATTTTTAAAAATATTTTCGTCCAATCCTGCTAAATGTAAAATGATTTGTGGACTAGAGGTGAACGGTCACCCATGCCCATGCTCTAAGTGTCAATAGGCTGGTGATGAAGGGCTCCTTACAAGTTTGCATCTTTAATTGTGTGGAATAACCTACAGTGATACGTTTGGCTTGCCTTTTACCATTGGGTTTTGTAGTTTCAACATTACCTTCAATTTTTATAGTGCAAGTGCGGTTGTAGCTGTGGGAGGTGAGAAATCTGGGGTTGGAATATTCGAGGAATATTCAGAGAGGAATCAAAATAGTGAACGATTAGAGTGTAGGGATTTGTTGGAAATCTAGGGTGGTGAAAAAATAAGGCTACCAGTAAGAAGAAACCCTTGGCAGCTTTCTTTCCCTAAAGAACAAGGATCAAGTGTGATTGCTCTCTAGAAAGAAGGTCTCTCTCTCTAGAATCACTCTTGGGTTCCAAGTAAAGATCCTTGAACTGTAGGAGGAATGTCTTATTTCTAGGAAACTCGACCTCTCTTTCTGGGCTAAGTGAACCAACAAATTCTGGACAAGTGTCATATGAGTTGTGTATGAATATTTCTTTCGTACTGTCAGGCTGCGGTCCTTGTGACACCCGCGGTAGTCCTGAGGGTGCTACTCCGTGAGTATCTTTTTGCGGCGATACCCTTGTTCTTTAGCCACCAATCCACCACTTCTCCAACAATCCTGAGTAAACGGTACGGTCAAAGTCTACCTCGGTTTTGCCATTACCGCTATCGGACAAAGTCAAGACTTGGTTCTGCCTTACCATTACAGCATAAGTGGCATGGTCATGACCCCTATTTGGCCGCGCCAATACCACGACGAAGCCTATAATGGCTCCTCCTCAGGTCCTGCCAAGTCGACTAGAGTGGAACTCGATGTTCGGGCCAAATCATCTTTAGAGGGTCAACAGGGGTTCGGGGATGGAAATGGGACCTTGGATCGAAGCATCAATTGCCAGTTGTATGGATAGGAGCTGGTTGGCTATTTTCTCAAGATTCAATTCATGGGAAAGAGGAAAAGCCTCCTCCTCTCAGCTAAGAGGGCTTTCAGCAACAGACTTGCCTATGTTAAGCTGCTCAATGCCTTCATCCTTCAGACCTATTCTCTCAAGTGGAATTTCGGACCATTTTGCTTCACTTCGGGGCAACAACCAAGTTGTTGGGAATAGAAGGCTATTGTTCACTCATTAGATTATGAAGATACTCAACATCCTCATTCCTTTTTTTGCCTTGATGGCTCTCACTTCGCAGCCTATTTGGCCCAGGCTGGTACTTTTTTTGCTCCTTAATCCTACGGATCATCATTTTATGCTCAATTTGACATCTCTATTCATCGTGCCCAAATCTTCAGGGAATCATAATCAGTCCCCTACCAGTGTCTCTTACTCGGGTGACGCTGGCCGCGGCACCATCAGGGCACATCTCGGTTCTTTGTTTTCACTCTATTCGAGAAGGGTTGGCTTCCCCTTCTCTTGATAGTCAGAACTACCCAAAATGATCAAAGTTGGGGCCTGAGAGCTCGAGAAACCAAGAAAGATACCTTGTCTGGCTTTCAAAATCTGGTTAAGTAGGGAGAAAAGGTTTTTCAAAAAGTATCAATTTTCGTGATAAAAAGTGTCGGTAATTGTTCCTTCGTTTTTCGAAGTCCAAGTCCATACTCGGATGGTTTCTTTGTGTAGGGAAAGGTTGTGTTTCAGCCCTTTTCTTTGGAGAAAAATGTGCAGTTTTTTTTTTTTTTTTGCTAAGCAAAGAATTTTTTAATCTTTGAAAATGAATTACAAAGATTAAAGGGACCCAAGACTGAAAACGCCAAGGGCCCGAAGGGAGAAAAAACAGGGAACAAGAAGGGTGGTAAGATACCAACCAGAACCGGAACCGGAACCAAAAACCAGAAAAAAACAAACCTGAAAACATCCGAGGAACTACAGCAAGAAAGAAAACACCCTAAGAGCTCCTATCCCTAAGCCAAACAAAGCAAGCAAGGCCATAAGCAACGAGAACAACCAGAGAAGCAGAAAAACCCCCAAACGCCAAAGCCTCCACCAACCAAAAAACGGAAATAGAGCCAGAAAGCTTCCAACAACAGACAAGCGGCAAATCAAAATTCCAATGAAATGGAGGCATCACTCTCCAATAAGTCAAGAGCTTTAATTTCCTCTTTGATCTCTTGTTCTGAAATTTCGATACCCTTCAATTCTAAAAGCTTTTTGATATTAAAGCTCTCCCTTCCATGAAATTTTACACCAAAGCGAACTCCCATCTTCATATTTGCCCGGGCTTCCTTGACTAAATTCGAATTCCTCTTACAAATGTCGCTACAAACCTCCTCATGAAAAGAATGTGTGGGTTCATCGAGACTTCCATCAAAACTTCCTTTCTTCAAGCCCAACTTCAATCTCCTCGAAAAGGTTTCTTTATGATCCCTGCTATTCGTCCTAGAAAACATCGCAACTTTCAAAGGATTTTTAGTCCAAAATGGATTCATACGATTTCCTTTCAAAGACTGGTGTTTCTTCTTATGGCAAATGTAATCCACATACTTAATAAGAGGGTCAGCCGAGACAAGGTCACAATCATCAAAATCTGAATCTACAACCGCCATCTTAGCGTTAAAACTTGAATCATCAGGAATAAAATCATTTGACTCCTCTTCTATTTCATTTTCCAAATGAAGAACATTCTCTGGAATTAGAGAAAGCTGGTCATCATCCACACGGGAATCATCTATCCCATGCACTGTATCTTTGGACTCCTCCTCCTCCTCATTACTGTGGTTCCTATCAACCCCCGCAAAAGACAAAGACAATTTGTTAGACTCCACGTCCTCTACATCCTCTTTCATACCGTTCTTCAAAGGGCAAGTAGATTCCCCAACAAAAGAGACATCATTTAGGTTACCACCTTTGTCATCCCCCACATCGACTTCAATAATGGGAGAAAAAACTTGTTTGTCGGCCAAATCCTCAGATCTCTTCGTATTACAAACCATGTCATCAACTCCAACATTATCCTCCTTCTCACTATCGGAGTTTTCCTCAGAAGAAGAGGGGCTCACAGTCCTAGCAAAGTTGTGACCTTTGCATTGACACACCATATCCATGAAACCAATAGCATTAACTGGTTCTTCCATAACTCTAATTTGGAAAACTTTATCATTGACCAGCAAATTAACAATATGATTAATAGTCTCAAAAGCTTTAGTACAAATCTTAACCTTTCCAACTGAAAAAGAAGAACCAACAGATGTCGCGTTATCAAGAGTAATAGTCTCTCCCCAGATTCTGCCAATGGAAAAGAAAGTTTCCGCATTCCAAACGTTCAATGGAATCCCATAATAGTTAAGCCATACCTCGCGAGAAAAATCTGTCATTGGTTCCGGTTCCCATTTTTTAACTTCATCAAACCAGTTATGAAGCCAACATAGGCCCCCGCCTTCTAGCATCAAATTCATATCCTCAATGGAAGAAAAAGTTAGCAAAATGAGATTACCTCCCATGGACCGAACCTGAATATTCCAAATGCCATCCGCTATGAACGCCTCCCTCAGAGACTCCACTGATCTCAAAGAAGGAAGCTTGGCAACTGCACTTCTTGATAACCAATGATTATCCTCCTCACAAACCTTTACAGAGAACTTAGCAACAGAACAACCCTTTCCAGCAACGATATTGGCAAATGAGCGATTAGAACCCTCAATGGAATCTTTACTCTTATTGCTATTAACCTGGAAATCTGAAACAGTCGGATACCTTTTTCTAGCAGAAAAATCATCAGAATATCGAACAGAATCCAAACACCGCCTGGGATGAGAAAACTTAGCAAGATTCACATGGATGTTAAAATCTCTAATAAGGAGGCCATCAAGATCCTGAATAGCCCTATGCGCCTCTTCCATGGATAAAAAATGTGCAGTTTTGCATATGTTGTAGGCATTAACTGGTTCAAGCGGCCCTAGTTTATCCTTTATAAGTCAGATTATATTGCTACTTGGAGTATAATGCTTGGTTTTTGTGTTGTAGGTATTTGGAAGCTTAACATGTTAACCATATCGTCATAACAAAGCTACAACAATTCATTGGGCATTGGTGTGGAGGGCCTTAGTGGTGGCCTCTGGGTCAGTTGGCAGCATTTCAGTAACAATTCTCCATCAATCCAAAAATCTTATTCTTCCTTCTATTATTGATGAATTCAATCTCTCCAGTCCATTACTCTAATCTACAGTTCTCCCTAACTCAACAATTGAGCAGCTGTATGTAGGTCTGCAAACGAACTGAGTTGCTCGCGAGCAGCTCGTGGCTCGACTCGATAAGTAATCAAGCCAAGCTCGAGCTCGATTTTCAGGCTCGTTTAGTTAACGAGCTTGCTAAAGCTTGGCTCACTAAAGCTGTATGGGACTTAATTGAGGAAGTTTTAGGACAATTTTCTGGTCCTTTATTGTGCATTGGGGATTCAACCAAGTCCTCGATCACTCTAACAAGCTTGGGTCTTCAATTTCAAATCTCCTCGGTGCATCTCGTTTTCAACAATTTTTTATCAACTTGAGCTTTTCTAAGCTTCATTCTACTTGTCCTAACTTCGCTTGGACCACCGTCTACCAACCGTGCTAGTAATAATTATTCCTTTGAGCACCTTGATCGCTCATTTTTCAACGGTGATTGGTCGACCTTAGATCTTTCCACTTCAATCACAAATCAACCCATTTATGGGTCGGATCTCTCTCCCATTATTTTTTTCACCAGTCATCTTGGGAGCATCAAGAAATGACAATTCAAATTTGAACATTTCTGGACAGCACATGAAGAATGCAAGGCCATTGTCAGGGCTTCTTGGAATGAAAACTTCAATGGCTTCCCTCTTTTCAAAGTTGTTCAACGTGTTCTCTTGTCTCGTAACAACTTACTCGTTGGGCCATGGAGGTATTGGTGATCTAGCCCAACGTATTTCTAACACCAGAATTGCCCTTAATGATATTGAGCTTGCTTTGCTCATATATAGAGATTTTGCTCATTAAGCTTCTATAAAAAAAAAAAAAAAAACTAGCTTGAAAAATCTCCTTTCTCCAGAAGAGGTTTATTGGGCTCAAAGGGCATAATTGCACTTCCTTGCTTTGGGTGACAAAAACACTTCCTACTCATAAGGTTTAAAAAATAACTTAGGTATCAATAAACAAGGATCAAGAATCAAAGGTATCAATAATAACCTAGGTTGTTTGGCCAGACAACAAGGAAGAGGTTCATAAGATGTTCATGGAGCACTTCCAGAATATCTATGATGAACCACAACCTTCTCATAATTTGGATGACTGGGAAGGATGTGATCATTTTGATGACCGTCTGATAGTGATCATAATTGCTTGGCTTGATAGGCCTTTCTCTGCTCAGGAGATTAAACATGTTGCCTTTCGAATTGGGGGTACTAAAACCCCAGGTCTGGATGGCTTCTCAGCATTCTTCTTCCATACTTATTGGGTAATTGTTGGATTGTCTGTCATTACAACTGTTTTGTCATTCCTCAATTCTGGTCATTAGCTTGAGGAGATTAATTTTTCTCATCTAGCCTTGATCCCAAAAATTCCTTCACCAACATCACCAAGTGACTTTAGACCTATTAGTGTTAGCAATGTCATTTGCAAGATCATTTCTAAAACTTTGGCTAATAGAATCAAGCATGTCTTACCCTCTTATATCTCACCCTCACAGAAGGCTTTTGTACCAGGAACATTGATCTCTGATAGTTCTCTGCTTGTCTGTGTATTTTCACATCTGATAGCCCACCATAAAACTGGCAATTAGTTTTTATCTTCCCATAAGTTAGACATGAGCAACTTTTGATAGAGTTAGCCGAAATTTCCTTCAAAAAAACTCCCCGTATGATGGGTTTTTCTTATGGTTGGGTTAACCTTCTACACCAATGTTATTGCATAGTCTCCTTCTCTCGTTATCAATGGTGCCCTTTCAGCAAAATTCACTGCTCAAAGAGACCTTCCTTAGGGGAATCCTTTGTCCCCTTGTCTCTTTATTATTTTCTTAGAAACGTTTTCTTGTGTTCTGAATCACTTGGATGAATCGTGTAAGTGTAAAGGGCTCAAACTCTCAAGAAATGGTGCGTCCTTATCGCATCTCTTCTTTGTTGATGATTGCCTTATCTTCTTTGAGCCTACGCTTGAAAGTTGTGGCTTTCTTAAAACTGTGCTCGATGATTATAGCCTTTTCTCTGGCCAATGCATCAACCAGCAAAAACTATATTATCATCTTCAACCCTAACAATTGTACCACATTCTACAAGCGTTTTAGGAGTTTCTTTCATGTTTCTATTTATTCTTTCTCATTTCCTTATCTAGGGCTCAACACTTTTCGAGGCCGAGGACGTGGTCAAACTGTCATTCCAGGAGCTATCTATGTATGCATATGAAGTTGGCTCACGATAACCTGAATCCACTCTTTAAAGAGAGAAGTGAAATACATTTTACCAAACCTCCGGCTAGCTATATTGGCATGTTCATGATGCGTCATAATCAAAAGGTCATAATGTGGACGCCCCTCCGGAGATTTCATCGATTCGGAGTCGCCACCCGGGTTTTAGCGGATTGTCCCCGAGGAACCGAACTCGATTGATTCGTGCCTCATTTTTAGGATAAGGTTTGAACCGGCCCGTCATCACCATACTATCTTAGGTTTGGGAGCTCGGTTACGAGGGGGGAAGGGTTTTACAGCATCCCCCTCGCCCGGTTCGAAGACCGGTCTCTACTAGGCTTTTGTGGGATCTTATGAGAAATGTATGCAACTCAACTTTGAACAAGTATGTGAAATGGGGGATGGGAGCCACATAACGATGATACACACGTCAAAGGATTGCAGTGTATACACATGCAATGCGAACTACATGAATAATGATTATGTTATGCAAATACAAACTAGTAAGGACACAAAGCAGCAACAACAATGTTAGTGCACAATGAACAGAAGCAAAATGACTCAAAATAACACTACAACCTGTTGTGAAACAAAGATCAATCTGTCCCCTGACAATAGTTTGAGCGCTCAAGGTGTGAGTTTGAGCGCTCAATCCCCTCTCACCCACACATGCTTATGATGCTTCTGACTTTCTAGAAACTTGTTTGGTGCACTGCAAACTGCTTGAAAATGATGCTTTGTTGACTTAACAGAGTAGAATGATCATACTAACATGTTTTCCAAGGTCATTGATGAATCAAACAAACAATAGAGATAAAGTGAATGTAAATGAAGCACTGGAGAGCTTCCAGAATACTCAGATCACAGTATTTGAAGATTATATGATGAAAACACTTCACTTTCAGAAAAATAGTTTGAGCGCTCAATGTAGATATGAGCGCTCAAACCCTATCCAAGATCTGTGTATTCCAGTGCCTTCCAAACGATTGTTTGATCATTAACAACCTTAAAATAACATATAACAATGATATTGAGCATGATCTTTCATAAACATCCGTGAATGAGCTTGTATAAGTAGATTATGAGTCATGAATCAACCATAAACATTGTTTGAGTGAGAAAATAGAAGAGGATTAGACTGATATAGCTCCACAACATACACACACCCTCTAATAAACTCAAGACATGATGTAAAAAGATGATATACTCATGAAAGAAGGCCAGAAATCACAACATAACAAAAACGACCAAAACAGTTTGAGGGCGCAAAGGGGGTGTTTGAGTGCTCAAACCCTTTTGGCTTGATATTTTTAAAAGTTGTTTTTTCTTGATATCTTGGACCTTGTAAGCTCATAGAAGGTACTTAGAACCCCCATGAACTTACTGGTCACCCTCAGATTAACCAACCCGTAGCTATTCACATGTTTTTCTACCTTTTTGGCTATGATCAAGGCTTGAACTTGTGGTTTTGATGATTGATTGAATGATGGCTTGGAATATGGGCTTGAGTTGAGGTATTCTGGACAGAGAAGTGTGTGTGTGTAGGGCTGATTGGATGATTGTTTGGATGGACGGGGTGTATTTGGGCTTAAAATGATGATTTTGGCTTGGATGAAGTGGGTTTTGATGGAAGAGCCAGGTTTGGATGAAATTGATGGAATGTATGGGCTGTGAGTGACTTATTAGAGTGAGAGAGGGGATTTTGTAGCTTGTATCTTAAAGACCCATGTGTATTTGGTCTTAAAGATGGAATTTTTGAGTGTTTGAGTGTTTGAAATGAGATGATCAGTGAAGAACAAGGACTGATTGAGGTGTATTTATGGATTTGGGGAAGGTTTGAGGGCAGTAGGCTTGGTGAGAGGTGATTTCTTCAAAGACCCATGGAGTTTAGGCCATTTAAAGAAGGTTTTTGGGTGTTTTGGAGGTTGAAGATGTTGGAAATGGATGAGAGAGGGTGGTTAAGGTCTGATGGAGGGTGGGAGAGAGAGAGAGGATCAACCAAAGAGTCCCTAAACAATGGGTGGAGGGTGGTTTATATAGAGAGAGAGTGAAAGGGAAAACGAGTTTTGAATTTGAAATTCAAATTGGAGAGGGAGATGTCGTTGGAGGCATTTTTGAAGAGAAAACGAGGCTTGGAAACCAAGTGGAGCCCATAGTTTAGCTAGAAAACCAGCTGAAAGATGCCTTGAAAAGTTTCTAGTGCGCACAAGTTTTGAGCGCTCAAAGAGGGGTTTGAGCGCTCAAAGGGTCTGCACAACAGACCAAACTTCACAGGGCTGCTCTGGGTGCTACCGAACTCCGCTTTGTGTGTGGTTTGAAGTGTTGGAAAGTTGTCGAGTCTACTTTCTAAACCAAGTGGTTTGAACCCAAGATAATTTGTACATCCAAGTGTGTGACCATTTACCCTCAGAAGGTCAGAAAATCAAGTCATTTTGGTAAAACGTGGATATCTCCCTCATTTCAAAATGGATTGAGACGTATTATATATCAATAAAGAGAGTTTTGAATGTACTAGAAGATGGTGTAGGGTTAGGTTTGTTTTGAAGAGCATTTTGGATGGTTTGAAGGGTATTTTGGTCATTTTGGTTGGTTTAGGGTTGTTCTATGAAGGTTTATGGGGGGTACTGGATGGTTTGGTGAGTTCAAGCTTTGTTCTTAGTCTCGAGGTATGCATGGTTGGTCTATCTCATCATCGGGAATGCTTGATAAGTTTCGCGGGGCAAAATCGGGGTGTCTACAGTTGCCCCTCTTAGATGGAACTCCGTATCATTTCTTGGTACGAGTTACATCTAAGATAGAGACATCTCGATTCGTTCCCTGAGTCTTTCTCAAGCTGCAAAGGAAAACATTAAAATTACGGTCGCGCCACTTAGGCTACCTACGTACCCTATTGTAGGGATCAGATAGGCGTAGTTCTTAGGGGCATGTGCAAACAAATTCAACGGATTTTCCTGGTCTGTGAAACAAACAATCATTACGCGAGTCGACGAGCCTTCACAAGTCAAAATGCTAAACGAAACAAACGATTTCACGCAAATCGACAAGCCTTTGCAAGTCGAAACGCTTAAAACAAAACAAACGATTTCACACGAATCGACAAGCCTTCGCAAGTCAAAACGCTAAAACAAAACAAACGATGTCACATGAATCGACAAGCCTTCGCAAGTCAAAATGCTAAACAAACAGTCAACGCGCGAATCGACAAGGCTTCCCAACTCGAAACGCTAAAGCAAACGATATCATGTGAATCGACAAGCCTTCGCAAGTCGAAACGCTAAAACAAGTAAACGATATCACGTGTATTGACAAGGCTTCCCAAGTCAAAATGCTAAGTGAACAAACAATATCACGCGAGTTGACAAGCCTTCGCAAGTTGAGATGCTAAGCGAACAAACAATATCACACGAGTTGACAAGCCTTCGTAAGTCGAAAAGCTAAGCAAATTATCATCATAAATCATAATCAAACACAAATCCACACAAATGATACTAATAACTCATCCATCCATATGCACCAGCTAGGTGGCTAAAACAACTCATATCTCGACACGATTAAACCTAGCTACCTCCTGAGCAACGGGGAGGCTAAATCTGATGGTGGCTATCCCTTGAGCAACAAGATGGCCAATGATAAGATGATTGTCTACTGAGCAATGAGACAATCGAGGAGATGTGATCGCCTACTGAGCAAAGAGGCAATCAATACGCTACTGAACCAAACACATTTATGCGATGGACTTAGCGAAGCAACGATTCATCAACAACAAATACTCAGAACAACTGATTAAATGCACTAACTGGGTGATTAAGACGACTAACAACTTGATATGATTGATGCACTAGCTAGGTGACAAATGATCGGGGTGGGCCAACTAGGCGACTACCACATGTAATAAATCTATCTTTGAATTGATTGAAAAGATTATCCCGAATGACATGATTGAAAAGGTGACCATTTCTGGTCTTGAAATTGAATTTGAAGCGACCATTTCTGGTCTTGAAATTGAATTGAAATTGATTGAGGACATTTGAAAAGATGCTGTCCCGTAGGATGGTTATGTGTGACTCATGTTTCGACACTTGACGACAACAACAACATTCCTTCCTTAAAAGATAGGTGGCATAACGGGGGGCCTCTTTGCTTTACTTTCCTTTTGGCCAGGGCTTAAGCTTAGCAGGGCTTGGGCTTTGGGTTTTGAGTTTTGGGCTTGCCTTTGTAATGGCTTGGATTTTGGGTTGGTTTTTGTTGAGGCTTCGGGCTTTGGATTGGCTCTTTCAGGGATTTGACCTGGAGCTCTGGGTTGACTTTTGGGTTGAGACTTTGTGCTTTAGATTTGATTTTCGTCGGGGATTTGGGCTTTGGATTGGCTTCTGGCTATTATGCCTCAGTCTTGAATTTGGGCGCATGGTTCCCCCAGGGGATGGCAATAGGCTAATGTGCCCCAATTTTGGGCTGATGACGAACCTCAATTCTGATTCCCTTTCTTGGCTTTGCTGATGGTTTTGGCGACTAATTGACCATGTTCCCAAACACGGGTCCTTTCATGCATTGAAATTGTTTCCATGAGTCGAGGACAGACAAGACTAAGATGGCTTGACTCTTTTGACACTGAGGTGGATTTTGACAAGACTAGCAAGAGCGAGAAATTTGATTGACTTCTTTGACAAATGGGTGGACTTGGACAAGTTCGAGGAATTTGATCGGTCTTTTAGACAAAGGAGTGGACTTTATTAAGATTGACAAGGCTGAGAAATTTGATCGGCCTTTTAGACAAAGGGGTGGACTTGGACAAAATCGAGAAATTTGGTTAACCATTTGACAAAGAGGTGGACTTCAATAGGATCGACTCAAAGGATAGGGAAGGTCTCTTATCAACTGAGCGACTTCTCCCAAGAGTGTCCCTAACTGGGCAGAGATTGACTACTCGAAGTTATGGAAGACCGTGTTGACTCAAAGGATATGGAAGACCATGTTGACTTGAAGTTTTGAAAGATGGCAAACATGCCTCACGATTGATGCTAAAATTATCATGATAGAATTGAGTTTTTGATGACTTTCCCCTTGAGATTTTGAAATTGCTTTACTCCATCAAATGATGTTCATTTAAATATATTATTTTGCCAAAACACGAGATTTCTTATCATGAACCCATGCTCTAGATTGTCGATGATGCCCCATTGACTTTCCATTAAAATGCCCCAGTTTGGAAGGCTACTGATGAAGACCCATTGATGTGCCCCAGTTTAGATTTTTGCTTTGCTTGACGCCAATGTTTGCATGATGCTTTAACTTTTAAGGGAGATTAGACTGTTCCCTTTTGGACTTGAATTCATGCTATCAAGTTGCACTTTTCAATCTGAAAGGACTTTATTTAGGTTATGACGGGGCCAAGGTTATGGGCTTGACAAAGAAAGGATAATAGGCTCAAAAATCTCATTTCCATTGGGTTATCAGAGCTAGTAGCTATCTTCGGCTTTTGGTGCCCCTTTTGCTTTTTGATGGACGCTTCTTTTCCTTTTTGCCTATTTTTTATTGGCACTTTTTTTCCATTTGATTTTTCTGTTCCATTTCTTCGGTGCTTCTCATCTTGTTGCGCTGTGCATTTGGCATTTTCATCCGCCAATGCGTTTGACACTCCCATTCTTGTGATGGTTTGAATTTTCTTGCGCCTACATCTTTGGCACTTTTTATTCTTTCCTTTCAGCCCAATGTGGGGGATAACTGCCTAGCTGAGTTCTTTTCCAAAGAAATTGATTCAGGCTCAAAGGGATTTACAATGGATATTTATGTTGGGAATCAAACAAAAAATGTCTTTCTTCATTTTAAATCTTGCAACTTGATAGGGAGAACTCATGCTTGCTCTAACTTTTTCCTAGATCTCATTTTGAAGTTCGATCTCGCGAGCTTTTTGCCTTAACTTTTGCCTAGGCCGCCCTTACGGGTTTTCGACCTAGCAGGCTTTTTCTGTGTCCAAGCATTGCTTCTTGATGGCGCTGGAGAATGGTCCCTTGGAAGTCCTCCTTGTGTAGGGCGAGGGTTCATTCAAAATTCATCTTGTGTTTTGAAATGATTATCATGTTTCTCAAATGATGGTGAAAAACAATTCCAAGTTGAGGGATTATTGCAAAAATCCAAGTTTATGATGACAATTTCGACATAACAGCGTGACATTTATTTTTGAAATGAAGCGGCCGAACCACTGAGGGTTGCCTACATATCCCTCTGCAAGGAATCAGGTCGTGCGTAGTTCGGGACTACAAAGTTGACTCTATTTTATGAATTTTCCTTTTGTCTTGACAACAACAAGATATTACAGACTCGAACTTGAATACATCACAGACACAAGAGCACGACAGACTCGAAGTACAAATTGACTCAATAAAAGTGAACACTTGACTCAACATTCAAAGACTCTTGAAACTAGTGGAAGATGGGGGGTATTGTATGGCCCTTGTTGGTTCATTCCTTCTTGTCGCCCCAGATATTGATTGGATCTACTGGTTCCAAAATACCAAGCCCGTCAGCGCTGGGTACAACTGGTTCTGGCAGCCAGTCATCTATGATGCACTCATGTGGGTAGAACTCGAAGCTGCCTGAGGGCATGTCCTTGGTCTAATCGCTGAGAATTTGGAAGTACGCATGGTAGTCCATCAGACCATAAGCGGGCCTGATTTCAAACTGTTGGATGGGTGGTGTGAAACCTCCTGGGTGTTATCCTCTTTCGGCAACTGCCACTAGCCTGGCACAAGATTCCATTCCCCTTTTTCTTTGGGTTCAACAAGTTTAGGTTCCTCAAACAACGTGTGGAATAAGTATCCATTAAAGGAATCATGTTGAGTTATTTTCCAAAGTTCTAGCCAGCCATTGTACATTTCTTCGGTTATGATTTTAGTGACGGACTGCACTTCTTCCTTTAGATATTCAAGATCTTCTCCTTTGATCCAATCATTAGTAAGGCTCCCCCATTCATCTTTCCATCCTTCAAGGACACAGATTCCGGTCTCCAAAGGTACTTCAACTGAAGGTTTGGCTTGGTTTCAAGTATAATGAACAGGTTGGGGTTGAATGTTGTAGAGCTTGGGCTATTTTTGGTGGAGCTGAGGGTGATTTGGTCAATGTCAGAGCTTTTCGTATGAGGTGGCAGTAAGTTGGTGACGGTGCTGGATTTATCATTGGGTTTCTAAATTATTTTATTATCAATGAGATCTTGGATCTCATGGCGGAGGCTTTGACATCTCTTGGTAGGGTGGCCAGGTGTTTGGTGGAAGGCACATAATTGATTTGGGTTGTAGGATGGTGGGGGATTTTGCGGAGGTGGGGTTGGTTGAAGTGGTTTGATGAAACCGGCCACGAGAAGCTCCCCATAGACCGGAGATAATGGTGCAGAGAATTGGGAAAAGGTTCTTCGTTGGCCTTTGGGGCGGTTAATTTAGGTTGTAATTTCATTGACTGGGGTAGTTTGGTTGGGGTTATTGTTGGTGGAGCTCGAAAGGGTTAGGCTAGTTTGATTGATGCCGAGGTTTTGTTGGTGCTTGGGCAAGGGTTTCACCACAAAGAAGGCCATATCAGTCTCTACTTGGCCAACTTTCAGGCGTATAGAAATAATTCCTTTAGGACTTTTACTTTCACCAATAAATCCAACAATGGATGTGCTTGTTGGGATCAATCGAACCTTTTCTTTCCCCAACTTCTTCAAAGTCTTTGAAGGCAGAATGTTTACTGCTGCACCATTATCAACCAAAACTCTGTTTAACAACATCCCATCAAACAATGCAGATATGTATAATGGTTTCAAATGATGCCTCATATCATTTGAAGGTGATTTGAAAGGATAAGGAATATCAGCACAATTCAAATCAACAATCAAAGGATACTCAGAATCAGTTTCTGTCTCTGGAACAAACACTGCTCTTTCCTTAGATGTCACTTCTGGCTCTTCCAAAGCATTAGCCATGATCATGATATCTTTTTCCTCTTCTTCCTTTTGGATCTTCGAAATTAAGGCTCCCCAACCATCATTCCAACCATTATCATATGTAAGGTCATATTCATCATCACTTGATACATCAATGACTTCCATAGGGGCAATCATTGGTTGTAATGCCCTTCGAACTGGTGAGCAATCTGGTCCAAAAGGCCCAAAGTTTGCAAATGAAGGAGCAACCATATTGATTTGCACTTCAGGTAAGGTTCCAAACTGAATGGTCCTTTCTTCCTGCACTGGTAACTCTGATCCATTTTCTGCTGTATCCATCTTCTCAAAACAATCTGCCGCAGAAGTTTCCATAGGGGAGAATGTTTCAACAGGAGATGAATTCGTTCCTCTACCTTCCTCCTGTTCCACTATCATGGCCTCTAATAAGCCAGATTGATAGCTTGCCAAGGAATTTGGTGAAGCTGGGCTGTTTTGAGGTACTTCACCATCCATTCTTGCGGCTAAACTTTCCAATGTTTCCCTTTCTGATTGAGTAAACCCCCTTCGAAGAGATTCCTTAGAATCCTCTCTTCGAAGTCTGTTAAACCTTGGATTGAACTTATCACCTCCATTAGGATTTTCTTTAGAGGCATATTCTTCCATTTGAAAACTAGTATACCTCCTCTGCAGTTTCCTCTTCTGAGTTCTTGTCAACATAGGAATCATTTGAGGTGTCTTGGTCTTTGGATCTCTAATCACTACCCATTGACCAGTAGGAGTATTTGGAGGTTTGACCATTTTGTTTCCAATTTTAGGAGGAGGAGTTTTGTACCCTTGGAAGAGTTCTGGTTTGACTTTCTTCAAAAACCAATCCGGAACTCCTTTCACCAAAGTGAATTGTTCTCCATGTCCTTCACTTTCTTGGCCCATTGGGGCCTTTCCAGTGTTAAACTTCTTCGAAGGAGGATAATCCCTCTTCGAAGCTGGTGGAACTGGACTAGAAGGTACATTTCTCTTTGTCACTGACCAAGGTTTCTCATTTTTTCCATGATTTGGGCTTATCCAGGGTTTTCTTTCATTATTTTGGTCTAAGGCCTTTCTTTCCATCCTTTTTGGAAAGAAATCAACCCCCTGTCGATCCAAATCTTTAAAAATCAAATAATTAGCCCTGCATTCCATGCATAAGCATTCCAAAAAGGATGTTTCAAGCATGGGAAGATGAGACTGCTTAAAACCCTTTTTAGAAGAACTTCCTGATGCATAATTTTGTCTGTAAGTTTTCCCATCATCACTTCGAAGTTGGCCAATCTTTGGCTTTCCTCTTCCAAATTGTATAGAGTTCATCCCAACATGAACTCGCCTGTCTTGCCATACCTCCTGAACTGTCTTAGCCAAAGAAGTTGGCACATTAGTATTGGCAGTCACTTCTTCAATCTTTGGAAATGGATCTGTATCTATTCCCATAGTCTTTTCTGGAAACATGATCCTTCCTTTCTTAATTTGCTCCTGAATCCTGTCACGGAAAACATTACAATTCTTAGTTGAATGAGTCCAAGAAGCATGCCATTTGCAATAATTCTTTCCTTTTGTTTCTTCCAAAGTTGGAAGTTTAACATTTTCAGGTAGTTTGATAAACTTTTTCTTCAAAAGGTAATCAAAAATTTCATCTGCTTTAGAAACATCAAATGAATACACTTTGCTAATTGCCTTCTTGTTAGTCCTTGGTGCTATAGAAGAGTCCTTTCGAACTAGACATTCACACACACAAGGATCATGTTCAACAATTTCAGCAGCATCAATTTCATAAGTAGAGTCTTTATAATAGGTTGAATAAGAAGAGTTATTCCTATCAACATCTTCTAGCAAAGATTCATATCTAGAAGCTTTGTAAGTTAAATCAACCAAATCCCTAAATTCAGTAGAATCGAACTTCTTCCTAAGTTCTCTATTTAAGCCATCTTGTGCTATTCTAACAAATTCGACTTCTGGTAGTTGAAGTTTGCATTTGTTTCTGGCCTTTTTAAACCTAGCAATAAATTGGGCAGCCTTTTCATCAGGTTTTTGCTTTAATCTTGCTAAGTTAGCCATAGTGACTTCAGGTTCAGTTTGATAAAACTGTGCATGGAATAATTCTTCCATCTTTTGCCAATTTGGAACTGACTCTGGTGTCAAATTAGAGTACCATTCGAAGGTTGTTCCTGTCAAGGAATTGGAAAACAATTTCAACTTAATGAACCCATTGTTGCCTAATTCCTTGCACTGAGCAGTAAATCTAGCAATATGTTCAGTTGTTGATTGTTTTCCATCTCCATGGAATAAAGTAAAATCTGGAATTTTAAACCCCCTAGGGACTTCGAACTGTCTATATATCCATTCTGGATAGGGTTTTCTATAAATTTGAGTTTGTATTCCCCGGTTTAGAGGTCCATAAACTTCTTGCATGAGGCCTAATTCTTCATCTCGAAGGGTTGGGTGTTCCCCTAGAGGTACTCTTGAGTTAACAGGTGGTTCCCCAACGACATTTCTAGGCATGTGGTCTTCTGGAAACCTCTGAAAAGGATCATCAAAAGGTCTAGTTTGCTTGAAACCTCCTTCCTGCCTTGCATAAAGTTCATAAACGTAGTTCGAATGTACCCTTCTCATCTCTGGTATTCCTGAATATTTAGGAATCCCAATCTCTGGATTGGCCCTTTTCGAATTGGCCCTATCCTTTTCATTAAAGTGGTTTACAGGAGTAAAAACATACTCATCGAACCCATAATCATTGTTCCTAAAACTCTTTCCTTCATTCAAACCATCAAAGTTTGGTTCGAACGAGACATTAGTGTTCTGTTTGTACACTTTCTTAGGTTTAGGAGTTTGATAATCATGAGTTTTTGCAGGTTCATACCAAGATTCTGGTATATCATCTACATTTATAGGCTCTTTTCCAGGCCTTGATTTAAATTTGCTTGTGCTAGCCTCTTCTTTATCCTTCTCAAATGAAGGTAAAGGATCATTCCTAAGCCCTGATTGCTCTTCCAATTTTTGTAACATAAGCTTCTGGGTTTGAGCCAGTTCTTTAAATGTAGCAATCATTTCAGCAAATTGACTAGATAACACATTTCCTCCAATTTCTGGATTTTTTGGGTCATCAACGTGTATAGTTTTATTATTCTTAGTATTCATTCGAGAAGTCTGGCCAATTCCCACATTTAAATCTTAACCAGTACGAGTTTCTGGGCATGTTTGAAGGCCTTCAACTTGTTCATTCTCTTTAGAATTAACATTATTCTCATCTTCTGGCGTTTGGCCAATTTGAGAATCATCTGTTTGCTTCCTAAGTTTTGGAGCCATTCAACACTTTCAGGGGTCCCACCGGGCGTGCCAAAAAATGTTTCGTGGTTCTTTACTTCTTTATAGCAAAATAATCGAGTGCGAGCGTGCCAGAGAGAGTTTCAATCTCCTCCCTCAGATTAAGTTTGGAAAAACCAAATATAATCAAGCGATTGTGTTGTGTTGGTTCAATTACCTCAATTAAGAGGATTTTTTCTTAACAAGTGAAGAAATGCAAACCAATATACTTAGGAAATTAAAGAACAACAAAGAAGCAAGATACTTCGATTGATAAATCAAAGGTAAACTTACTTCGAAATTGCCTCCAACTTCAAATACAAGAACAAGAACTTCGAATAGGTGATTGTTACAAGAACAATCGAGATTAATCCTAACTACTTCCTAATCTACTTCGAACTGAGTTCGAAATCCTAAACTACTTTGCCAATGAACAAACCAAGCATCAGTTTTTTGATAGCTGTTTGTTGAAGATTTGTCCGGGGGGTTTTTCACTCTTCAATTTCTTCTATTTATAGACGCTGCTTGCAGTTTGAACTTCCCGCTCAAACGAATTTAAACTTGGCTTGCTTCGAACTCTAACTTCTACTCTTCGAGTTGGCAGTTTCTTCCCTCTTCCACGTCTGAATTTGAATTCTTCCAATTCTTCTTCCATAAGCTTTTATTTTGAATCTGCACAGTTACTTTACACTAACTCAAATGATTACGAGTTAAGGAAATAACTGCCTCTCAAGAAATACTCCACGTGTTCTAACTGCTATCTATTCCGTTTCACAAGTTTACACGTGGAGTTTACGTGTTCAACAGTTAACATCATGGCTTCGAAGCCAGTTTTTATTTTATCCTGGACTTGTAACTGCCAATAACCGCTTTTTGATTTTAAGAGATAATACGACATCGTATTTATTCCAATGTATTCTTTTAATCCAGTGTATCTCCATTGACAGATAATTGCCAACGTTTGGCATTTTTGATTACGTGTCAATCAATTATTGGATTTGTTAATTTTATATGTAAACAGCTGTGGAATCAGAGCCAATCTCCTTTTAGACCATCCGAGACAGAGCAATAAGGCTGTTGAAATCCGGATACAAATGCACTTAAGGCTAGCCCGAAACACGGGGAGCCATTCGAGCACGGCGAACACTGGAGGTATCTCAAACTCTATGGATTTAAAGTCTCCTAGACTGACATCTATCCTAAGGACTCCACTGCCGGTTTCGATCTCACTTAAGGCATTGCACGGATGTTTGAAACAACAACCACGGGTAAGTCGTGACAGGTAGGTTAAATTCCAAGCTTCGTGGAATCAGAGCCAATCTCCTTTTTGACCATCCGAGACAGAGCAATAAGGCTGTTGAAATCTGGATACAAATGCACTTACGGCTAGCCCCAAATACGGGGAGCTGTTCGAGCACGGCGAACACTGGAGGTATCTCAAACTCCATGGATTTAAAGTCTCCTAGACTGACATCTATCCTAAGGACTCCACTGCCGGTTTCGATCTCACTTAAGGCATTGCACGGATGTTTGAAACAACAACCACGGGTAAGTCGTGATAGACAGGTTAAATTCCAAGCTTCGTGGAATTAGAGCCAATCTCCTTTTTGACCATCCGAGACAGAGCAATAAGGTTGTTGAAATTTGGATACAAATGCACTTAAGGCTAGCTCGAGACACGGAGAGCCGTTCGAGCACGGCTAACACTGGAGGTATCTCAAACTCCATGGATTTAAAGTCTCCTAGACTGACATCTATCCTAAGGACTCCACTGCCGGTTTCGATCTCACTTAAGGCATTGCACGGATGTTTGAAACAACAACCACGGGTAAGTCGTGATAGACAGGTTAAATTCCAAGCTTCGTGGAATTAGAGCCAATCTCCTTTTTGACCATCCGAGACAGAGCAATAAGGTTGTTGAAATTTGGATACAAATGCACTTAAGGCTAGCTCGAGACACGGAGAGCCGTTCGAGCACGGCTAACACTGGAGGTATCTCAAACTCCATGGATTTAAAGTCTCCTAGACTGACATCCTATAGATTATGCTAAGGTTAACCTATGGTTAGTCTACCGATTTTAAATCTCACTTAAAGCCATTGCACAGATGATTTAACAGCACCCGGGTAAGTCATTACTCGATAGGTATAACTTTCAACCTACAACCTAAATGTTGAAACCATAGCCCTTAACCTTTCTTGACCATCCGAGATAGAGCAATAATCTAGATACTAATGACTCCAAGGCTAGTTCGAAACACGGGAAGCCGTTCGGGCACGGCAAACACCAGAGGTATCTCAAACTCCATGGATTTAAAGCCTCCTAGACTAAAAGTTTACAGCTTTGGAAAGTTTCCCAATCCTCAAGTTTTCTTTTGATATCAAGTCCTTCATGTCGGATGATCAGATTTGGGAAATAGAAGTCCTCAAACCCTCGTCACGAATCTAACTTTTGGATCTTAAGAACAATTGTCCCTAATCTTGGGCCAACCATTCGTAATTTTCGTTAGATTATTGTCAAAGATTCGATGCTCCAAATTTTTCCATGTCCGACTATCCTAAGGACTCACTCGCAAGACAACATGCATTTAGAAATGCACGACTCATCATCGAACCCTAAACCCTAAGTTTGAATTTGGGTGTTTTGCACTCGGGTGATTTTTCTCACTGATAGGTTAGGGCTTTTGATACTGAGAAAAAAAAAGGTTAGGGCTTTTGAAGCTTGAGGTTGTGGGAGTATTTGCATAGAGTATTAGATTGTGGGGGTATTGAATTGTGTGTCCAATTCGAGATGCAAAGGGTCCTTTAGATAAGTGTAGACGGTCGATTCCACCGGTGTTGGTTTGGGGAAAGCTTGTTTGTTTTGAAAATAGAGTCGCCACCCGGGTTTTAGAAAATGGTTTAGGACCCGAGAAACCGTTTTGAAAATGATTAAAAAAATGATTTAGAAAACAATTTGAAAACCAGAGATTCGTTTTGGATTCGGGAGCCAGTTACGAACGGGGAAGGGTTTTAATGCACCCCGCTCGCCCGATTAAAAATCGGTCTTTACTAAATATTTGTGGGGTTTTGAGAAAATATTTTAATGCCGAACTTTAACAAGTAAACATTTAAACTAGGAAAAGCAGATGATAATAATGAAAACAAGTAATCAACATGCAAATTACAACAAGTACACGAAAACCAAGGGTTCAAACTGTTTATGCAAGGAACTGATTCAAAATTTCAGAGTTTGCAAAAGTGTGTCGTGCGGCACTGTTCATCATTCCAATGGTCAAATTTTCAAAAGAGTGATGTACAGCACTCCAAGTGTACCGTGCGGTACAGGAGGAGTGTCGTGCGGCACTGTTTCCTTCACAAACAATTCAAACTTTGATTTTTCGACATTATTGAATAGAAACACATATAAGGCATGAAACATGGTTAAAAACAGATTATTTTGGATGGGGAAAATAAATGTGTTTGAATGGGGGATGTTCCTCCTCACTAAATTACCCCGTACGAGGCGATAATTTCACCGTACGACGCAACCGGGAGATATCGATTTAAACTGATTTTTGCTATAACATGGGTATACCAAATGTGAAGATGAGATAGAAGATCATCCCACACTTGGCACCCCTCCCCTCAAGGTACCAAAGCTAAGAGTTTTGGCGAAACGGGATTATACCTTGGTTTGAAACTCTCGGATTGAAACATCTCTGGAACTCCTTAGGCACGGTTTTGGCCTCCTCTAAACTCCAACTACAATCTGATATGATAGAAAAGATGGTTGATGGCTAGAACTTGAGCAAATTTGGAATGACAACCTCACGGGTTTGGACCGAAAACAGAGGGGTTTGATTTTCGAATGGGTTTGCTTTGGAAGAGGGAATTGGATTTCTGGAGGTTACAAGTAACAAATGAGGATGATTTGTGGTAGAGATGATGTATTGGCAAGGTTTATGGGTAGAGCTCCATTGTTTTTCTTCACAATTTTCCAATGTTTTTCTCATCCGAAATTGGTCGGGATTTATAGGTCCTAATGTCTTGCTTATTACGTAAACTTGATGCCCACACAAGATTGATTACGGCTAAAGGGTAGCCTTTCATCCTTACACGATACCATGATGAGCGGAAGAACAATCATCAAACATTTTGAGCTGCTGGAAGCTCTGCAAAAGCTGTTTGACAAATGACAGTGCCGTACGACACACAAACTGTGTTATGCGGCACACCAACTGTGCCGTGCGGCACTCCTCCACCACCAAAGTTCAAAAAGGTTGCTCTACGTGACTGAGGCTGCATCGTGCATGAGAGATGAGTACCGTACGGTACTGTTGACTTTGTTGACTTGAAGAATTTCAATCTGAGAGACTTTTCGGGTGTTTCTTTTCATCATTGGGGATTAAAATGTATACGAAAGTCTCATTTTGGGGTGCCTACAATAAGCTAGTAGGGGGGGTGTCCCGATTCAATCAAGACTTTGAATCGGGAGAGGTTTGATGTAGGCAAACTCTATCCCTTAGAGTCCTGAACTTGTCCACTACGCAAATCGGAGTAATCTGATCATAGGGAAGAGTTTGAGTTCCGATCGGGCTCTGGTTGCAAAGCTTCGAGAATAAGTTGATTTGTTGGCTGGTTGATGCATCTAGCTGGAGGGTTTTTGGTTTGTGATAGGAGACTAGTTTCTGGCGGCTGGTAGAAGGGTTTACTGACCGGTTAATGAATATACCAACCGATAATTTGGCCGGGTTAGGAATGGCTTACAACTTGGCTACCAAATCTTCACAAAGGTTCTAAGATTCACGCGAGTCCACTCAAAGCATTCGGGTGTCTTTTTCATCATTGGGAGCCTGCTTGCCTCAGTACTTAAAATACCTGCCAAGCCAATTTAGGTGTCTACAGATTCTTCCCTTTTTTTTTTTTGAAATTCAAATCAATTTTCCCTACTAAAACCCCCATCCACTTTCTTGACCCATCTCTTGGCTGATCTCTCTCTCCTCCCACACCTGATACCAAGTCTTGCACTTGCACTCGCACTCACACTCCCACTCTCACACTCTCTATTTACCAAAAGGAAAAACAAAGTCTTGCACTCTCACACTCTACACATTAGACCCACACACTGAAAATCAGCCATCTCATTTAGGAAGAATCCACCGTTTTAGAAAGTAGTCCCTCCAAAAGTCCCAAATACTCAACCAATCCTTCAAAAGCTCCACATTCTAGTCTACATTTGTAACACCCCAACTTTAAAAAAAAAAAAAAAAAAAAACAAAATAAAATAAAATAAAATAAAATAAAAAGAAATATAAAATAGAGTTAACTGTAGGAGACCCGCTGACCGTTAGGATTAAGAAATGTATTTTTAGGTGACTTAAAGCCTATAAAATAGAATACCGTATTTTTTTTGGGCATTTGTTTTTTTAAAAAACATTTTAAGTTGTTATGTTAGCCCAGCAAACAGCGTCGCGACACAAGAATGCTGCGCGAGTCACTGCAAAGCGACTATACTTGGGGCCCAAGTAAAAATTTTCCGGAAATTAGATAAGGTGGCTTATTGTTATTGGGTGATCCACATGATATAATTACGCTATAAATTTCACTAGATATTTCCGGATATGGGGGAAGGAATGTAGATCAGCTTCTTAATGAATGAGATTTCCTTGGGATTCGATGGAATTATGAGGAAAAATCTATAGAACAATAGGCTTCAAGTATAAATAGGTTAGACTAGTAACAACACATACACACACAATATACACAGCACCTCCACGACAATTAGGAAAGAAGAAAAAAAAAACAAGAAGAAAGAGGGAAAAAAAGGAAGGAAATTAAAGGGGCAATTGGTCAGGTGAGTCTCCACACCCCTCCTCACTTCACTTTTGTACAAATATATACTTGCACTCAAAAAGCTCTATTAAGAATTAAGAAAATAATCCTCACTAATTTCACCAACAGGAAAAGAAAGGATAGGACTTCACTGTTAACTTATGGCTATATTTCACGAAGGCTATTTAAAAAAAAAAAAAAAATGGATACTAACAATGATACATGTATAACAAAAGTCTCCAACATGGCTCCAACACACTCACAGGGTGTGTGGAGCCCACACACACTTCACACTCAAGTGTGTGTGGGCTCCACACACCATGTCAGTGTGTTGGAGACATGTTGGAGCTGGGTTGTTGTACACTTATCATTTTTGGGCTAATATAGCAAAACAACTACGGGGCGTTCAATTTCCCATCAACAGTGATACCTCATATTTTCGGTAAGGAAAAATAAATAAATAAATAAAATACTTGTTATACAGTAGTGATGAATTGGAGAAGCATTCTATTAACTCTAACAATGTTAGGCAGCCTAATTTTATCAATAACAATAGCAACAAACATGAGTATTTTATGGTTAGGTACAGGTTCTTCAGAGTAGTTGATCGTAAGTCGGACAGAACAAGAGGTGAGTTATGAATTATCTTTGCTACATGAGGTTTTTCGCAAAAATTATTTTCTTATAAAATTATGATTATTGATATATGAAATTCTTTTGCAACAAAAATTACCATGGAATTCTGATGTTTTGCAAAGTTTTGCAATTTCTCTCTTTTCAGGAAATCAAGGGTAGAAGAATGGGCCAAGGCTGTTTGGTAAAGCTGAAAGCTGAAAACTGAAAACTGAAAATTAAGTACTGAAAACTGAATGCTGAATTTATTAAGCTAATAAGCTGCTTGATATGTAGTGCATTTTTGGTTGAGCGGTGGCGCGTGATTTGGAAGCTGAAGGGGCGAAGCAAAAATTTACGGGAACTGGGGTTGGAAGGTTTGTGGGGTTCAAGGTGCATGTTTCTGGGTTTCAATGGATGTGTTGGCTTTTCGGGAAGTGAGGATGGGGCATGCCTTGACTTGACTGCCTTTTGGTTTTTTATTGGGTGTGGTGGATGATCATATTGTGCATTATTTGTAAGATCTGAGTTTTTGTAGACTCTTGGGGTGTTGGCTTTGGCATTTAGGTGAGCTTGTCTTATTGGGTGCCCTCGATTGGTTTCTTGCCAATCGTTGGTTTAGGTCTTGGATTGGATAATTTTTGCTCCTTGAGCTTTTTGTTGTTTCCTTGCTCCTATTAGTCTTGTATCTATTTCAAGATTAATGAAACTTTTTTGCCGTGCAAAAAAAAAAAAAGCTGTTTGATATGTACTGAATCTTAAGCATTGAAATAAATAAGTTGTTTGATCTGTATAAGGAGCTGAAGTATTAAATTCACTAATTTTCTTGATTTGCCTTTCATATATTCATACTAAAATGCATAACTGAAAGAAAAAAAAAGTACATTTATGAAAATAATAAAAATATGTAGAATATTGGCAAGATGGTGGGATAGCAGTATTGGTGTTAAATTCACCAATTATCTTACTTTGTCTTTCATTTCATATATTCATACTAAAATACAAAAATGAAATTAATAAATGAAAAAAAAGTACATTTATCAAAATAATAAAAATATACAGAATATTGGCAAGATGGTGGTATAGCGGCGGTGGTGGTTGTAATTGTGGGGTGGTGGTTGTAATTGTGGAGTGGTGGCCTCGAGGTGGTGGGAGAGCGATGATGGGAGTAGTGGTGGTGTCGTGGTGGTGATGGTGGTGTCAGTGGTTGTGGTATTAGTGGTGGGAGTGGCAGAGTGGTGGTGGTGGTGGTCAGGTGATGGCGATACTGGTGGCAGTGGTGGGGTGGTGGCGACAGTGGGGGTGGTATGAGTGGTGGTGGTGGGGTGGCGGCAATAGTGGTGGTGGTGGTGCAATGATGGAGTGATGGTTATGGTGTTGTCAGTGGTGGTGAGAGTGGCGAAGTGGCGGTTATGGTGGTGAGAGTGGTGATGGTGAGAGTGGTAGAGTGGTGGTGGTATAGTGGCGGCAATGGTGGTAGGAGTGGCAGAGTGGTGGTGTAAGTGGTGGTGATGGTTTGGTAGAGAAAAAAATAGTTAAATGAAACCACTCAGAAATTCAGTAAAAATTAAGTAGCTCGAAGCTACTTAATATTTGTCAACATTTTACCTTGCATTTTAAGAGCCACTTAATTTTTTAAGTAATGTAAAATGTTGTTATCAAACCTACTTAATTACTTATTACTTAATTCATTCAGTTTTAAGTGCTGAATCTGGGTTATCAAACAAGGCCATAATATACGTATTGTATGTAAAATAAATAAGAAGGAAAAAAAAAAAGAAAAAAAAATGTAATTTATGTAGGGAATAAGGAACGCCAGCGAGTTGTACTTGCAAAATATTGTTTCCGCAATATTAAGATGTTTCTTTGGAATTTTTTTTTTTTTAAAGAAATGTCAATAGAGGCCTTTGGTGAGATGAGCTCACTGGCCGGTCACGATATCCAAATCTATTAAATTTGGGTCGTGACAACATTCCCTAAAACCAGCCTCTCAATCGCTCCAAAGTTCAGTCTATAACGCTATTTTTCAAAGCCTTAAGCAAAAGAGCATTTGTTCAAAGTCAAAAGGTAGAAATAACATTTGGCATTAAAGAGATACAAATAGCCAAAAGCTCAAACTTCAGGCATGAGTGCCATTTTAGTTTTTATTCAATAAACTTGGTTCAAATTAGTTTCAAATAGTTCCAGTGGCTGTTTTAATTAAAAATCAGTTTATTCACCCTTTGTTTGCTCCTTAAGCAAGGTCAAAACAGTGCTTAAATGTTCATTTTGCTTCTAAATAGGAGTAAGTGATAAAACTCAAGGTTTTGAACAAATAAACAGGTTTTGGGTCTATTTTGTGAAGATCAGAACCAAAATAGAAGCTTTAAAAGGGAACTAATTTGGGCACTCAAACATACTATTCAAGCGCTCAAACAAAAAACAGTGGGTCAAGCTGATTTTTTTCTAAAACAGCCCAATAATCTCGTGCTAACTGATCTCTCATTATTGTTTATTACATTGTACATAATCATTAATAGTGCATGTTGTATACCTCGCACAAGTATCCACCGTTACGTGTTTACCGTCTTAATCCTCGTTTAATTTCTCTCCCTTCCCTTACATGAACAAGGTTGAATGATAAACATTTTTATAAATCCCACAAACACCTAGTAGATACCAACTCTTGAGTCGGGTGAGGGGGGTGCCATAAAACCCTTCCCCTCTCCTAACTAGTTCCCAACCTAAGATATTATGGTGACGATGGACTAGTAAATAAAACCTTATCCAAAATGAGGCAAGAGTCGTTCAAGTTCGGTTCATCGGGTGCGAACCTCAAACCCGGGTGGTGACTTGAAATTGAATTCCTCGGAGGGGTGTCTGAAATTCCTTAATTGAGTCACGAAATTAAATTAACTTGAATAATGGAAAAACAATCAATCTCACAAACTAGAAAAATAATCAATTACACACAACACAGATTTACGTGGAAAAACCCAAAACGGAAAAAAACCACGGGAAGGAATCATGCACTAAAACCATGTGTGAATACAAGAGATCTTACTTAGTGATCGTGTATCCTCACCACAAAGCCTAAGACCTACTTGCTGAATCTACGTTAACCACACCTTTGCATGATTGTCGAATCTTGAATCCTACGTTAATTACACCTCTGCATGATTGCCGAATCTTGAATCCTTAAGCCTTTCAACCAATTGCCTTCCGAACTCCACGAAAGGGCTTTTTCTCTGAGCATAAATGTTGTTGATTTGATAAAACACCTCTAAGATTGTAACTTGAGTCAAAGAATCATGTATTATTTGTATTTCTTCCAGGTGCACAAAACCCTAACCGCCAAAAGTGATGAGTGATGGAAATATTCGTGTTAGGGTACTTATCACCGCAACTCACTTAATTGTTGACCTAATGGCATCATATATATAGACCCCACAATCTGTTGGTACTGCTGTAAACAAACTGCAGGTTTTGCTTGAGCAAAAACTTCTTCTTTAAAAATCCGCCATGTAATGAAGCTCCAAATGAAGTCCCATTTTGCTGGAGCGTTATTCTTGACTAATAACTAGCGCACTCATGTGGAAAAACAAAAATTACAATATGAGATTCCTTTCCACACCCTAAAACAAACGCTTTAAGAAATAGGAAAATAATTGAACAAAAAAGCATACAACTCGATAAAAGGGGAATACACGCAAATGTGGATTTTGGTCATGAACGTGCCAACCCAAAAGGGAGCTCGGCTTATGGAGCTTACAGTGTCCACAAGCTGGCAACTTCGCTGGGGGCTCTGATTAATGTATATTTTGACTTAATTGCATTCGTGTAATTTTCTCGAAATATGCATTGATTAAGAGGGCATATCTTGAAAAATGTTTGTGGGATTTTCAAAATGTTTGTTTTCCGACTTTTGCTTTGCAAGTGCATTGTGCCTAGCCCCGCTGGCGTGTTTTGACAATACTACATGGCTTGCCGGTGACAAAGAATCCAAAATGCCCAGCAACCCTCGACCATGATGAATCATCCCTGTTGTTTGTACTATCTCCTCGTAATACTCTTGGCGGTGGGAGAAAAACTTTGACTCTAGTTCGAGGTACCCTTTTGAGACCAAAAACCAGTCTTTTGCATATAGACAAACCCTAGAACTTTCCAAGTTAGGGGACGGATCCACAGGTTAGGTTTATGTAACTATGCCATGCTTACCTGTTACTATTTTCCTTACCTTTTCATTTCTCCTACGGTTAGTAGAAGGTTGCCTTGGCTCGATGAAGAGTCGCGCATTTTAAATGTATGTTTTATTATTATTATTAGTAGTCCTTAGGATTATAGGACTTGGGAATTTAAGAGTAAACAAACCTATGACTAGTTTGTTGCCATGACCTAACACGGAAATTAAGAATGATTGGACCGATCTGGTACATTCATTCCTAAGATCAAAGTTGGGTCCTTGTCAAGGACTTGTTAAGCAAATTTTCCAAATCCTGTCATTCCTCTGATAAAGGATACATTGATAAAAGAAAACTTGAGGATCGGGACAACCTTCGAAAGCCGTTTAAACCAAGTCTAGGAGACAAAAAATCCATCGAGTTTGAGATACCTCGGCGTTTACCATGCCCACACGGCTACCCATGTTTCGAACTAGCCTTAGGGTAATTAGTATGTGGATTGCAATGCCCATATTGCTTTGTCTCGGATGGTCATGAAAAGCGATTGGCCCTGGTTCCAACAAAATTTGGAATTTACCCTACTGAGTAATGACTTACTCGGGGTGTTAGAAATCTTTTGTGTAATGTCGTTACGTGAGATTCGAAACCGGTAGACCAACCCTAGGTTAGCCTTAGGATAACCCATAGGATAGATGTCAATCTAGGAGATTTCAATTAAATTCATGGAGTTTGAGATACCTCCGGCGTTTGTCTTGCCCATAAGGCTGCTCGTGTTTCGAACTAGCCTTGAGGTCATTAGTATCTGGATTGTAACACCCATACTGCTCTGTTTCGGACAATCAAGAAAAGTGATTGAATCCGATTCCAACATTAGGTTGTAGGTTGAAATTATTCCCACCGAGTAATGATTTACCTGGGGTGTTTGAGATCTTCTATGTAGACTAACCCTAGGATAGCTTTAGGACTAACCTCTTTGTCATGACACGATGACACATACACAACATTTTCTTCAATAAAACCAGGGGCACAGTCTGAGTTTGACTTTTTTGCTTTACTGTTAGTCCTGAACCATTGGACCAAATAAGAAGACCTTATCCATTTGGACTAGGCTTCCCGGACAAAGGTTGTCCCGTCCCGCATCTCCAACAACCGAAATAGAAACATCACCTAGCATGGATCAATCGAATGAAATGGAACAGCTTAGAAAAGTCTTCAACCGTCGGGCCACGTCTCGGTCCTTTGTTTTCACTCTATTTGAGAAGGTTTGGCTTCCCTTTCTCTCATTATTGTTTGACCCAATTGCCCTTAGAACACCTTATAAAGGTTACCAGCCTCCAAAAAGATTTTTTTTTCTGAAAAACCCAACATACCCACTCTCTATAATGGCAATTGGAGTGTAGGTAATAATTTTTAGCTTTTTGGGTTGAGATAAATTTGGTACTCCCTCCGTCCCAAAAAAATGTACCACTCGCCCGCAAAACGAGAAATGTACTTTTGCCTAGAAAAATTCAAAGTTTTTACCACTAGTTACTAAATAAAAATGAGTCCTTTTAATTATCAAGAAAATCTTTAATCTCACTATGAGAATGCATATTTTAAGGTGTTTTGTGGACCATACAATCTTTTGGCATTGAGCATATATTTTTGGGTGATGCGCTATGAATGTGGAAGTGATTCAAGTATACTAGGATGGCTACCAATGGACATATTTTTTAAGTTAAAGGCTCGTTGCGCACTTTATTATATTTTTGGGGTTTGTTTCAAATAGCATGTTGTTGCTTTTTTGTTTTTGGGAGTGATTAGTTTCAAAGAAATCTGGTTTGGGAATTTTTTATTTATAATTCCCTGTTTGTCAAAATACTCTGCAATTTGCACAGTGCAATGTGTGAGACATTCATCTCATGTGAGTGTGTGCAAGTGTTGGTGTAATTTGTTTGCGTCTCTAGCTTAGTAGCTTCTCAAAGCTTGATATGACAATATAGGACTAATAAATGGAGAGTGGGTATGTTGATTTTTTTGAAGGTTATGGTGACCTAATGGCCTTTGAAACCTTTATATGGATAAGGGCAAATGTATCAAAAAAAAATAATCACTGTGCTCGTTTCCTGTTGTAAAATGTGATTTTGTATTTCTAAAATAAATAACTTAGAAAGAGTGATCGGATGGAAAGAACTTAGGGCCCACACTTTTCTCGGAATTTCCGTGACCGTGACTCGAGTTTCTTCCTTTCTAATTCCAGCTGCCCATCGCATCTCCACCCTTGAATCAGAAACATCCAACGGACAAGATCTTACACGCCTGGTAAATGAGTTGGCTGGCATGGGTCCACCACCAAGACATCTTCCTGATGTCATAGTACATGCAAGCCTTTGAAAGGCACGGCACTGATGTCATAGTACGTGTAAGCCTTTGAAAGGCACTGTTGACGGGAAAGTGGCAAAAGTTGACCAATCACGCTGCACATCTCTCTCCTCAAACTCTGAACAACATTTTGGGAGTCAAAAAGTGGAGCCCACTGTTGCCGCACATCTCTCTCTCTCTCTCTCCTCATACTCTGAACAATATTTTGGTGAAATGCTAGTGGAGCCCACTGTTGACTGGCAAAAGGTGAGGCAGTGCAAACTCCATCTTAGTCTCTTTTATTTGGGAAAAGTGCATTTCAAATTTTTTTTGTTGAAAAACAGGAAACGAACACAGTGAATGATTTTTAGAGGAAACGTTGCCACCAAATCACTTTAGTGCGCGTCGGCGTTGGTTTTAATGTAACAACTAATGGTTTCAGTTTGGTCCAAAATTGAGGGGTTTAAGTATCCAAAAATGAAGTTAAGAGTGTCTTCCAAAATCGGGCAAAGTATAGGGAGTGTAAGTCAAAATTACCCAAGAAAATTTCACAAAGCCATTTTGACACCAACAGGTGAACTTGTGTGGCAGCTAGAGATCCTAGGGGCACCACGTGAACACGTGCTAGGAACACCTTATAAAATGTCTTGAAGGATACTTATAAATTGTCTTGAAGAATGGTATCATGATAACAAAGCTGGACAAAAGTATACTCAGGAAATCGCTCTTTTAATTTTAATTTCAAAAACATCCTTCCAATTAAGCCTACTTCATCTTCTTCCCTATCCTCCCAGATTTTTTCCCTTTTCCATGTTTTTACCTTTTCCAAGTAAGGTACAACAAACAAAGAGAAAAATGAGAAGAAACTTTTATAAGAAGAAAAATCAACACCCATACTTTCGGGTAAGAAAAGGATGGGGAGAAAATTACAAAAGCTTTACACTATACAAAATTCCCCCATGTACTGTGGTTTTCCTTAATTCTGGAGTTGACTAAAGGAAACTTTAAACCTTCCTGCTCAGCCCAGAAGAGCCTTTAGCAGATTGATAACCATGTTCATTTCTTGGTGTATGTAAGATATGGATCTTGAGCAATACTTAGAACATCTGGCCTCTCTGCCTGATTATAAGTCAAGCATCGGCGAATAAAATCCTGCAGAAAATCAAAGGAAAATGAAGAATTGTATTAAAGAATATAGTATGATTTATGATTCATTTGCCATCAGCTTGCGACAAATAGTCTCCCAGAATCAGAAGCTCTTATTCTTCAAGAATGACGAGTAACCTCTGTTACTAGAACTGCTCCAAGCTATTGACTCATAGCTGGGGGGTGACTCGCAGTATCACGAAAACCATATCGTTCGTGTACAATTTGGTTTGAACAGCCTAACAATTGATTCACTTTATCAACATGTTTGCTTGAAACCATGTGGCACTTCGGTAATGAAAGCCTTTTGTGGTGATTAGAATAACATAAAATGCAATATTTTTCGCCCATGAAGATTGAAGACCAAAATGAAAGCCTAGATTTTCTCAGTTATTTTATCATTCAAATCGTTTGTTAACTGGTCAATGGTCATTTCTACATAAAGCATAAATAGACTTCAATTTCGGCACAAAATACAAACGCCAATACAATAGACTTCAATTTCGGCACAAAATACAAACGCCAATAAAAATTTATGAGTTTGTTATCGAGTAATGGGTAAATTTACTAAGATCGTATATGAATGCATATTGTATACAGAAGTTATTATGATTTTTATTTTATTTTCACCTTTCGTTTATTCTTATCTTCAGTCCGTCCATCTTATCGACTTAGGGAGGAAAAAACTAAGACAACTAAATGATGCTGCATGGGCCAATATCAAAGTGCAGCCGCAATGAACAAATAGATAGAACCTACCTTCGCTTCATTTGAGACAGCCGGTCTGGATGGGAATTCCACCTTGCGAGCTTTGATAATAGTATCTTCACGTAAAATTCGTTCCTGCGTCTGGTCATGACCAAAAGGCCGTCTTCCAATGAGCATTTGGTAAAGCAGAATACCAGCGGACCAAACATCAACCTATTTTCCAAGAGAGAAATTTATTAGAAACAACTTCAGACCAACAAAATGAAAGATTAAAATGAAAATGTGAAACTCCAAATTTATTATAACTTCATCCAGTTAAGAAATTTCAATGGGCCAAAGAGATGGGAGGGCAATAATTTGTACAGGTTTGCTACAGGCACTAACACTTGTACCAACAATTGCACAAACTCTCTCACATATGATATGTAGGACCTACCACTCATATGTGGGTCCCACATCCCATGGGAGAGAGTCGGTGCAAAGTGTTAGTGTCGCTATCTTTTCTCTAATTTGTAAAACGTACTTGTAAAACAAAATGCAGTTCAGTTTAACTGACCTTTGAAGAAATGAGAGGAGTCTTGCTTAGCTCAAAGCATTCTGGGGGCAGATACCTGAACTTACAGGATAAGAAATAATCAACTGACTGCAAATTTAGCAATAGGTAACAGCACATAGAACACAGAAAGAGGAAGGATAAAGGCAAATACAAACCAAGCTTAAACGCAAGAAGCAAGCAGCAATAGGATGTTACTGGATAAATTTGTTGTCATCCAGAAATGGGAAGCTGAAGTATGCAAAAACCACTCTAAGATGTAAAGTTCCCAAAAGAAAAATTCAACTAGTTTGGGTCCACATCTGAATCTGTTTCCCAAATGCAGCTCCACTAAGAAACACAACACGTAGGACAACATAGAAAGTTGGACAGCCTACAACCAGTTTCTAAACTGAAAGGGCAACTTTGGATTTAGTTCCAATACCTGTGTTCACAAAATTGCAGAAATCAGCCAGTAAATTCCAGTCAGCTCTGTTTTGTTAAGGGGGCGAAATTCTAGAGCAGGGTAAAGGATTAGTGTTGATTTGGTTATCAGGTATGATTAGACAGCATATCATCTCTTAGTTGTCACTGGCGTCCTCGGAAGGACTAGACAGCATATTATCTCTGAAGTTGGAACAGTATTAAAGGTGTGAAATATAAGTATACAACCCCAGAATAGTGTGTTATGCAAGAAGAACAGGAGTCGTCATCGAGAAGTCCATATAAGTACACATAGAATCCATAGGAATTAAGCCTGAAGGAAGGTTGCACCATACATCACACTAAGGAAGCATTAATTGTTCACAAAATTCTCAAGATCTCTACTCTAACGAAAAGATTACACAACAGTATACAGGCTGTGTTGCTCTCCTAATTCAACTAGAATGCGAACCCGACATGGGAAACCAAAGAACATTGGCGGATCGCCAACTAGAACATTCTAGATCGAGTAAAAGACTCCATAAAAAATGCATAATTCAACAAATGCATGTGCCATGACCAAAGTACCCCTTACTACTAAAATATCATACATAGTCGTTAAATATATCCACCATAATTTTAACCTATTAGAAACATAAAATGGAAGACCGGAAATGACTTCAAGACTAATCCTATAAAGGCCTAAGTATGTTCCATAGGTAGCAATGGAATTGCTTTTTTTCTTCTTTCCTTGTCCTGCATCAATACTCATTGTAACAAGTCCTTAAATCCCTCCCCAGTTATGTTAAAAACAGAGGATAACACTTAATACAATTGAGGAAGAATAAGAAGATGAAAGTCGATACAAATAAAAAGTCAATGATCAAGAAATCTTATCAAGATCACTAAAAGACCCAAATTTCAATCAGAGTTAGTTCATAAAAAGCTTATCGAAATAACAAACTGAACAAAAATTTAACTCACAGTAAGTTCATAAGTTCCATTTTGCTCAAACCACATAGGAACCAGAGATTAGTTCTGGGCATTATGTCTGAATCAATTTATAATACTTGTCCAACATGACATGGTGACTGAACACCATACCACACACCACCTAAACCCTACCACCACACCTTATCATCATATCATGGCAGAAGCTCAGAAATTATTCAATTTGGAAGGGCTGTAGCCTGAGAGAGTAGGAAATATATTGCCAAGATTAATAGTCTATTGCACAATTGATACAGCACTTACCAATATGTTCCAGCTCCTTGTGACGTGAGTTCCATGCCCTGAGAGCCGACATCATCCTCTACTATCTTACTAAGACCAAAATCAGTCACCTTAGCAACACCAAACTCATCAAATAAAACATTCCCGGGCTTCAAATCATAATGGATGATTTTCTGTGCTCTTTTATTCAAGTAAACAAGGCCTTGGAATATTTGAACCATAATGATCCTTGCTTCCCTCTCTGGCAGTACAGGTGTTGCTTTAAGAACTGCATCAAGATCTTTGCCTGTGGATAAGTGTCGGTTAGAAGCAGGGAAGGAAAGCCAGAATAAGTTAAGTTCTCTATAATTTGTGAAAGCAGAGTAATATCAAGTAATTGCAAATGTAAATTGAGAATACAAACATAGAGAGATGACAGCTGAAAGACTTTACACACCACTACAGTACTCTAAGATGGTACAGAATGTATTATGGTCAATTTCAAAAATATCCCAAAGCCGCACGATGTGATGATGAACCAAGGTCTTGTGAATGTTGTACTCTCGAATTGCATGCCTTATGTAACTTTGCTTCTTGTCTTCACTCCACTGAGCATTCAGACCATGAAGCTTACATGCTACATACCTATGCTCCACCAAGTCAAAAGCCTGCTAGAAATTTCTTGCATCAAATGAGAGAAAAAAAGCACTAGCATAATTCTTCCATTTAGGGCAACAGAATGATCAAGACAAATAGAGACTTTGTGAAACAATGCACATGTGCAGGCAATGTCTGACCTTGTAAACCTCACTGAATCCGCCTTTCCCAAGAAGGTTTAGAAGTGCATATCGGTGGTTCAAAATTTGAAAATTGTTGAAACGAGAACCGTCCTCATCCCGTATACGTTTCATTTCACGTATAAGCCTTCCCTTCTCTAGTTCATATCGATCCCTCTCGCGCAAAAAGGTTTCTTCCTCCTACAGGACATCCATACCTCAATGAATGAGTATTCGTTTATCTTATTTTCTTTCATTTCCTTTCGGCGGCCCTCTATTTGTATCTGTCAATGAAATGGGGTTGGGGGGAGTGTTGGAGGAACTTCAATGTCAATTACCATAAATAGCAACTTACACGCTTGATGCTGGCTAGACGAGATTTATAGATCTCATCCTGGATTAAAAAATCTTCCTCATGAGACCCGGATTCTGCATCGTTTGCATCTCCCTTGTCTTCAGACAATAAAAAAACAGTATCAGTTTCCAGAATTTTAGCAAACAACAAAAACTAACTCATAGATGATGAGAGAGGGGGAATCTACTAAGCACAAATACTAGCACTCATAGACCATGGAGTTTAATAAACCATTAAGCCCTCAACTACAAGAATACCGTTACATGCATACAGCCATGACTCAACAACCTCACATGAAATTGTGACCTTATTTGACAATTTTTTTCACAAGTAACAAATTCTATAAAAAAAATGTATCAAGGGTATTGTTTAAGTAATACAATCCCACATTGCTTGGGTATAGAATGGGTGATCACTTAATAACATGAGAGACCTCTCCTCTCATTGCCAATTGGTTTTGAGATGGATATAAAGTTTCCATAGGTATGGCACCCATCTACAAAAGTAGGGCCAAGAATGAAAAGACCCTAAACATCAAGAAACACCAAAAAGAAACATGATACAGAAATGGGCTTACAACCCACTCTAAATGCCAAAGTTTATTTTCATGTAAAGGACATTTACCGAGGGTTGGATTGCACTTCCCCGACTCCCAACTATACAAACTAGAAAAGAAAAGACACTTGATTTGAATACCGGCATCTCCTCTCCATCGAAATATTTTTTAATTTGCTATCACCAAATAAGCCACATTAAGCATAGTGGAACCAAAATCCATAGCTTCTATAGTCTCCTTCCCCCCATACCATTCTTGACTAAGTTCTAACACTATCAATGGGAGATCCTGTTAGAGCTTGTCCCACATTGGTTAATCATAACATCCAAAGCTAGCATATGAGCCTGGGTGGCCTCTCCACTCATTGTCAATTGGCTTTGAGTCAGATGCTTTAATATGGTACCAGAGCTAGGCTTTTGGACAAGACTCTACAATGGTTGGTTCCCCTTAGTTTGTCGTGATGGTTGACAGTTGTCATATGTGTTAAATCGTTGTTAATCTCTCCACGTGCAATCAGGGGTCGCATGTGCGGGGAGTGTTAGAGCTTGTCCCACATTGGTTATATATAACCACCAAAGCTAGTATCCGAGCCTGGGCGGCCTCTCCACTCATTGCCAATTGGCTTTGAGTTCGTAGTTTTAACAAAACCCAAGAAACGTCCCGCCATATAAGAACTGTAGCCCAAAGATCCTTGGCAACCAAACAATGAAAAAATTAAAGCACCATTGATTCCCCATCTCTCAAGCACATGCATCAACAATTCACAATAACCTTCCTAAGACGAATAAGATTATGTATAGTAAGAATCTTATCAATCTTATCCTTAAGACACACACCAAACGTAGAAAGAGACCTTGGTTGGAGCACAAGCGCACCAAAAGGCTCTGCTAGGGAAGCATGTACTTGTCTACAACCAAAACTTGGTAAAAAAAGATTTCAATTGAAAACAACCATTTGCTGCCAGATACACCTCAAATAGTCCTCCCCACCCCAAAGTCTAGCACCTCATATAATTTGCCTAAAGGAGCCAGCAACTCCTTCAACTCCAAATGATGTACCATTGTACCTCCTGGCGGAATAATATTCCATAACACTGTTTCCCCATCCAGCTTGAGGCACTATCCATTACTGAAATATGTAAGGGTGAGCATCTCTCAACCTCACATCCCTGCACCAAATATGCTCCAACAATTTCACCCTCATCCTATCCTCACCTTTATGCTCGTAGGCCAAAAAACTCACTGCATCCTCTGATACCCTTCCAAAGCCCTACCCCATGCGGCATCCGAACTTTTAGTGAGGACCACACTTCCCAACCTTCCCCATTCCTAGCACACACTACTTTATACAACAAGCCAACACCTAACCCTTTCACATGCAAATTTCCATAACCACTTCACCAATAAGCCTTGATTCAGAATAGCAAGCCAACTCATTCGGAATCCAACAACCATGTCCCAATCAAAGAGATGATAGTTCAACTCCTACCTCAAACCATCCCAAAGAAAAACTCGTTACAACTACTCTAACCTATCTGCCAATGAGATAGGGATAGTGAAAACTGACATGAAGCATGTAGGAAAGCTCGACAACGAGCCTTTGATGAGGGTCATTCTTCCCCCTTTTGACATGTACTCTTCCAACCTGCAAGCCTCTTCTGAATCACTAAACCACTCAATCTAGACTGCGTTATGTTAAAGCATCCAACTCAAAACCAATTGGCAAGGAGTGGAGAGGCTGCCCAGGCTCATATACTAGGCTTTCGGAGGTTATAATTAACCAATGTGGGACAAACTCCAACACGTTAGACTTGAATGGAGCACCCATAAGAAGGCCCAAAATAAGGTGAGGGAAAAGAACAAACTGTGCATCCTATGACTTCCCCAAATAAACCATCAACTCCCCAACTTGAATGATTTCCGACTTTCCACATTCACTATGAGCCCTCAAAACACATAAAAAAATCGCTCTAAGATAACCTCATCGCCATTTTGACTTGAAACTCTACGAAAATTCCCTTGCACCGCTGTCTGAATCATCACTCAAGACTTCAACCACGAAGATGAACAAGAGGGGGGAAGGGATCCCCCTGCCTTGACCCTCTTGCCGATTGAAAGAAATCAGACGAGGAACTGTTTTCCAAAATTATAATCTTACCATAGACATACAAAATGTGATCCATCCAAATCACTGAGTCCCAAATCCAATTCACTCCAAAATATATACCAGAAAATCCCAATTAACATGATCTAAGCTTTTTTGACACTAAGTTACACACCAGCCCCGGCTCCCAACTTCTCAACGTGGAATCGAGACTCAATTGCCACAAACACTCCAACCAAGATTTGCCTCCCCACAAATGCACTTTGAAAATCCCAAACAAAATTTGCCCAACACAGACTTTTGCCTGATTGCCAAAACTTTAGCTAGAAACTTGTATGCCCGGTCAAGAAGACTTATATGAATGTTCTCTGAACCACCTTTCTTTGGGATCAAAGCAACAAAGGAAGCATTCAAGCACTTTTCAAACTCCCCATGTACTGTAAAATGACGGACCATACCCATCACCTCTACCTGGACATGCTCCCAACACCATAGTTGTATAAGACACGCCTAGGGGCAAGGCTCATCAAGGCTCTTGGCGCCTGGAGGGAGTCCAGACGAAGCAACTTGACAAAGGCAAGGCCTAGGCAGCAACGGCGCAGCCTTTTCAAGGCATGCAACTAGTGAGCATCTTTCAATTCGCAGCTCTTGGTGCCTGGAGGGGGTCCGGGTGAAGAACTTGGCAAAGGCGAGGCCTAGGCCACCACAGCGCGATCCTTTTCAAGGCCTTCGCCTACAATTCGCATCAACCGTAACTCTACAGGAAAAGAACGTAACAAAGATATTTAATCTAAGGGCTAAACAATCCTCACATGTCAGTAAGATGATCCAGGTTACCAAAAACTTCTTCATTCCATAACTCAAGGTCCTCTTTCACAAGCTCAAGTATCTTCGCAAGAGCAAAACTGGCCGAGCCATGGAAAATACAAATGCTCCATCATTCCCCAGCCTAGTCCTTGAACCCCTCTGCTAATAGGCATATGTTTTCGCCTCAAACCACCATTATCCAACAAAATCGAAGCATGGTCTGACACAGTCCCAGGTAGTAGAAATTGGGCAACATTATGAAAATGACCCTCCCTCCCACAAGAAATCAAGAATATGTCGCAAGGCATGGATGGCTTTGCTTGGGATCTACACCACAAGATTCGAACTCTGACACAAAATTAGAGAGACTCCTTGTGGCCCCACTTATAGCGACACAGCCCAACTTTCCTAAGAAACCTCAACCCAATTTCTCCGAGAAATCCCCTCTAACTAGACCACTGGACCATATACCCCTGCGAAGGCCCACATAAAACTATCCCCTAACAATCTCAAAAGACAAGAGGTTGATTTTTTTGGGTAATTTTCAAGAGGTTGATTCCCCACCCCACATTTCCCCACCCCACATCCAAAACTCTCTCCAACATTTCCACAATCCTCTTATCCTACATTATTAACACATTATGTCGACCCTTCTGCATCCAAATGAATATCCACCCCACACATCTACCCCGCCCCCTCACATCCCTCACAACTGTACACATCTTCGTCTCCTACAAGCATACTACATCCGCCCACCACTCATGCATTCATCCGTGACTTCTTATGCTTATACACTGCATGTTCCAACTAATGAGGTTGATCCTCATTAAGACAGAAGATTGTTAGCGACCCCTTCTTCTCCTCTCCCCTCAACTTTTGCCTTTCTTACATCGTAATAAATGGGACAATGTAAAGTTTTTAACTCTCTCACCCCCTTCTTACTCCTCCCCTCACTTCCCGCCCCATCTCTCAGCACACACCTCTTCACCCACTTAAACAAGCACATGGCCCTATAATCAAAGGAGGGCCAACCCTGAACTTTTTAAGGCCTAAACCAAAAATTAAAGATGGGGCCCTTTATGAACTTTTACAGAAAAAATACAACGCAAATCAATGACCTTTCCAAACACAAATACAAAGTGTTCATCAGCAATGAAAAAAGAAACCAAAAGTATCACTAAATATCAAAAGCATCACTTAAATATTACTAGAACATTCACTTAAATATCACTAATCCGAAAAAAGGAAAAAAATACTCAAACATCGCAATATTTAAAAAGCATCGCTTAATATAACTCTTCTTGAAGTTTTTTTAGCAGCACAAGTACTCATCATGCCCGCACAATCAATCTTATCAAAAGCCCCTTCATGTTTCAAACCATCTTCTACCTTGACACAATATCTCTTCAAATGTTCATCGCTAATATCTCATTACGTACAACTTCTCTAAGGACATTTATATGGCTATTAAAATAGGAAGCCCTAAATTTGCAAAATTTTGGGGACCTAAAGGGGTGGCACCTTGGGCTTGCCCAGGGGCAACACTGTCTCAAAGCCATCACAAGAAAGGCCAATGAACGACCCGAAACCTGCAATATGCCTCCCTAGCCACTTAGAGAAGATATATTGTTGTGATGCCCCAATCTCTAACACCTCCCCATTGTTCCCCTCATGGACATTAATAGGTCCTACCATCACTATAGGAACATCTGCTACCACTTCGTGCATAGCTCTACCCACCCAACCAAGTTGACCTGTCTCCTGAATATTTAACCCCATATCCAATCTACCCCCTCCTCACCATTACTAAAATCCTCCCACTCATCAGTTTCAGCTCCCGCTACTTGATTGATACCCCTGCTCCCCCCTACTATATCTGTCACCACCCATACTCATCTCTTTCCCTGCTGACACAGAAGAAAAAGAAACAATATGCCAACAGACCTCCCCCTTGCATCCCTCACCATGTATTCGACAGACCCCTAACACTTCACAGCTACCGAGACATCGTCATGACTCATTCCTGCAACCACCACCACCCAAATAGGCAACAATTTTGATTGGATCTGCCTAGTGTAACTCGAATAGGTATGGATTACAGATGAACTTATGAAAAGAACCTAGTTACCTGGACGTGTATTGTTCTGGTGCGAGGAACAGGAATGCAGTACTATATAACCCTTCATCGCGGTATGAGGGGGGTAGGCATTTTTAGGTTACTTTATTGGAATACTTAGTTTACAAGCTCAACATCCAATCCAACAGAGTATCAATTTTCCGGGAGAATTTGAAGAACCGACAAACCTAAATGCCGGTTGTTCCGTCTCGGACGCGCCAGGGACAAAGAGGAACACGAGGGACATGACAAGGACACAAGTGTCTCAAGTGAGACGTTGTATGCGGACATGGCGTTGGTGTCACTTCATAATAGAAAAATATCAATTGCAAGCGATAAGAAGTATAACAAACTTGTCACTTGTGCCTTAAGTTTATCTTATTGATGGATCATCTCTTAATTATATAGAAGTATGTTTCGTTTTTACTTTTCTGCCAAGTTAATGTTGGTTTCCATTAGGTTTATCACTTTATGTGATCATGGATACAATATCGCACTAACCACAGTTTTGGAATATGAAAGTATAAGTATTTAAACTTTTTCATGTCTCCAGGTGTCATAGTCCCGGTTAATAGCTAGAGATATTTGCGCATGCCTTTCTCCCTTTCTTGAGTACAGTGGTTATGCCTCGGGTTGTTGATTTGCTTGTCTGCTAGCAAAAAGAGTGTCCTAACAACTGAGATACATACATTCGAAAAAAAAACAGCCAAAATGTGCCAATGGAGCCTAGGAAATAAAAGAGCAACCAGCATACTTTCTGAGGTGAATCGTGAGCTGGATGACTTGATGGTGAGGACACCACAGCCAAAATGTAAATTTTAGAGGTTTTCATGCGAGTTTACTCTTCTTTACTCTCCTATGCATTGGATATACGGAGCTGTGCCCCTTGGCGCTTCATTTCTATTATCCAATTCATTGCTACTGCTACTGCTACCTTATTCAACAATCTCTCATTGAACGCGATAGTTGATTTGAGTTTGGAATTCACACCACAAATAACAAAGTAGTCAAAAAGAAGAAACAACCAGATTTACGAAGATTCCGAAACAAACATTACCTGATTGTCGTTTCTTCAATGATTTCCGCTGCCGCTCAACAGCTTCCTTCATCTCCAATAAATGTCTCTGTAAAACAAACCAATCTCGCATTTAAATATGAATAGAAGAATGAATCAAACAAGCTCACAAAAAACAATCACTTACTCTATTCTATTGACAGCAAAAGCTCATGTTGCAAAGTTCAGTAAACTAGAATATGTGATGGATAAGAATGAGACACCATGCATATTGGGTTGATTTGGAAAACCCTATCCACTGTTAGATTTCAAAATCCAAAGGCTTTTTAAATTGCAAGAATTATGCGAGAACTTACCGAAATTTTGTACCAAATATGCACCACCAGCAAAACATTTTTTCAAGGACAAAGGTTACCAGAGACTCGGTTGACTCTTATGACCAAATACTCATATGATTATTTCCTCGGATATTAAAGGCAATAAGGTAGTCTATCTAGTAAGGGATCCTAAACACAGAAATCTGGAATAGCTTATACAACACAATTCAAATACCATCTTCCCCAAACAAAGACGGCTAAGTTTCTCCAAGAATACCACTGTCACATCATTCTGTCATTCCATACAAAAAGTCTTGCACGACCAGAATTTTCAGAACAAACACCTATTTGGAATTTGACTATGCCCAAAGCTAAACTTGAGAAACAATATCCACTACGATAGAAGACTTACATGTACTGTTATCAAACATCTACGATAGAAGCCATGTGTTCAAGTTCTGGGATTAAATAAAGCATGAGGAATAAGTTCAGGAGAACAAATGGTTTTGGTCACATGCAACGAAGACTGTTAGATGCAACAGTAAGAATAACTAAGAGGATCACTCTTAACATAAATACTAGGGAGGCGGAAGACCAAAATTTTCTGTTAATGTAAGTGTTGGAAGAGGGGCTACCTAAGTTAAAATGGGATGGCTATCCCTGCTTCAATCAGCTAGAAAATAGGAAGAATTTAAAGTGAATGAATTTGTTTGAATCATATAGCCCTTGGCAGTACGGCAAGATGGGAAAGAATTTCATGCAGCTGAGCCTAATTGGCACATAAGGTTCAGTTCAGCTCAGTTCATGGTTTTATGACAATACATTCATTTAAAGCAGCATCCAACTCAGTTAAGAACATTTATGCTGCATGTACAATATCACAGTCAGATCTCTTGGGAGAACAAAATTTTCCATTGCCCTTCTTCAGACTCTTCATTCCAAAGATGATGATCTCAGGAAATGGGAATTGGTCTGCTGCCTATTATGATGTTGTGGCAACTAGTAATGCGGAACATTCATGAGTGGAGTTGAATATGTTTACTTAGGACTGAAATCTACAATGATTTAATTGCATCATATTTAACAAGATAGTTTACTTGTAACAACCGGCAGCAAGTAAATCGCTAAAGAAGTTACACCCAAAGGAGTTAACAGACCAACAATTGCAGCATGTTTTTATTGAGACAGAAAGCTACAACATCATAATTAGACAAAAGTTAACGAGAAACACGTTTTCAATGATGAAGACATGGTGTAATAGGTATTATGACGCTTGCCTCTGTGCCAATAGATGTGGATTCGAGATTCAGTTTGATCTATGACCCATTAAAGCATGGGTGATTATGCTATGAGCTATGCCAATTCATAGACATCTATGAAGCACGGGTACTCCAAAAATGTCGCCGTACGCGTACCGGGTACTGGTACGGCTGGGTACGGCAAAATACGTACCGGGTACGGCAAAAACGTACCGGGTACTTTTGCACTGTTCGGGTATGGCATTGGTACTCCTGGGTACTCCGATTGGGTACTTGGCTGGGTACGTTTGGACCATTTTGTAAAATTTTCAAAACTTTATGGGACCCGAATGAAAATTATTGAAACTTCAGGGGTTCATGTGTCATCTTAAGACAACAGACGACATATGTGTTTCATCAGTTTAGGGTTCTCAAATTAGAAGCAGCAGCCACAGCTACTGTTCGACTCTCTGCCTCTGGTTACTGGTTCGTATCTCTCTCTCTCTCTCTCTCTCTCTCTCTCTCTCTCTCGCTGCTCCCTCTCTCTCTCTCTCGCTGCTCCCTCTCTCTCTCTCTCTCTCTCTCTCTCTCTCTCTCTCTCTCTCTCGCTGCTTCCTCTCTTTCTTTCTGTCGTGCAGTGCTGCTTCAATTTGCAGCTGCTCCCTCTCTCTCTCTCGGGTACTAAATGTATTTCCTCCCCTCCTCTCTACAGATCTAAACTCACAAAGTGAAGGAGAAGGTACTGTTGAGCAACAATCAGGAGATCTTCTATCGTGTTTTTATTTTCTATTTTTATGGTGTTAGTACTAAGTGTGAAAAGTCAGGTAACTATTAAGTATGAAATATTAACTCTAAAATGACATTGCACTTGTTTCATCTATGCACTTATGAACTCTTTAACTCTTATTTATGCTTCTTTTTGTTGGTAAAATGTGTGTTTTATTTAGTTTGTGCAATGGAACATAGTAAAATAGGGAAAAAAAAAAATTACACTTACGTACCCAACCGTACCCGTACCCTACTTTTTTAGGTTTTTGCCGTATCGCGTACCTGTACCCGTACCGCGTACCGGTACCCGTGCTTCCTAGATAGACATGTATATACATCAACTTTTAAAGCGAGAAGTAAAAGTCCACAATTCAAAAGTTCTAAACCAAATGGTAATAATTGACCCGATATGCAAGTGGAAACACATGGATAAAGTTGAATCGATTGCTTGTATCGAACAGAATCATGCAAAACGTGTCAGAAATCCTAGGAATGTGATGCAAAACATTTAATTGATTCATCATCAGATACACATAAATTACTTGGGTATCAAGCACAATCGTGGGAGTCCGACACTTATCGTGAATCAAGTGTGATCGATAACAAGTAGCTAGTCAGTGAAGACATAAAAAACATACAAGATGAGCGTTGACATCCTTAAGTGCTTGTCCATCCTCCCATGTCTCAGATATGATAGTTCCAGCTCTGCAATTTCATAAAATAAAGGGAGCATGCGATATTAATTGATGGACATCAATAGAATGATACATAAAAATTTTGAACTAATGGTACTAGATACAAAAAAAAAAAATACAGTCGCGGCATCTAAACAATTAGGGCTCCACGGAACGTAAGATAATGCCTATCATCTGGTATTTAAACTTTTGCATGAAAAACACTATTCACAGGGAAAAAAAACATAGAAAAAACTGGTCCAACATTGTCCTATATGTCATTGCCATCAATATAAATATAAAGCATACACAAGTCGATATGTCATATGCTTTTTCCAACAAACTATACACACACAAAAAAGCAACACATTTTTATGTGCTCAGAGATCACGAAATTTTTGCAAAATCAATACAGACAAAAGGCAACCATCTTAGTCCTTGTATTTATGTGTTGGTGTGCTCAAAGAAAAAGGAAAAAAGAATAAACATATTCCATAAGGGAGTACAAAGGAAACAAGGAGAAGTTGCTATTTCAATTTTAACAGTATGTATACACAGGTATCTGATAACACCGTTCACAGCAGTGGAATGTCAAGGAAAAATGACGCCAATGGCAATTCTTGACGGTCTAGTGATAATGAGAAAACCGTTCAGTAATCAGCCCATGAGCACACAATCAAATGTTCCGACTCCGAAACTCACGAAATAAACAAGATAACTTCCCCCGTACAAGTTTAAATCATTTAGAAGAATTGAACAGGAAACAAAACCACCCATCCAAACATTGCATCAAAAATCTAGTCTTTAATTATTTGGATTAAGTGTGAGCCAAAAACAATCATGTTAGAACCAAAACCAACCCAACCTAAACCAATATTAACTTACGTGTACTATAAAGGGTTTGGCATTCATGCAAACACCAATATTAACTTAAGTCAAGCTGATAGACATTAATTCGGCAAGTGACTTGCATGACTGCAGTTATTGTCCTCTCTAGATAAACTATGGCAAAACCATATACGATGTCAAAAAAGCCAAATGACATATTTAGTCTTAGGAACCTCAAAATTATTTACTTCATATAACTTCCAACATCCACAATGGACGAGTAACTAAAGTCATAGAATTTGCCATCCCATGCAGAAAATAAACTGGTTGGCCACTTCAAGGTATACAATATCTGACAAACATAGACATTGGCAGCGCCCAAGCATGACTTTAGTTGGTCCAATCGTGTGTAGTATTTATGAAGTATCCTGTACATAACCCAGATCAGTTTTAAGGAACTACATAGAATAATGAAATGAAACTGTGCCAACAATCATGCTATGATTGCAATTTTTGTTTCCCCCGCTACCCAACAGGTAATTGATCGTCCTACACATACTACCAGCAAAATGACTTCATAAAATTGCCAATCGAGCTGCGCCTCTAGGTTTGACCCCATCATTTCGTAGCTAAAATTCCACGCGGAACATTATTCTGTCAAATTCTTAATCTATGTCATCAATTACGTAGCCAAACAAATAAAACTCATTCACCTAGGCATAAGCTGGAGATATCAAACCATCAAATTTACACGAGCATCAGTTTTGTAAGACCACAAAACACAATTTCCATAAATAAATTAGGCATTTGGTAATACTGAAGAAGTTTATATTTCTTCTTCTTTTCTTTTGAATACAATTTCTGGTTGTTGATCTAAGAGGCTAATCCAAAGGTGTTAGATATGAAACTCTATCAAATGAATAAACATGTTGAATATAGCCTATACATTCTGGCGCATTTTATAAGTTATGCATGTAGTGGCCGCTTCGCCTGTAAAAACAACTAAAGTCAAGCGAAAGATGGCAAAATGAACAGAAACAACCACGGTAAACTCTAAACGCATGCATCTGATATTTTGTTGAGCTCCAGCTTCTGAGTAAAGAAATTATCAACGGAGCAATTTAGAAGCAATCCTATAATTAACCCATCTAGTCATGATATTATACAGTACAATACAGGTATGTATGTCATTATATCCTTGTTGTCACCACGTCCACACGCTACTCAGAGTTTGATGTCTAATAATGTCCCTGATATGTTATTCCATGTCCAATGTCCAAGTTTCTGCTATGGATTTTTCATATTAACATGTTGTGAACTAATGAAAGTGGATTTGTGCAATGTCGTTGAGTTGACAGGAAGGTGATGTTCTTTAAGGGCATATTTCATGTGAGGATGATTTTCTCCAGTTCACGAAAATGTTTTTCCCCACGCTTTCAAATTGTTGCAATCCACATGAACTGTCACCATCTATCGACAACTAGAGAGGACACAGATATATGTCAGCAACTTTGCTGTCCCCCATGTCATTCTTTCTCCGTAAATTTGCGTAGAACAAAGGGTCGACATTGATTTATTGCAAGTATTAGTCTAACGAAAATTAAATGGAATGAATACCTGATCACGCCCACATTGCCAAATCTCAAAGAATCATGGCGTACTTTCAACCTTGCTTCTTGTCTCTCAGCTTTTGAAACAGATATTAAAAGATCAGATATTATCTTCATTCTCTGCACCAAAGAAGAAAAGGAAATTGACTGTCAGATCAATCCACCAATTAAACACCTATTGCACGTCAAATATAAAGAAAGCAAAAGCCAAGCCAAGTTTCTCAAAAAGCAGATTGGTTATGCAGATAAGTCTTAAAGCAATCAGCACACTGAAGAATGACAACACAAAATCAGGAAAGGAACAGTGATATGCCTTGTATAGGTTCTGGGACTTTGAATTGCAATAATTCATTGTACTATTCAAGCTTTAATTTATATTTAAAGAGAAACAAGTATACTATAAAAAGCGTATCAATTAAGAAAAAGTAATAGTTTCTTCCAATAGCATTGCTGGTACTTTCTCTCATTACAGTAACCATTGACTAACGGGCAAGAAGCCAAGAACAAGCTCTAGGGAGGGGAACAACTGTTGGAAACGGCTGCTAATTCCACATAGACTGAGGAATCTTGCTAGTAACATGAAATAAGACTGCTTCACCCAAGGTGGAACAACATCTTGTTCATTTCCATTGAAACGGACAAACATGAAGAAATGATGAATTTTTTCGACGCATAGGAGGAATGCCCCCACAATAGTTATTTATATATGTATCTTTCAATAAAAGCAAAGGACTTGAGAAAATTCTCCTTGTCCCTATTAGTCATTGTATCTTTTTCGATGATTGATGAAACTTTTTTTGCCGTGCAAAAAAAAAAAAAGACTTGAGAAAAACTAAAATCTTAAAATTAGAGAATCTGATAGACTAGAAAGAAAAAATGCAGGATAAAGAGGAAAAGGTAAACCAGAATGAATAAGTCGTGCATTCACTTTCTTCGTCACCTACTGCAGATGGTGGAAATTTTATTTTCTTTTCTTTTCCATCCTTGTACTAAACGCTTTTCTGCATTGTGCAGACCACCTCACCAAGTAAGCATCCAAACCTTTCATATATGAGATTTTATGGATCATAGGCCTCAATATGTTCAACATTATGAACCTTTAAGAATGTATGATTGTTTACAAAGCTTTTGGTATTTGTTTCCAATAATATTCATGCTTTACCCAATTCATTTGTCACTCCCCTTATGCATCCGACACGAAATACTTCCAAAACCTTTTCGAAGCTAACTGAAACAACATTGAAATGAAATTTAATCCTCACCTAGGTGCATGATCCTTGCCAAGGTGTATTACCTTGAAATTCAAACAGGTTCGTTCTATCTGCTTATGCAACAGCTCTCCAAAACCAACTTTGAAATAACTCTTACATATTAATATAGTAATCAAAGCAAGTATCAAGAGCTTTTCAAAATTATGGCAGTCTAATTTTGCTCCAGGTTATTGTTTAGCAGGAACAGATAAAGCTTTACAAAATAATACCTTTGGTTTCATTTGTTGTTCAACATCTTTAATATCCTTCAGTTCCTGTGCAATTGAACACCAAAATACTCAAAGAGATCAGGGGTTGAAATTAAACAACTTTTGAATCCTGAAATGGGGGATAATAATACCTTTTCTAACTGCTGGCATAGTTGCTGATTATCAGAGGCCTCTTGACGTGATTTCTTAAGGTCATCTTCTAATGCAGCAACCTTTGCACGTAAAGATGTGATCTCATCCTAAAGAAAGTTAACAATAGAAGCAAGCACAAGGATTACTAAGCTTACTGTAAATTACTGCATGAATACCTGAAGCAGCAGGTTTATCCTATCTAACTTATCTCCAAAGATAAGAAACTAAAAGCAAAAAAGTACAGTATGAAGCAGAAGATTTTATTTTTCAATTCCCCCTTTTCGTCAAAATGGGAGCAAATAGCTCCAATCAGAAATGTCACCATAAAATCAAACACCATACCTCTAGCGAAGAGTGGTCGTCACTCCCATGTTGCTCTTTCAGTAAACCGTCCTTCAAAATGGGAAAGAGGCAGTCATCAATTCAAAGAAACACAAAACGCATACTATGATAAACCTCATAATTGCTACCATAGAATTACCAGCAACGGTCACCCTTCCATGCCTTTGTGCACTTTGAAATAAACAATGGTTTTGTATTAAGACAATAATCAGAAAAACCATCAGGCAAACATCAACCACAATCAGAAATTTTCAAGTAGTACTTCTGTATACTGCAGGACACAGCCTTACGGAATATTGAAGCATCCTTCAACTGATGCTAAGAGGTCCACCAGGGCACGATGCCTGAACCTAAATCTTTAACCTCAATCCCAAACAGGAAAAGAAATCATGCCTGATTAAGATAATATTCTCAACCATACTCAGCAGAGGATCATGTTAAGCATATTCTCCATATGCAAACTACATACCAGTATATAACATAACGAAACATACTAATTTTAAGCTGAGTAGTAGAAAGGAGCTATTGGCCATGTCCAGTCGGTAGATAATTTTAGTAATTTCCAAAATGCAACAGAAATATTGGCAACGAAGAGGTCTGTTGATGCTTATCTTTGGTTTAATAGTTAATATTGTCGCGTGATGCTTTACTCCTAATACCAATGCAACCCATGACATGACAGTCACTTATAACCCATGACATGACAGTCAAAATATATATCGAATATCCAAATAAAGATTCTGTATTGGAAATCATGGACTTTCCAACAAAACTGAAATACCAAATAGAAAACTTGGATAAAAACTAGTAAAAAGTAGTTTGTGGGATTAAGAGAAGGTACTTTTGATTTTGAACAAGATGGTATAGAAGTTGAACCTTCCCCCTAGTCAGGGACACTATACATACTAATACACAAAAACTACATAGTAACGACACGAAAAATATCGTGCATATGGTAGTAACACTTTCTGATGTGTTTGGGTTATTAACGGAGGCCACCAATTCAGTGGCCAAATCCAATTCCTTGAGCTCGTAGGTTCGAATATGAGAACAGCTACTTTGTCCTAGTGGACAAAAACTAGGTTTGTACCAATCCTTCCAAGAGTCCATTGATGGGGACTTAACTGGCAGTAATTCACATGTATATATCTTACATTTATACCATGTTATAGCCGTAAATTTCTACTTTTATTGCACATAACTTCATTTGAAGGAGGGTATCAATGAGGATTTAGGATAGAACGGGTGTTTATGGAAGCCAAACCAAATCGAATATTTAGTACCTAACTGTAACTTGTAACAGGCCTTATTACTTTAATGGACATAATACCAATACTACAGGTTTTTTTTTCTTTTTCAAAACAACTTTCGTACCTCCAATAATTCGAGACCGAGACCTAAAAATATATCCTAAAACTCTACAATTTTTTATACTCGGCACAAAAGTATCAGAGAATAGGAATTTACTAATACAATTAAAAAAAAAAAAAGAAACACGACATCACTCAACAAGGACAACCATTATACAAGGACAACTACTTCGCATATCACAAGGGTATGAACACCATACGGAAATGAGTACACAGCAAAAGCTAGGTCTGACACGGAGAAAGTACAAATAGACAACGTCTGATCTACTATCTCATTGCAAAATGACGGAAAAAGATGGAGGATATGATTTATCCACAGCAAACCTGTTTGGTTTCTAGACCCATTATGTCGAATGAAGGTACTGTAAAGTTTTCATATTACATATATTACCATCTAATTACCGCAGATTATTTTATACTTCTTCCCTCATTCTCCTGGTCCATGCGGCACAGAAGAAGCAGATTATCTTCAATTAGTTACTGGCTTGAGAAAGAGAAATGAACTTGAAGCAACCACAGCGGATGAAACTTCATAGTTAATTCTGACATGTCAGAAATATTTTGGACATCCCTTTTGATCAAATAGTTAAGTGGTTAAATCCCTCTTTTCTTCATAAAGCAGAATAATACCAAGTAGTTAAGTGGTTAAAATTCCTTAACTACAGGGTAAGCAAACACATCACCTATTGATCAAAAAATGGCACATGCAGAACATGAGGTGCAGATGCATAAAATATGCTGACGGATCTCTCAATTTCAATTCTATTGTATTATAATGCAGTTATTAACAACGTGAAGATTGCTGCAGAAAAAAGTGATACAAGGTTGTGTCATGTGAACCGAAATTTGGATTATGACAGCACTAATATCCAAGTACCAATCCTATTTGGGACTCGGATTGCAGTGTAAAGTGGCCTCCCCTATTGCTATGCTTCAGAATATCATGTGTACAGCCGCAACTAGTAACTGACATAGGGAAAGATATCTGCGTAAGACATAACACGGATAACATACCTTGTGGTACGAATTCTCCAGCAGACCATTTGATATTAAAATAGGTGAAGGTGAACTTTGTGCTCTTGCCTGACCATTAACTCTGGAACCGCGCCCTCTGCCTGAAACAGCCAGCCCCCTACCACGGCCTTGTCTTCTCCTGTTGATATCTAGGCCTGGCTTGGGGTCCAAGGGTTCAACAACCTTCTGCCCTATATCAGCCACTGCCTGATTCATATTTCCTCATGCATCAGTATGAGAATATACACATTAAAAATAAAAATAAAATTAACTCGGAACCCTCACAGAAGGGAGTACGGGCAAAGGACAACACCACTAAAATTGGACCAGAAAATCACAGTTAATGTTCACAAGACAGAGACAATGACAAAAGCTGAAAAGGAAAAAAAATTAAAACAAAATAATTCACTATAGAGCCCACCTCGACGTGTTCTAAAGCAGATGAGCTGTCATCTTCTTCAAGTTTCCGGCGCTTCTGAGTATTTGCTAGTATGAGGTACTCCGCTCCATTCTAGCATTAGTACAGAAATAGTGTTGTCAAAGCAAATGAAGAACGGGAACAAACAGAACCATTTTTAAAAGGATGGACCATATTCCTCAAGAAAAGGTCATGTGAACCAGACCATAAGACAGAATAAGTAGTTTTTACCAATAGAGAACATGGGGAACCTCCGATTGTGAGATAATTATTTATTCCATCAGTTACAAATTGAGAAAATGTTGCCTCATTAGAAACGAAAAAAAAAGACGCAAGCATGCACTCACACATACAAGTCAAGCATGTGTGCATCATCAGCTAGGGCAACCAGTTATTTTATTTTTATCTTTTTGATTGTCAGGGCCACAGCTACTTAATATACAGCATGCAGAACTTGTGTGATTAGTTTCATTGTTGGTTAAAACTAAATTCAAATTTCATGCTGGGATTTTCACTCCATTTTTTCTCGTTCATCCAAAAGTTACTAATTTCGAATTCTATTGTTCCTGAATCAGGCAAGCATGGACTATTTTTGAACAACTAGTGAGTGATTTAGAACAATAAGCAGAAATGTGCATGAGTTTGAATGTGAATGCATGCACTCACGGGCTCATGATATTTGCCTCTATTAATAATGGATGCAACATTACAAGTCAATATTTGCAAAATATTGGTAGAGTATATTGGCACAAAGTTTCACATTTGCATCCCCTTCAGCCAAAGACTTGGGTATTGAAGCCATGTAAGAAATAACTTAATGAGGGCATCTTACAAAAAACGTATACGGCATGTTTCCAACTCAATCTTTATGGGAGCATTAAAGAATTCTTGGATCATTTATCGAATCCTAAAATGTGATTTCAGATATAGACTTGGCTGAAGAAGGGAACATGCTAGTAAAACCTTCCTTGACACAGAGGAAGTACGCTAAGCTGAGAGCAGGGGCGGCTCCAGGATTTCAAATCAGCGGTAACAAAATCGTACAAAAAATTTCTTGAATGCAAAACTCTATATAAGATAGAATCTTTTATTTGGCTAAAGATTTATTGGGCCTGATTTATTTTGTTTTGTTGAGCTAGCTATCTACTTACCCAAATTTAAGTAGATTTCCATTTCTTTCAACTACGCAAGAATGACCCAGTGCAGACATTAGTAAAACAAATCAAATTATATGTGAGAAAATACAGAGTTTTAGGGCATTTTTTGAATCTAGGAGGTTTCACTTTAACCCTCTCAACTCCTAGCGGAGCCGCCCCTGGCTGAGAGTGCAAATTAAAAGCCATGTTCAGCTATTTGTTGAATGAGTTAATGCACTTTGTTACCTTAAGCCTTTAAATAGAACGCTGGGGAAACTGCCATGTAACTGACAGGGATCAACAGCCGTATCCAAACAAGTAGGGTCAGTAAATCAGCATTTAGGCCGTTCCATCAGTTAAGAGAATCAGATTATTAAATTCAATTTGATCCAATTTTCCAAATTTCCACCAATTATTCCAAATTTCATTAAAACTCTGATTTGGTGTAGAAAAATTCCCTACACTAGATTCATACAAACTTCATCGTTGATTAAGGAAAAGACATGCTGTTACGATATTTAATGTTGTTTCATCAATTTTGGATCATTCAAAAAATTCTCATGCTCGACAGCATTAACTAGCTTAACATTTTGGATGGTCCTCATTCCCTCAGAACTTGAATAGACACCTATTTCGATTTGGACTGTCCTTTTGACTGATAATCGACTCTTACAAGTTATATAGCCATGCAACTAACTGCTGCCCTAGCATCATAAGCAGGAATGGACCAACGTGAGGCCTGCCGGAAGCTACCGCATCCACAAAATTTTAATAACACGCTATCCTAATCCCAGTAGCATCTTTGTGATTCGTTCCAAGTTCCATTACATAATGGAAAATGCTTAACTCTCTCACTCAAAAATTAATATGACAAGTACAAACTAATTTGGTCTGCAAAGTTTGAATCCTGTGTCATCCATGAAAATAAGCAAACTAAAACAATATCAAATTCTATCTCAAACATGCATACATGATCAAACAACTACAAAAACAAAGTGTAGAAACAGAATTCAGGGCTCACATCGTCATCGGAATCGCTCGAAACCAAATTCTCCGCAGCCCCGTAGTTAGCCACGGACGAAACAGCCGGCCAAGTGGCCTGTACAGAGGCGCCGGGCGCAGCTGAGGGAGCCTTACCCACCATCCGCGCTTCGAGCTTTGCAATCTTCGTGGGCAGAGACTGATCAGATTGGTTGGAAGAATTGGAAGAGAAATGAAGCAGCATGTCGTCCGACATTGTTAGTCCCAAAATGCAGATATACAAACCGTTCACAAACAGCACTCAGATCATCTACATACAGCTAGGAATTCAAGGGAAACCCTAAAATGCTAATTTCCAATATATAATAGTTTCAATTCTGGAGGGTAGGCCCACTCAGCCAAAGACACTGATCATGCAAAGACAAAAACAATCCCAATTGGCCCAAAGCACCAGCAAGAGAGAGAGAGAGAGAGAGAGAGAGAGAGAGAGAGGTTAGTCAGATGACCAAAGGTGATGGAACTAGGCATATGAAGAGAGACGGGGAAGTTTGAGAGAGAGAGTGTGGGTGTGAGAGTGATTTTTTTTTTGTTTTTGTGGGACTGATGGGAGAGGAAATTAGGGTTTTTTCGTTGAAAGCCGAATCAACGATAGGAAGGAGGATCGCCGATGGAAAGAGAATGAACTGAGAAGGTGTTCAGAGGGAGGAGGAGGAGAAGGAAGAGAAGTGATTTTAAAAAGTGAGGCATGGTTTTTTTTGGGGTTGTGATGAAACAAATTTCTATGATGAGTTGTTGGATTTGGCCATTGCAGGGTGTGGGGGTGGAGTTGTGTTGTCACACAAAACTACTACGCTCCTATGTGGAAAGCAAATGTTGTGTTTGGTGGAGGAATGAGGTAAATTGAAACTTGGAAAGAAGGGAGAACGGAAACTGGGTATTTGCCCTAATTTTGAGGGAGGTGTGTCATGGACTCATGGTGTCATGTCATGTGACTAGCAGGAACATTTCCTCTTCTTACATATATTTTCCTATGGCTAGAAATCCGGACAGCTTAGAATGTGGATTAAGACTTATCTAGGCCCGATCCAAGTTAAACCTTAATCGGGTTAAAGACTTATCGACGTCCGAAACAAGTGATAATGAGAATTTCATGGTGTGTAACTTCTTTGAGTTTGAGTTACAAAGCCCAAGCCTAACTCGCGCTCGAGTTATAATATTCTCGAACTAACAACCTAAGTCCACCTTGGTGATTGGGCTATCAAGCCCAAGTATAACCTGAGGTTAATTTAGAGAGCTCAATTTATAATCATGTTGCTCAAATGGGTTGAACCCCTACTTAAACCCAACACAACTAATGGTGATATTTGCAAACTAACCAAATATCAACTTCCAAAGCCCAGGTCTCGAATTAGACTCAATGTTAAAATTGTTATTCAAGTGCAATCCAAACTATATTACATTTACAAAATTGAGACTTTTTAAATTTGGATTTAAAAATGAAGAATTGCTTCGATTATGAAATTGAGAATCAAGTGGATTCACATAAATATGAAAAGGGTTAATATCACTTAGACTCCCTCATCTATCACGCATCTACACATAACACCCTTCATCTTTAAAACCTATCAACCACACCCCCTCATCTTTTCCGCAAAATGAAATGGTTAACACCGTAAAAAAAAATGCGTGCATGGACTGAAATACCCCTTGTTTTATAATGGGTGTTGCGTTATGGTTCATTTTACAGCCCCAAAAATCTGTCTCTCTCTTCCCCCGAAACCCACCTCCCTCCCTTTCTTCTCTCTGCCATCGCCCACCACCCACCACAACCGCCATCGCCAAAAATATGTCTCTCTCCTCCCCTCTTCTCTCTCTCGGCCTCGTGATGGTTTTTGTTCGCGCTGTTTTGTTCACCGGAAAGAGATGACTAATGAGCTTGAAATCAAACTAGCTGGATTCTCCTCCATCACCGTGAGCCTCCGATCCTAGGCTTCTTCATGTCTCTCTCCTCTACAAATTCTTCATATTCTTCAACATTTCTGCCATCCCCATCTGATCCAGCTAGGCTCCTTTGATCATCACTACTGTCATCTGCCTCCAACTCCTGAAAATTAAGTGAACTTGTTCCCTCATCAATCCTAGGTTCATTGCTACCCTCATCAATCCTAGGTTCATTGGTATCTTCGTCATTCCTAGGTTGATTCCCATCTTCATCCATGTCATCATCAAATGAATCATCCACCTTGTCTTATCCATCTCACTCCCACTACCACTGTAATCAGGGTCACTTACATCTGATTTCACTTTCCCCTCATCATCTGTTTCTTCTGCCCCTCCATCATGGGGTTCTTCTTCCCCTCCATCATCTGGTTCTTGTTCCCCTTCATCTTCGGTTCTTCTGCCCCTCCCTCTCACTCTCACTATATATCATCCCCAAAATCAAAAGGGTCATCCACATAAACATTGATTTCACTACCAATCTCATACATACTAAACATTTCCCTAACATTTGTCTCACATTGTAACTCATTGATAATGTGATTAGTTGGAGTGGCTTGTGGAAGCTTGAAATATACTTTACTTTATTTGGAATGTTCTAACCCACCCAATATTTCAAATAAGTCATAGTAATGGTATCTGTCAATGTCTAGCACTGTAGATGTGGCCACTACCCCACCCACATAAGACACTTGTGGTCCCTCCACAACTAACCTACCCCTTACATGAATCAATAGAGTCATGACTTTGTCACCCATATTGACAAACTGCAAAAATATCCAAAACAAGCAAGGGTCCAACAAACAATAAGTAACTATGTTCAATAATGCATCGACAGTGTGTGGAATTTAAAAGGGGGACCAGAGTAATACTTTTGGTCACCCATATCCACCAATGTTTTAAAACCTGGACCGGCCCAGCCGGTCGAACAGGTTGAACCGGGAACCGGTCTAGGCAATGGTCCGGTCAACCACCCAAAATCGTTCCCAGTGCAAAACTGCTCTAAAATTGGAAAACCGGATTGACCCAGCGGTTAAACCGTCGACTCGTTTGGCCCGTTCACGGGTCACAAGAACCGTTCGGTTTTTATCTACCTATATATAAACTCAAAAATTAGGTTTTGTTGTGCCTCAACAACTCTTTTTACTATTCCACGACTTCAGACTTCTACGACAGCCTACCACTACCAGAGAAACAGACGTCCACGACTTCTAGGTTGTGTTTGGTTTGGTTTTGAGTTTTGGTTTTTGTAATGATTAGAGAGAGAAATAGGTATAATAATTAAAAAATAGGTATTAATGATTGGAGAGAGATAGAGAGAAAAATAAAAATAATATTTAAAAATAGGGGTAATAATTGAATAATAATTGAGAAAACCGGTTTTTGAAAACCAAACCAAACAAGGCCCTACTATTCCACTACCAGAGAAACAGACTTCCACTACCAGAGAAAATTAGATTTAGCACTGACAGGTTTCTTCTTCATTCTTCTATTTTGTCTATTTCCGTTAATGCTCAATTTGGTTAATACTTTACTAGTTTAATGTATTGTTAAACTTTGTATCCCATGTTGATTCCACTTAATTAACAATAGGATATAATAATATTTTAATGTATCATTGTTAAAGAAGCTTAAACTTTGTTTCTCCCCTTACTTTATTAAATCCTCTCGACGAGACGAATCAAAAAGCACCGAACTAGTTTTTTGGTTGTCTTTTCTGAATTTTTTTTTTTGCATTTCTTTGTTTTGCGTCAAGTTTTCGTAGTTTATAGATTCGCCTCGACAAGACGAATCAAAAAAGTATAAAATTATGGTCAATTTTTATTTTATTTTAATAAAGCCGAAAATAAACCAGTTTATTGGTTTAATTTTGGCTTTATTCAAAAAAATATTAGTTTCAACCATAATTTTTGTATTCGCGAATCCATAAACCACAAAAACTTGACGCAAAACTAACAAATGTAAAAAAAAAATTGAATAAAGACAACGAAAAAACCAAAAAACCGTTTTTTTCCTCTTTTGCCAAATCACACCTTAATTTTAGATTTAGACATCCCCGTACACACGGCCATGCAACCATACTTTTGTAGCTTGAACTTACTATGCTTTGAATTACCCAAATAAAATTCTAACTTCTAAGTACTCTTTTTTATCACACAGTTGTTGAATGTCATCGCAAATGGATTCGACTACAAATTCTTCTGCAGCAACAAGGGAAAAAACTGATCCAGCATGGGGACATGTATACAAGGGACGAGATCCCAACGGTAAGAAGACTCTTACATGTTTGTATTGTCAGAAATGTATCAAAGGTGGAGGGATAAATAGAATGAAACAACATCTTGCGGGGAGGTCGGGTGAGGTAGGGGCATGTAAAAAAGTAAGCGCCGATGTCAAGTATGAAATGGAGCAATCTTTGAAAGCTATTAGTGATAAGAAAAAGGAAAGTCAAAACAAGTACGAGGAATCTAATCCATATGGTCCATCACTTTTTCCTTTTGAGGGGGATGATTTAAATGATGACGATGTTGTTGAAGTTTGTGGTAGCAGTGGAAATAAGAGTAGGGCACTAATGACAAGGAAGGGGAAGGGGAAGGCTAACGAAATTCCCAAAGTAGATAATTATTTTGCACCAAGGACCACTCCGGGCTCTCAACCATCTATCAAAAGCGCCCTTGCAACGAAAGAAGCTTTGCACAGGGCCCATATGGTTGTTGGGAAATTTTTCTATGATACTTGCATTCCTATAAATGCTTGTAACTCCATCTATTTTCAGTCCATGTTTGATGCAACAATATCTATTGGTCCAGGATTTAAGGTTCCCACTTACCATCAACTTCGAGTTCCTTTATTGACAGACCACAAGAAAGAGCTTCAATTGTTTATTGACTCTTTAAGAAACTCTTGGGAAGAGGCTGGATGTACTATTATGGGCGATGGTTGGAAAGATGGTAGACAACGAACTCTTATCAATTTTCTTGTCTATTCCCAGAAAGGAATTAACTTTGTAAAATATGTTGATGCTTCTGATGCTGTTAAAGATGCTCCCACTCTTTTAAAATTATTTCAGGAGATTATTGAGTGGGTGGGACCAAATAATATTGTTCATATGGTGACGGATAATTGATCCAATTATGTTGCTGCTGGGTGACTTGACTATGAAACGTACAAGACAATAAATTGGTCGTCGTGTGCCGCACATTGCTTGAACTTGGACTTAAGGTGAAAGTGCAAAGATGAATGATGTGCAAGACTTGGCCAATACAGCATCAACAGTGACAAAGTTTATTTACAATCGTCCCTGGTTGCTAGCTTGGTTAAGGAAGAGGCCAGGTTGGACTGAAATTGTGCGACCGGGAGTAACACGCTTTGCTACTACTTTCATTGCATTGCATAGTATTCAAAAGCATAAATGTGATTTGCAAGCTTTGGTGACAAGCAAGGATTTCAGTAGTTCAAGGTATGCAAAAGAGAAGAAAGGAAAAGAGGTTGTGGCTATCATCCTGGATAACAAGTTTTGGCATGAATGCCTTCTTATTGTTAAGATTGTTGAGCCACTCATGCGTCTATTGCGTATTGTAGATGGAGATGAAAAGCCTAACATTGGATATGTTTACGAAGGCATGTATCGAGCACGTCTGGGTATTAAGAGTATGTTCAAGAAGAAGAAGTTATTGTACAAGCCTTTTACTGCTATCATCAAAGCTCGTTGGGATAGGCAATTGCGCAAAAATATACATGCTGCAGCTTATTGGTTGAACCCTGCTTTTCAATATGATAGAGAATCATTTTGTAGAAAACCAAAGGTCATGGCTGGTTTCCTTGATGTGGTTGACGACAAAATCATAAGTTCTGGAACTAAGAGGAAGATCATGGATGAAATTAGAGTGTACCGAGATAAGTTAGAAAGTTTTGAAAGAGAAATTGCTATAGTTCATCCAAGAAGACACAACCTGGTAAGAGTATTATCATTTCCGTCCTTTTGTGTTCTTTGAATTGCTTTACTTCATTAATTTACTTGTTCAGTTTCTATTATCATTCTTGATTATAGATGAATGGTGGAAGTTGTTTGGTCATAGTACCCCGAACTTGCAAAAGTTGGCAATTCGAATTCTTAGCCAGACTAGTAGTTCGTTTGGATGTGAGAGGAATTGGAGTGTTTTTGAACGTATCCATACAAAGAAGCGGAATAGATTGGAACATCAAAGGCTTAATGATCTTGTTCATGTCCACTACAACTTGCGGTTGAAAAATAGGTAAATCAATCTCTCATTTATATACGAATGATTTAGTTAAGTTTTCATGCACATAATCTTACTTGTGTACAATGTCGTTATAGGCATTTCTACAAACAAAAGAACTATGATCCGGTTGACATTGAAAGTATTGATAAGACCGAATTTTGGATTGTTGATGAAGAAGAAGAGCCACCACTTCTCGATTACGATGAGTTAGAAAAAATGCTTCAAGAAGAAGATTTGCCTCCACAAAATAAGAGGCAATGTCATGGTCGACGTGATGGTTAGTATTTCTTGTTCATATGGGACTATTTATAATTCGCTACTAAAATGATTACAAAATATATATTTTTATATCGATTGTAGAGGATGATGCTGATGATGTGTTAGAGATTGGAGATGATCTTGACATCGGATCTTTTGGTCAAAATTTGAGCACTAATAACATGCATGAAGATGAGGATGAGAATGACGATTCTTGGCTCAAGCCGCTAGACCATGGTCGCCGAAAGACTTAGGCATAAAAAAAGAAAAAAAGGATTGCTTTTATTATGTGATGACTGATGATGAACTCTATATCATGTTTGTTTTTGCTATTTGGGAGTTTTATGTGTTGATTTGGATTGTTGTTTCATCTTTTTAGAGATTATGATGTCATTTGCTACTTCGAGTTTACCATTTGTGTTAAGCTATGATGGTGTTGTCATTTGTGTATAATGTTTTTTTGCATTAAAAGTGAGGAGAAAATTAGATGACAATATTGTGAATTTTTTTTTGAAATATTTAGGGATTTTTTTTTAAAATTTTAGGAATTTTTTGTAATTTTTTTACCTAATATTTATTATTTTGTATATTAAAATATATATATACATTTATGACGTAATTATGACGTCACGGCCCGATAGCGGTTCGACCGGTGACCCATCCGCCTGGCCCCTTTTCCGGGTCGCCTTCCAGTCCGGGTTTTAAAACATTGATATCCACAACATTGCAGGACAATTACAAAATAACACACAAAAACAAATAACCATAAGTAAGTCAGAGAGGGGGAACAAGAATTAGTAAACCATAGTGACATAGGGGGACCACTGTCTAAACATAACGTTTTTTAGGGTTAAAGAATGAAGGGTACAATGAGTATTATAAGCAAGAAAGCTCGTTTAGGGTTACAAAATTACTAAAATAGTCGCAAGGGACCACCATCTAGGGACCAACTTTAGGTTTAAAAAATCACAAGGCACCACTATCTATCTATATATACACACATACAGATTCGTAAACCCATTTCTTTGAAAACTTGTGTTCTTCGTCTGTAACAAATAAAAACCCTAAAAAACGTTCAATCATTTACAAACAAAACATGAAATACAGATGTAAGGTTTATTAGGGTTTGTAAATGTACTGTATTTGCTTCGAAATCAGAGTCGTATTTGCTTCAAAATCGGAGTCGTACCCAATCGTATTTCTCAAATTCGCAGCTAGGTTTTTCAGTTCTTCGTCTTCGTCTTACAAATGCAACATTGTCCTAGAAATCGACCAATTTTTACAGGTCAGATCGATCAAAGTTAGGGTTTTCTTTGTTTCATCGTAGAGAGAGATTGAGAAGAGAGAATAGAAGAGATCATATTTTAGGGCTCAAAAAGTGAAAACCCTAACTCCCCAACCCTTATATATGAAGGGGTATTATGGTCAGAACACTTGTTTTTTTTTTTTTTACGCCGTTTGCCATTTCACATAGGTTGAAAGATGAGGGGGTGTGGTTGATGGGTTTTAAAGATGAAGGGGGTGTATGTGTGGAAGAGTGATAGATGAAGGGGTCTAAGTGATTTTTACCCTAATTAAAAACACAGTGAATTGGTTGTTTTGAATACTCCTCGCCCGAATAGGAGCTGGGTCTCCTCTCTCTAGGAGCTGGGTCACCTCTCTCTAGGAGCTGGGTCACCTTTTTTTTCTCTCACTAGGGTTTTCACCCTTCCTAGCCGCCGCCCCTTTTCGGCTTCCTACCCTACCATCACAAATCCTACCACCATAGATCTACTCCTTCTTCTCTTCCCATCTCCTCCCTTCTCTACTCTGATCGTTGTTTTGGGGGTGGGGTTGCCGCCCTCGCGCCCCCACCCCCCACATGGTTCCTTGTTTGTCGGCCACCGGTTCTCAACCCCCTACCATTTTCCTCCACCAACCGCCACCTCGTCCATCATTTTTTCCTCTTTTCCCACCAGCCCCACCGTTCTCCTCTTTTCCCCCCAGCCCCCATCAATTCAACGTTCTCCATCTCCACCACTCCGTCCACCATCTCCGACGTCTGTCTCAGAATTTGACGGTGGGTTGAACTCCGGTGGTTTGGCCCCTCCGACGCAATAAAGCTTTAGATCTGCAGGCGACCGGCTTTGGAGCTTGGATCTTATTCTGGAGATGCGACTGGTCTGCTATTTGGTCCAACTCGGTGAGGCAACTCAGTCGGTGTATCGGTCCAACCGGTTGAGTTCAGATTCGTTTTTTTCTTTTTTTTTGTTGCGTTGTTTGATAGTTAGTTCTTGGTTGCATCTGCGCTGCAATGTTTTATAGTTTGTACTGGGTATCCATTGGATCCTTTACTGCTAACCTTTGATAAGATTCATCATCTTGTCCCAAATGTGTCGGGTCTGCTTAGGCAGGTGTGTCTATGAGTCGGTGGCCCTTGAAAGCCTTACCATGTCGTGCTCATTTCAATTGTTAGTAGTTTTGGCTCATTCCTGTCTTTTGATGTAATCGTTGTCGGATGGCGTTTCTTATGAAATGACTTGACATGTTCAAAAAAAAAAAAATACTCCTCGCCCAAGAATACCTCATGGTTTTACTTTTTCACCATGATTACAATCAGGTCAATAGGATTAAAGGGATAGATAATCTAAATGGCAGTAGGGACAAGATGTTTCTTAATCATTTCAAGAATACATAGAAAGACTGACGCAACAGAATTCACGAGAGGATAGATAGCGAACTATTCTAAATGAAAAAAGGTCTCAAAGTCTCGAGAGTTCTTGAATCCACAAGAAGAAAGAGATTAACTTTGAAATTGTTATTGAACAAAAGTTGCTCAATAATAAAGATTACATGCCATTTTATAGGGAAACTCTGGCAAATGCTAGCAAATACTACTAAAAAATAAAATATCCCAGAAATTGGGAAACTCCCAAAATTGAAAACTAGAAAGAAAAGCAAGATATTCCCAATTGGAATCAACTTAAATGGAGTTGTACGCTAAGAGATTCGTAATCTAATTATTTCCAAAAATAACAAAATTACTAAATTGAAAGCCTAAACAAAGGAATTTGGCCGAAATCAACTGTGTCGTGATTCTGCTTCAGCTCACCAAGTTTGGGCCAATTCCGGACTTGTCAATAAATTGCCGAATTTGGCAATTTTCAATAAAAAATTGTTTGGGCTTCTGGGTCTTCAACTAGTCTAACTGATCATAGAATTGAGCCGTTATTTGTTCTGCATCAAGGACCCCCTTTCCATTTCATTGTTTGCAATATTGGGATGGATGGGCCCATATTGACACCTAGTTATAAAAAATTAAAAAACCCAGATGCCTAGCAAGTAATCATTCTCCTTCTTAGAGCATCCTTGCTCAAGAAAATTATTATATGGCAATCGAGAATCATCTCTAAAGCTGTACCCACTGCATTTAGCGTATTATTCTCTTGTAGATTTTTGTCTTTCAAAAATTTACCCCTAGAGACCTCATCTTTGATAATTCTCTACTTGCTAATGAATTGTCATACTATCCAGCACCACAAGAAAGGAAATCATTCCTGGCTATTTTCAGATCAGAAAATTGGTCTATAGACCAAGTTTGGAGCTATAAAAGGTGTTTAGTTCAGCTTAACTTATTTTAAAGCATCTAATACATTGATGTAAAATTTTTGAGGGTTTAAGGACAACACTAGACAAAAATACCTTTAAGGATATAAAAAAATATTACAAAAAGGAAAACCCGGTACCTCACTTTTCTAGTTTTCTTTGCTGCCGACCAAGTACTTTGAAAGCGACAGCTCCCTGGGTGGGTCATTGAAAGCGACAACTCACTTTCCCTTGCTTTGATGCTTACCTCTCTCTCTCTCTCTCTCTCTCTCTCTCTCTCTCTCTCTCTCTCTCTCCTGCGTGGGTCTGGGTGGGACAATTAATTGTCTCTTTAATTTTAGGATTGGGTTAAACCAATTTTGGGGTTCAATTTTAGGAGGGTTAGGTTTTTTTGGGGTAGATTATAGTGGGTTTAGGCATTTTAGGTTTAGGCACTTTGGGTGCACTTTCCAATTATAGGGTTTTAGTGGTTTTGGCACTTTCATAAGGTACCCTAGGATTTAGATTTAGGGTACACTTTTCAATTATAGGATTTTAGTGGTTTAGGTACTTTCATAGGGTACCCTACGATTTTAGGCACTTTCATAGGGTACCCTAGAGTTTAGGTTTAGGCACTTTCATTAGGTTTGGTTGTTTATGCACTTTCATAGAGTTTTGGAGGGTTTAGGCACTTTCATGGGCTAGCGGGGGCATTTTTGGAATGTATAGGTGATTTGTCCTCTTGACATTAAAAAATTAGTTTGTGTCCTATTTCCATGATTAACTCTACTATATCCTTGTTGAAGAAAGACACTTTTCAGATAGCTCTCCCAAAATTCCTCAGGTTACTTTAGTGCTCACATTGATCTTCTCAACGTCGAACCAAAGTCCTCATCCTATTGGGCTTGGAAAAGTCTCCTCCACTGTAGAGATCTCATTGAAAAGGGTGTCATTTGGGTTGTTGGAAATGTAGAGTTCATCAATATCTATGATAAGTGGATTACCTCTCTTGATTCACCTTGTAATTTTATCCTTCATCGGTTAATATTCACTATTATTCTCGAGTTTTATTTTAACCTTGATAGAGGGGGGCCGGCCTTGGGCTAGAAACAAAATCTCTTGATTTTGTCCTATCCCATTGTTCCGAAAATCGTAACAATCCATCTTCCACATCCTTCTTTGCCCTCACCATTCGGCTTGGCCCTTTACGGCCCGTTTGGATGGCGTATTAGTTTTGGAGGGATTAAATAGTAGGGAAGATAAAATAGTCAGAGGGATTATATAAGAAGGGTGGATCCACAGTTGAGAAAGAGGAATTAAATAATCCATGGTTTGGATGTGAGATAAAAAAAGGGGGATAAGGAGGGTGGACGATGTAAAATCATGTCAAAAGACTTTCTTGCCCTTGGTAATGCATATATTAAATTATGTATTTATATAATTATATAAATACCAAAATTAATTGATTTTATACTATTCAATATCTAATTTATAATACTTAATTGTAATATTTTTATTTAAAAAAAAACGTTTTTTTATTTGTTCGTTTATTTATTTTATATACTAGCATTCAACAAGCAAACAATGTAAAATTCTAAATTATAAAAAATTTCAATTTTTTTGTATCGAATTAAAGATCTCTATTAATAGTTTAATTTGGTGCAAACCAAAATAAAAAAATTATGTCCGGAAGTACTTTATTTTTTAATCCGAAGAAATTGCATAGGGGTAGGGAGGTAAATTGGGGGGCTAATCCCCCATGACTAAACATAAGCACCCCCCCTCCTCTACTTATATTTAGTCATGGAGAAGGCTGACTAATTAGCCGATGTGCTAATTAGTCGGGGGTGAAAAATTGCTCCCAAAACAAGGGATATGGAGGGGAAGAGGGATGAGGAGAAGGAGGATGATTTAGTCATGGGTGAAAACCCTCATCCAAACAAGCCCTTACGTCGTTAGCATATTACTCCACTAAATTGGGTCATAAAGTGTATGATGAGCATTGTAAGAGCTTATCCATTTGTAGCGGCCGGGGACCCGGGGTTCAAGGGACCTCCCACACCCAGGTGGTTCAGAGAGGCCGGGACCTGTATCCTAGCGGAGGGCCGCGTTCGTCGAGACCTATATCCTTGGGGACGGCTCGGGAAAGTATCAACTCAGGTCTCGGGGGGACAAGGCCTCGGATGTGCCCCCTCCGAGAGCCTGCTCCGGGAAGCTCTACGGCTGCCCTCGGAGACTCGGCCCCGAGCGCCGCTCCCGGGTCGAGTCGATTGAACTCGGTGCCCAGGGGGTCGCATCAGATGTCAGGGGCTCGATCGAGGCATGTCTGACAGTCTGAGCGGCTTATCAATGGCCTCAACCACCCCACCTGCATCGCATTTATGGCTAGCCACCAACCCTGCAGCCTACGCCTGCAGGGGAGAGGGTGGGGGATTTGATTGATGGGAATATCAGTGACAGGTGACGACTCTGGGGAGCGGCCGAGGCGCCACTTGAGGGACATACGTCAATCCATGCATTCAATGCGATGATGGGGACGGGGCGCGTGAGGCCCCCGAGGGGCGTGTGGGACACGCGCCCCCTCGCCTATAAATATGTCCCTCACCACCTCCATAGAGGGGATCCTGACTCTCTCTCTCTACATTTAACTCTCAACTAAACTTCTCTCTCCATTGCTGACTTAGCCATTGGAGTGCCTCCCCGGACCACCACCGTCCGGGCGAGGCACTAACGTTGTTGCTCCCTTGTGCAGGTCCACCTCTGGCGTACCCCCAGAACTCTAGTCACCCCCTCCGACGAGCATCTAGGGTTCCAGCGAGGTCCATACCAGCTCCTCCTTCACGGTGCAGTACCAGACGTCCAAGGAGGTCATTCCGGTGAAGCGCCCCCCACACCATTCTAGCTACAAATCCTTGCGTTCATGAAAGTTAAAATCTTCATCTTCTTGGGAGAGTTGGAAACTTCAATTGAAAATGTGCAAAGGGCTATGTGTCGGCCAAGGTATTCTTGCTCCCCCGTATAGAGAACATGATTCTCCTTTGTCACCTCTTTCAATACCCTAATGTCTAACGAAGTCATGTCACTTGTTTTGCAAATGCTCTATGCTTCAATAGGTCTGGATCAGTATCTTGAAAATGTTTGTTTTATTTGGGAATGGCTTATAGATTAGATTATCGACTTTAAACAGTGTCCGTAATTGGCCAGGACGGAGTGACAAATTTTGTGTTATCTTTGCTTGGGTCGTATAGAAAAAAGTAGTTACAATTTAGTCTTCAATAGTGTTCTTTGGCTTCCAGAGGGCTTGTTTATGGGCCTCAACCGACACACAATGACAACCAATAATCGATTTCTTTGGATAAAACAATGACAACGCCTTTATTTATTAATACAATTTAGTCTGGCTCCTTCGGAAACGAAGAGTTTGGTATTCTATTTTGATCTGTACATTAATAAGTATCAATTTTGTAAAGTTAGTGAACAAAACTTAACATTTTCCATTTTGAAAACTTAGTGGATAAAAGTGCACTGATTATGTCTCCATAAAGGGTGATTATGGAAACTTAAAAGAAAGATGTTTCCATAAAAAGTTAAATTTATAAAGAGGGACACTTAAAAAGGGCCGGAGGGAATATTATCTAGTTACAGGAGATTTGCAGCTTTTTGGAGAGTTTTCTTAAGGACGGACAAATAAAAAAAAGAAAAAAGGGAGCAACCAATTTTAGAAAATGTAACCTTGTGAGTGAGATGTGGTAACTAAGTACAGACTGGATCAACTTGTAGAATGCCGATCGGGACGAAAATAGGAGACGTTACTTAGTGTTCTCAGAAAGTTGCTTCACACCACTTTGCACAACAAATTGTCTTCAGAATTTCAGAGTATTTAATACAATCGATATGCCATATGATGCTCCAAGAGCTTTGAGTAATTTTTTACCAGAGAGAGAACTGGAAAGAATGTGTCCGGTAGGAAAAAACAAAACTGAACATTTCCGTAATTCTCTAAAACAAACCGTAATTCTCCAAAACAAACAGCACATAATTGAATAATGTTGGCTTTATTCTCCATCAATGGAGAATAAATATAAACCAAACTTAAGCCTCGTGTCCAATTAATTGGAGTCAAAATCCATGAGTTCTCTGCTTATTCCACCGTCAGGTACTGCAAAATCTTCATAAATACAAAATTTTCATCAACGAAATAACAATAGAGAGACATACCGGGATAGGTGGTTGAAAAAATAATTAAAGACTAGTAACTGTAAAATTAAGCAAGCCATGTGTTTCAAACTAAGCTCAACACATTCTGGGGGCGGATCAAGCTCCCAACTACAGGGTTTAGAATTCCCCTAAGATAATGTACAATGAGAACTTTCAGAGAGGAATTACTGCTTCCGGAAAATGTACTGGTAGATCCGCTCCAATTCACTGCAAAGGAATACAAACACAAACGTTGTAACAACATCATGACGTTAAGGTAACGTGAGATAGTGAGACTACTCGACTCATGTCTGTGCATTTTATTGACTTAGAAATTACATCCAACGGCGATAGGACAACAAATAAGTTGAGAAACAATTTGTACTAATAGCACCAAACTGAAATATTACTCTTGAATAATGGCCCTGGATGGAAATCAAGGAAACCCTTTCAGAACAAGTTCATCGCACAATAAAAGGTGAAATCCTACTTAACTGGTTCTGCAGTACCAATGACTGATCAACCGCTGTAAACAAAGCTAAACAGAGACGAGATCACAAGAATAGCTAAAAGTGGGGCGTACGATTTTTGGTCGCTGGCAGAGGATTATCCAAAACTATGGAACAAATTACCCGATGTGTGGCAGCAATTAGGGTAAGGGAGGCTCTGATATCATGTTATTTAGGAGAGAGAAAAGTGTGTAAGGTGTTATTTTAACCTTAACACATGAGACCTTTATTTATATTATCTATGCTTCAATTATATAACCAAATTACCCGATGTGGGACTAACACAAACTACTCAAACTATTCTAACATGGAGTATGAGGAGGCCAGATTGGCAGTTGCAGGCTTATGGCAGACACATATAAGGAGTGTTCAAATTGAAGAACACAAATATGGGTATGTAGATATGTGTAAGTAAGGCTTGGTTGAGTGGGGTTGCATGGCAAATACATCTAGGCCCAGCCCGACTAGTCCAGGCTAAAAAACTTAGACCAAGCCCAGCCACAGAATTGAAAGACAAAAGTGACGGTGCCTGTAAAACCTGGGACCACCCTCAGAATGTTTGGTTCGGACTGTCCAATTTGCAGCCCTACAAACGACAAAATTACTCCATTTCAACACATGCAATCTACAAGATATTTAAAAACTAAAAAAAGTAACAAACCCATAGGCGAGCCACACAAGACAAACATAATAAGGAATGAAAAAAAAGGACCAATAATCTAATATTGAAACATTTATTTGTCTTTCCCAGGCACAAATTCTAATAACATGCAAACATGAGTAATTAAGATAATTAGAAGATATAACAAGAGCAAAGACTCAAACCTAAGACGTGGCTAATCTTTCTTTTATCAGCATCAGATGCGGGGGATTGTTCTAAATGATGGCTTTATCTTATCCAGAATCCAAGGACAAGGGTGCTAGTATTCGTATTCACTAAATTCGTTTTCTATTTGCTGCAATATATGGTGTCCTTATATGACAAAATGTTCGGTATAGATACATTATACGTAGCTAATGATGAATGAACTGCGTCACCAATGGCACATATAATGGGTGGTCACACACATATAATTGGTTCCTATGAATCACAATTACAGAAAACATAGTAGTATGATAAGGAAACAATAAAAACATAAGACAGCTAGAATTCTTTGATAAGCTTGCTGGATCTGTGTTAAGCAACATGTCAGACACATCACATACCATACCATGGTACAATGCTCTCACACTGGTACTTTGCACATTTACAAAGCCCTAGTATGTTAAAGCGCAAGGGAATACAAAGGATTGAAACCAGTCGCACAGGAGAAAACGAAACACAAAACTATTAAAACCAAACTATAGATACTTACGTGGATTAAATATCAAAATGAGATCCCCCAAACCAATATCCTTTCGCAGTTACTCCCACCTCAAGATCTTCGTACAACAGGGGCAAAAATCTTTTCCTGTTACCAATCATGATTTCTCCTCATCCCATCACTAGTAAAGTTACCAAACCTTGAGGGTGAATATCTGTGCTGATAAAATCTGGAGGATCCATTTGAAGCTGAATCTCCAAAATAAAGCTTTTGTGTTTTTCTAGATGAATGAGAACTTGAAGCATGACCACTATTAGATGAATAGTAAGTCTTATTCCACTTATCATTTGATGTTACCGGAGATCCCCATCCATGCATTTTGGCTTTTCCATGGGAAATGTCTCCAGGATCTTCAGTAATCCAACCACCCCTTCGTTTTACGTTAGTTGGTGTTGTAGTAACGCCTTGGTACTGAGCTTTACTCCTACGACCCTTCCCACGATCAGAAGGTACAGACCTGGCTCTCACGTCATCTCTATATGTGTCAAAAAATTTATGAGCAGGGGTTGATAATTCAAGATTCCTCTTACGAACCTGTGTAAGGTCAGCACATCCCCATCATTAGAAGACCAATTAAACACCTATTTAAATTGGTAGCGAAAAGCAGCATAAAGAACAGAGGATATTGATAACACATCAAAATTCATAGGTCATGTCTGATCACAAAAGAAAGAACATAGGACTCCAGAGATCTGTGAGGCCACCCTGCTCAGAGCCCCAAATGTACCTTAGTTGAACTTGTGCATTCACGAGCAAAATGTCCTCCTTCGCCGCACTTGAAGCATGAACTAAGTGACTCTGCTGTAGTTCTCTCACCATGTGCCCCTCTGCATTCCTGCATGTATCGTGCTCCAAGTTAAACACATATGGAACTTAGAAGAACTGAGAAAATTGTCCCAAAAGACTGTCAAGTTCTTATAGACAAAATAAAATTAAGACCAAATGTTTATATGCTAATTGACAGACGAGTATAGATTGCTCACTAACAAAACCTTTATGGACACCGCAACGTTGATTAAAATGAATAGTCGCAAAATCTGAATCAACTCAGGAAGTTCATTACAAGGTGATACCCAAAAACAAGTCGAGACACATGAAAAGCAAAAGAGATGACACATTCAATATCAGGTGCAGTATTATTCCAAAATCTGTGGTTATAAAATTAAGAACCAGCAGATCATCTAATTCGAAAGCATAGCAATAGGGTATGATGCTCATTAAAATTTGAAAGAAAAATCTTTGAACCTAAACTTGACTGTAAGGAGTGAGAATAACCACAGACAAAGACAGACAAAAGTAAAAGGAAGTAAGCATACACAAAGGTCATGTCTGATCACAAAAGAAAGAACATAAGACTCCAGAGATCTGTGAGGCCACCTGCTCAAAGCCCAAAATGTACCTTAGTTGAACTTTTGCATTCACGAGCAAAATGTCCTCCTTCGCCGCACTTGAAGCATGAACTAGGTGACTCTGCTGTAGTTCTCTCACCATGTGCCCCTCTGCATTCCTGCATGTATTGTGCTCCAAGTTAAACACATGTGGAACTTAAAAGAATTGAGAAAGTTGTCCCAAAAGACTGTTTTCTTATAGACAAAATAAAATTAAGACTAAATGTTCATATGCTAAATTGACAGACGAGTATAGATCGCTTACTAACAAAACCTTATAGACACCGCAACGTTGATTAAAATGACACGGGAAGTTCATTATGAGGTGTGATACCCAAAAACAAGTCGAGAAACATGAAAAGCAAAAGACATGACACATTCGATATCAGGTGCAGTGGATTCTTGTACACATAAACCCCATACATATTATTCCAAAATCAGCGGTTATAAACTTAATAACCAGAAGATCATCTAATCAGAAGGCATAGCCAATAGGGTATGATGCTCGTTAAAATTTGAAAGAAAAATCTTTGAACCTAAACTTGACTTTAAGGAGTGAGAATAACCACAGAAAAAGACAGACAAAAGTAAAAGGAAGTAAGCATACACAAAATCCATTACATGACGTGCATCTACAAACCCATACCACCTCAGCGAGGCTGACGACGTATCCGCTTCTTAAGCACAAAACTAGATATATAATTCAAACAAAAACAGTCTCCATCTCCATTCTTTCCACACAGCTGGTGTCCTTAACAGGAACAATTATACATGGCGAGAACTGAATTATATAGTATGTGTTGGATAAAAAACAGGAGAAGTGCCAGGCAGTGAGGAACAGAAAGAACCAACAGGAGCAGATTCCAGAAGTTTATCCACCAGAACAAGTTTAACATGTTGAAAAAGTACTAACCAAACTAGGATAACATTATCTGAATAAATTTGGTGCAACAATATCTTTCAAATACTATCATACGAACATGACAAAAATCTATAGAGGGACATCCAAAGAGTTCACATTGAAGTTGACACGGACTGCATAAGTAAACTTAACATATAGTTCATTATAAACAAACCAATGCCACCAAAATCCAAATACAAAAGAGTCGATAAAAGTACCAAACCGTTATGGCCCAACTGACCACATCTATAACAAGAAAGTACTCCTGGGCCAGTATCAGCAAAATCAGCACAACAAAGATGGCCAAAGCTTTTGCAAATGTAGCATTGAATTTCCTGATAAGTTGAGAAAAGGAGGTTAAAAAAATTCAAAACAATTGCCTATACGCCAAGAATTTCAGACTAATCGACGAACTCAGATAAACTTTTCAGTATTAACTCACGCACTGGCGTGTATACATTGATTAATGTATATCTGAACACAAAAAACTAGACTAATTGAGTACACCTTTAAATCATCACGACAATAATCATTTCCGCATGAAAACAACTCATGACCAGAGTCTCCACATTTTAAGCATATCTTTGAACTCTGAGATACCCGCTTGTACTTTTCCGGGCAGTCTTTTGCACGGTGACCTCCTTTTTTGCAGATAAAGCAGTCTTGTCCCTGAACATACACACAAAAAAGCACTTAAAGGCCACACCAAGGATATTAGAGCTCCAAATCATTATAGAACTACATCAAAAGCCCAGAAGAGGATGGTGTGCAAAAACATAAATAAGTCAAAGTACTTGACTTATGGCCTGTGAACAGATTGATTTGCTTCCAACTTTCCTACGGGAGAAGACAAAAAATTTCCAAGGAGATCTAAGAAAATATTCAGACAACCAATGTGAGAGTTTGCCTGGTCTTAACTAGTTCCATAGCACCACGTAGGACCCGCCTCGTATCAAGCCTTCTAGTAATCACAATGAGGAGAGGTAACTGAAAGGCTTAGAGGTGGACTGGCCCTCCAAAGTCACATGAGTGGCAAAGCAAGAGGAATCTTTTGGGGGAAAGGAAAGCCCAATGATATGTACCTTCGAAGGAACGGTGTTAGCGCCATGATTATCCCTTTTATTGGTATCTTCTTTGTATGCATTAAAGGATTTGTTCCTTCCCAAGTCATAGAGTGGTTTTTATAGCAGTTTTGGCTAGCGCATGATGTAGTATATACATCGTGCTACATTCAAGGTTGTGCCCCAGCTGCCTTGATTTATATGCTTTACTTTTACATATTACATATACATGTTTAGAAATACCCACATATCAGGACATGACCAACTTTCCCACGAGCGACTCTCAACCAAAATTCCGTACAGAGCTTTGGTGGAGAGTTGCGAATCTCTATTGACAAGAAAAGGAGGGAATGCCCATAATTCCTTCTCAAAAGACACCAATATTTTGTTAAGCAAATCTGTAAATCATTTGATGCCCGTAATTTTAATAAGTTTTGTTATTAAGTCCATTTTTAGCAGAGGCAAACATGTAACTGCACACAATAGCAACAAGAATTGTCCTCATCTTTTTGTCCTACTTCTTACATAATTGGAACTTTGGCATTAACAGATCATTATTTCTGTTCAATGATGAAGAATGCATCACCAATTTGCGAGTTACAAAACCTAAGTAATTTCTTTGAAATCTTGTAAGCAGTCATAACTCTCAAATCTAAGAACAAAAATTGCCTAAACCTCCTCACAGCTGAAGAATTTAGATATTTCTATTTTCTCCTTTTTCCTTTTTCTCTCTAATGCGTAGCTATACTTCCTTAATCTAGTTTAGTGCCCATGGTACAGTATGAGAGAAGCGCAAAGAGTAGAGAAACAATTCAGCTTTCCGCAACTTGAATTTCAAAAAGACAAGAAAAAGACCAGAGTCAAATCAGTAAATAACTCACCCATGAAAAGGACACCTCGACTATCCATTACCCAACTTAACTAAAACATTATTCAACTTGGCCAAAAGCACTAAACTAGACAGTGAGAGAAATAAATAAGAACCTTCCCGTCAACTTTTTCCATCCACAAACCTTTGTGCACTGCCTGGCATGGTGCTCCAAACTCCCACAAACAAAGCACGGCTTCTTCCTCTTAGCTAAGGTACAGTTCACCATTATATGACCTTCTTCACCACAATTATAGCATGCTCCCCAACCACTGTCTGGAGGATCAAAATATCTAGGCCCACGCTGCAGAACAATCAAACACAGATGCCACTCTAAGGCTAAGCCTTCAACTGAAATACCTTCTCTGTTTTTCTTTTTCACAGTGACATTAAGCATATCATTTCAACTCACAAGAAGCTTTCGCAGCACAACGTTATCAGCTATCTCAGCGGGATTTGCCTCCGCAAGCTGGTTACTCTCTGCTGCTTTGCTTGTCTCAGCCTCTTCTTCCTTTGCTACCACAACCTAATACATTTTAAGCTGGAAATAGTTCACAACGGCCATAATAACAAATTGCAAGCACAATCTTGGATAACGATCAGATAGCGATAATTCTTATTCAAAATCCACACAAACAAAAAAAAACTTATCTAACAGAAAATAATTCTAAAAATGTCCCAACAAAGATATATGCACAAAGGACTTTCCATGACCTGAAAACATATTAAAGACTACAATCTGCATCTTAAGTACATATATTAAGAGTCAGAAGAAAAAAGTAAAAGCTAAGAGCATGTAAAATCTAATTCATTTCCATATGATTTCCCTAATTACCCAGCAACCAAACAGGGGTTTCAGTTACAAGAAAAAAAAACAATGAAAAATTGATGCACAATCAATTTCGCAAACCGGTTTGGGAGCTTACAGTTTCCTCTTGCTTTTCAACCTTCTTGTTCTTCTTACTCTTTTCTTTCCTACTTTTCTTCTTCGTACTCTTTGATTCTGGCGCCAGAACCTCGGTTTCTTGTGAAGACGAAGAAGAGATGTCGATTGGGACGCTTTGATGGGCGTTAGTACAGGCTCGCAGCATTGCTTTTTCGACGATTTTCAAGCTCAGATCTTCGTTGGCCTCTTCATCGTCGTCGCTGCCACTGCTGAGTACGATTGGAGATTTTGTTGGCTTGAACTGTTCCTGTTCCTTCTCTCCTTCTTCATCTTCGTGACGTAACGTAGCTGCTTTTAGATTCTTCTCTCTCTTGCCCATTGGGGTCAGAGACGAGGAGGAGAGTTGCAGAAGCGAAACAGGGAGGTGAAAGCCACGGTTTATAAAACGAACCGCTTCAAACCCTAAACCGCTGTAAAACGACCCTTAAGGGTGCGTTTGGTTGGATGGAATAAACTTTGGAATGGTATTCCAATGGAATATCTATTCCGGTGTTTGGTTCGTAAATAAACGAAGGAATGTGTATTCCAAAAGGAATAACTATTCACCCAAATGAGGGAATACATATTCCATTAAAAAAGTCTGGAATTATAATTCTATTCCTGCCCCATTCTATACTCGCTCATACATATCCTCCATCTTTTTGAACCCGTCCACATCCCCGAGTTACAAATCGACATCTCTCTCTCTCTCTGAACCAAATCGACGATCGGCTCTCTCTCTTTGACTCACAAATCGACGATCGGCTCTCCTCTCTCTCTCTCCGACGAGATCTGTTTCTACATAGATGGAGTTGCGTTTTTTTATTTTATAGGGTCTTGTATCATATTTTCGTTTGTCTTGATTTTATACGGTTCAGAAACTAGATCTGAACTAACGCTTGAACAATTTTTAGGTTTACTTCAGATTCTGGTTGATTTGGTAATCATCATCTCAAAGAAAGCTAAACCAAGTGCATGCAGCACATCTTGAACGTTTCACAAATTTCTGTAACATATTCTTACACACATTTCTCTGCACCTCAATTTAAGTTGGGTTTTGCTCGAGTTCAAATTACACACTATTAGTATAAGTTTGCAAGTTGAACTGGTGTGGTATTGTAAATTTAAGTCCTGTCCCTCATGGTGGAGATTTTGAAATTCCAAGTTTCAGGCCTCAAACATCAGAGAATTTGTTGCAAATTGGGCACCTGTTGCTTTTAAACAATAACCTTAGTTTATGCAAATTGGGCACCTGTTGCTTTTAAACAATAACCTTAGTTTATGCAAATTGGGCACCTGTTGCTTTTAAACAATAACCTTAGTTTAAGCATCATCTGGTTGTATCAGGGCACCTGTGTGAGAGTATTTGCTGGCAAGCTGAACTGATTAACTTTTTCTTCCCTTTGTGTATGTTTTCTTTGTTCTGTTCTTTGGTGCGCATTGATTTTTTCTCTCTTCGTATGATTAGGGGACTTATCCCATATTTTTTTATACTTGCATTTTTTTTTTTTATTTACTTGTGTGAAGTTACAACATTCTCTTTTTCTTGTTTAATTTTGGAGTTGGATACTCTCTGATCTCTTTCTTAAAGGGATTGGATGGTCCTGCCCACCATTTGTGGGCCCTTACCAGGCTTAATTCGATGATTGAAATTGTTACTTCTTAGACCTTGTTAACATTTGCTTTATTTCCCACTATTTAGGTGATGCTGATTTGCCTCTCTTTGGTGCCTACTTATGCTGGCTTATATTTTTGTTATTCTTTTTCTTTTTTCAGCTATGGCATGGCTTAGTTTATCAAAAAAGAAAGTGAAACAGGTAAAATTTGCAATGGCTATGCAGTGGTGGTTGTACATTCTCCATTTACTTGGGCTATTCATGGAATTAGCATATAGAATGGTTGAAAGACAATGCATGCAGTGGATTAGGTTTAGGTATCGGTTAGATTTCTACGATAATAGAGATGTAATTGAAAAATGGGTGTATGAAAGTGATAGTAAATGTATGAATGATTTTAGAACGCCTAGGCGGCCATTTGTGAAGTTGTGCCACTTGCTTAGCTCAATTGGGAAGCTAGAGCCAACTAGACACATGTTAGTTGATGAGCAAGTTGCAATTTTTTTGCATACCCTTGCTCATCATATAAAAAACAGGACACTTCAGAATGATTTTCATCGCTCGGCAGAGGCAATTAGTAGGTCTTTCAAAAAGGTTTTGATTGCGGTTATTAGGCTACAAGGGCATTTGTATAAGAAACTTGAACCAATACCAGAGAACTCCACTGATGAGAGATGGAAGTGGTTTAAGGTAAATGATTTCAATTTTTTTCTCTTTACAAGTAACTATTTTATAACCCAATCTGACCTCCCAACACGTTATTCCTATTTTTATGATGTTTTGTAGGGATTGTGTGGGGTATTTTCCAAGAACTACAGAAGACAAACAGAATAGCTCGTCCAGAGCTACCACGTGGCATGCACGGGGAAAGTGACACGGAATAGTACACCAACGACCACCACGCCCATAATCCAGTAATAAACCAAATCAGCCCGCTCGTCGTGTGGCACAGGTGGAACGGCCCAATGCGGGATAAACCCTAGTAACAGACTTTCCTTACGAAGATAAGGAAAGGAGGGAATATTCGAAGATATTCCCAGAATCAGTTGAGCTTGCGAAGATAAGCACAATCTTACTCAGAGATGGAAAGCCAGTCAACATACTAAACAAGGAGCGAACTCCCATGTAGGGTAAAGCTCCGAACGAGCAATATGCGGCCATCTTGGCAAGAATCCTTATCGAATAAGGATACAGACTCATGCAGGCTACGCTGCCCAATAAGGAAGAATCCTAAGCTTGGAAGGATTCCATACGGAGGGGAATTCCACAGGGAATGTAAGTGCAAGTTAATCGACTATATAAACATATGACTCCGAAACACTAGAGGTATGCAAAAAACCCATTCTCATACTTACACACTCGTTTCAATTACCCTCCAGTTCGTCAATACTAACTTAGGCATCGGAGGGCCCTTGCCACCAAGAGGCAGGGGTGCTCTAACAGTTTGCTCGTGTTGCAGGATCGAGGTCGCTCCACTAGAAGAGGATTTGATCTCATAAGAGCAAGGAAATAACTTCATGAGTTTTTCCCCTCTTACAATTGGCGCCGTCTGTGGGAAACTGCAAGATTAAAACCCCACCGAGATCATCCATGGACGATCGTGATCTTCACACACTGCAAAAAAGTGGGGCCGGGAGGGATCCTTCTCTAGAACCACCTGACGATCCAAAGAAGCCTCCCCCCGCGAGGGTGGCGAGCCAGGTGGAGCGTGTGGAACATTCCCAGCCTGGCAGATCCCGAGAAAGAGATTCGAACGTCCCATCACAGAGGGATCAACGGAGGAATTCCCCGCCATGCCACACCTCAAAAAAGACAAACTCTCGGGTGAGGCGAGACAGGGAATATGCAGAAAACTTCGTGCGGAGGTAACAGGAAGTCTCAGACCTGGCGCGGCAAATCGCTCAGGAAGAGGCTGCAATAAAAAATCTGAAGGACCGCTTACGACAAGCGGAGGAAAATCTGAAATCCAAGTCCCAAGACAGAGGTAGGGACAAGAGGCGGTCGGGGAGAGAATCCTCGCCGAGAAAGGCCGACTCCACTGCCAGGAAGAGCCCCCACCGGAAGAGAAGGGCCACGAGTGAATCCCCGGACAGCAGGGGAAGAAGGAGGCATGGGAGGGACCGATATGAGAGGTCCGATTCAAACGAGCACTACGACGGGCGCGAAATGGCCCGGGAAGCTGCTAGAAAAGCCCTCAACCACGTGGCTGCTTCCCCACTTGCCAAGTGGATCCAACGGGCGGACCCACCCGCCAGGATCAAGCACAATCCGTTCGTGCTGTATGAAACCACAGATGACCCGGTAACTCACATCCAGCACAACCAGCAGGCGATGTTTATGCATGTTAGGGACGACGCCCTAATGTGTAAGATGTTTCTGTCAAGCCTGGGCAAATTGATCAACAGTTGGAAGCAACTCTCTGAGGAGTTCACGGCCCGATTCCTGACGAGTCGTGCGGCACCAAAAACTTTTGACATCCTAACTGCTATGGGGCAGAAGGAAACAGAAAGTTTGAGGGAATATTCTAAAAGCTACTGGGAAGCCTTTAATGAGATTGAGGACTGTAACGAGGAGTACGCTATAACAACTTTCAAGACGAGCTTGCCTGTTAACTCAGATATGAGGAAGTCCTTGATGATGAACCCAGTCAGGACAGTGGCGAAGCTCATGCAACGTATCGAGCAACATGCGCTCGTCGAGGACGACCGTATGAGAGAAAGCAAGAAAGAAAACGCAGGGCGACCTGCTACTCCAGAAAAGAAGTTGGCGGAGCAAAAAAGTTATAAGAGGGAGTACCCAACCAGCAAGAGGGATAGTTCGTCCAGCCGAAAGGATAAGGCTGCTATGGAGACCCGTTCTTTCCACAGCATTTACACGATTTTTAATGTGCCAATTTACAAGATGTTGTACAAGCTCAGAGACAAGCCATGGTTCCGCGACCCGCCAAAAATGACAGGAAACCCAGAAAGGCGGAGAGCAACAAACAAGAAATGCAGCTATCACCGAGACTGGGGACACATGACAGAAGACTGTTTCGAGTATAAAAAGTTCCTAGACGAGAAGGCAGCTGAGGGCCTCCTCGATGAGTACGTTGCAGAAAGAAGGAAAGATCAAGCAACCCTAGTCGAGGAAGTGGACTGTTTGGCAAAACCCAAGGGTCTGATCCAAATGATTCAGGGCCATGCAGCCCCCTATACCGAAAGCGAGATCAGATATGTACAAAGGCAGAGCGAGCATGCAAGGCATGTGTACAAGCTAGGTGTGAAGAGGCCTAGGGAAGGAGAGATCATGGCGCGGCCAATCACGTTCATGGACGAGGACCAGAACGGAATGACGCTGCCACACAATGACGCTTTAGTCGTTACCCTACGTTTGGGGGAATACGACGTTGAGAAAATATTGGTGGATCAGGGGAGCTGCACATAAATTCTGTATTACGACGCCTTTAAGAAGATGGAGTTACCCAGGACAAACTTAGAAAAAAGTCATACCCCCTTGATCGGGTTCGGGTCACAGCCGGTTTGGCCCATGGGTAAGGTGACACTACCCGTACGAGCAGGGTCCGTTGTGTTGAAAACAGAATTCCTGGTCATTGATGTCCCATCTTCCTACAATGCCATCATTGGCAGAACATGGCTGCACAAAATGAAGGCAATTTCATCAACTTACCATCAGATGATAAAATTCCAGGGGGCAGAGAGCATTGAGCACATCAAAGGAAACCAAAAAATGGCAAATCAGTGCTTAGTCTCGACGATCAACAGAGCTCCCAAGGCACACCTCGTTCAGACCGTCGAAGTACTCGATCAACATACATTGGAAGACGTTGGAGGGAATCCAGCCCAGAGAACTGTGGAAGGACTGAAAAAGGTTCAGCTTGACGACCAGGATCCGAAAAGGTACTTTCTGATAGGAGAGAAACTTGACAAATAGGAGGAAGAAGAGCTCGTACATTTCCTCAAGCAGCACGTTGATGTGTTTGCCTGGATGCCCCAAGAGATGCCAGGCATTGATCCCAATATAATCTGTCATCATTTAAACGTGGACCCCCAGCACAAGCCAGTAGTCCAAAAGACCAGGAGGTCAGCCCCTCAGCATGCCGAAGCGGTCAATGAAGAGGTTGATCGTCTCCTGGAAGCCAAAGCAATCAGAGAAGTGAATTACCCCGAGTGGTTGTCAAATACAGTTGTCGTCAAAAAGAAGAATGGGAAATGGAGAGTATGCGTGGATTTCACTAGTTTAAACAAGGCCTGTCCCAAAGACAGTTTTCCTCTGCCCATAATTGATCAGCTCGTTGATGCAACTGCTGGGTACGAACGAATGAGTTTTCTAGATGTCTATAGGGGATATCACCAGATAGCAATGCATGGACCAGACGAGGAAAAAACATCGTTTATCACTCCACGAGGGTTGTACTACTACAGGGTCATGCCATTCGGCCTCAGAAACGCCGGGGCAACGTACCAAAGACTCGCAACACTCATGTTCAAAGACTTGCTTGGGAAGACCATGGAAGTCTACATAGACGACATGGTGGTGAAAAGCAAGGAGAAAGCTAATCACATAGCTGATTTAAAGGTAACCTTTGACATCTTGCGACAATTTCAATTAAAGTTAAACGTTTCAAAATGTGCATTTGTGTAGACACCCCAATCTAGACCATTGGAATTCCGAGACTTCCCCGATGATGAAAATGCCTGATGAAAGCACACAAGGTGTAGACACCCCGATTTTGAACCCAAGATGCGCTCGAGCATTCCCGATGATGAAATGGACCAATTGTGCTTACCCGAAACTTGTGAAAATGGCTTGAACTTGATTAAAATTAACCAAACGTCGCCAAATAACCCAAACTCAACCAAGCATTGTTAAACCAAGTCAAACCACCAATCTGCCATCAAGAACCTTGAGCGCTCAAGCTTGAGGCTTTGAGCGCTCAACCCTGGGAAAAACACCTTGAGCGCTCAAGCCCACGGCTTTGAGCGCTCAACTCTGATCCAGTCAGCAACTTGCAGAGTATCTCATCATGAGATTTTCTGCATGGGAGCGTCTTGGGTGATCTTCTATGATCCTTATACGTACAATACACTCTACCAACTCTAAAAATACACCTAAAACTACTCCTAACCCACTTTCAAATACAAACCCACTTCCTCTCTCTCCTCTCTTCCCTCCCACTCACTGCCTACTTAAACCACTCACCACCCCTGGTTTTAGAGGTTACGAATTCTCATACTCCAGCTCTCAATCCACCCAGAAATCGTTCATCACTCTCTCTCTCTCTCTCTACAAAACCATTTACATTCCATCAAAACCACTTACAAAAATCACTCTTCAAACTCAAAATCCGATCTTTTGATCATCAATCAACCTCACACACTGCACCACCCATCCTGAATACTAACCAAAACATCCATTATTGTCCACCCCCAAACCTACAATCAAATTCAAGCCTTCAATCAAGTGAAAAAGGTAGTTAAACATGTGATATATTCACTGTTTTGATCCTTCTGAGGGAGACCAGTGAGTTCAAACAAGTTCTTTATACTTGCATTGAACTCATAAAGGTCTAAAAATTGTTTTAAAAATACTTCCAAAATCTGCAGTTTCAACAGGGGTTGAGCGCTCAAGCCTTAGGCCTTGAGCGCTCAATCCCAGTTCTGAGCAGTTTCTGTTCTGCTAACTCTTGTGTTTTCCCTTGGTATTGATCATCATTAAATAGTTTGATATGCTCATGTAACCTTCATAACAGTTCATTTTCACCCAGAAATCACTTGCATGAGTATAGATTAACTATTTTATGATGATCAAGCACCAAAACCTTTGAAAATCTTGTATTCGAGTGCAAAACAGTGACTGTTCAACCTCATAAATCTTCAGTTTATGTATTTATGATCATTATGAAGTATCAAAAGTTTGCTTGAAGGTCAAAAATCAGAAAGCCAGATTATGGCTTGAGCGCTCAAGGTTATGCACCTGAGCGCTCAAGCTGTTCTTGAACAGTTTGATACTTATGCTTTGTTCTTATAGAGTATTACTGGAAATTAACTGGAAGGCGTGTGTGAGTTGTTATCACTGTGTTCATGATCTGGATACCTCTCTTTCTTCCATTCCTAAACATTTTCTTCGTCAATTTGTGGTGATTCTCTTCTTTTCGTCATTCTTTCAGAGATCACACTATCTGTTTTCTCCTGATTCTCCATGAAAGATGTTTTATTAATGTTTGATCATGCAAAGAATGAGAAAAGAAGTGATGAAAGGGATTGAATTCACAGAAGTCAGAAACTGGTTTGAGCGCTCAATCCATGAGCCTTGAGCGCTCAAACTGGTTTGGAAGGTTGAGCGCTCAAGCCATCACCCTTGAGCGCTCAATCCCTATTCTGGGATCCAGATTGCAAGCCAGTTTAGTGATTCTCATGTTCATAATTTCTTGAGTTGTACGGTTTCTGTTGTGGTTTATTTCTGTGAATATTTGTAGTGGTTTCGTTTATTATTATCATCATTCTCCATGTAGATCACGTGCACGAGCATCCACCGTAGAATCGTATCTCTTGTATATCTTGTTGTTACGTGATTCCCATCCCCGATTCCCCATTTACGTGAATAAATCAAATTTCAAACATTTTTAAAATCCCACAAAATATCGAGTAGAGACCGGTTCACGGACCGGGCGAGAGGGGTGCCGTAAAACCCTTCCCCTCTCGTAACCAAACCCCCGAATCCAAGAAATCTTTGGTTCCGCTATGATCAGTGAAATCTTTTTCAATGGGCAAACGAGTCATGTTTTTATCGGTTTCTCGGGTTCGGACCTCAAATCCGGGTGGCGACTCTAACAATCACAATCTTTTCGAAACGCGAAAACGCACCGTTTTCCAGTGGGCCGTCCACACAAGGCTTGATCAAAGACTTGAGGACCCCACCAATAACCTTCCATAAGATTACCAAAACATCCCTTGGAACCCCGGAGTGGCCCAAAACCTTAAAACACATGCACCTGGATTACTCATTCAAACACCTGGATTGGCTAAATCCAGGCGTCCAGAGGGAGTCCAGGCGCCTGGATTCAATCCAGGCGCCTGGATATCAGCCCAGGTTGAGTGTAGTTTAAGTTGATAGTGGGCGGGAACGGTATCTTGGGTGGATTTGTTGCAGAATCAGTTGGAGAGGGGTGTGAGAGAGATGATTACCTCTACATTTTACCCCCTAGTTGACCCCTCAACCTTTCTAAGGGTTCAAGTGGCTCACTTTGAACCCTTTGTTGCCTATGTAAACCATCTTTCTTCTCCATTTTGAAGGGAGAAAAACTCACTCTCTCCATTGCTGTTATGCTGTCAAAACTCCTCCAGAAACTTATTCCTAGTTAACCACTCTCAAAGTTCTTCACTTACACCCTCATAAACCCATTTCTACATCACTTATACTCTTCATATCATACCTTCCCTACTCAAAATTCCATCAAATCCCACATACACTGTCCTTATTAGCCAAATACACTCAAGTCCAGTAGCTATTTATTCATAAAGCTCATCTAAAAACCCATTTCAAGTCCTTTGATCAAGCAAAAAGGTAGATTCTTCTACCAAAATGCCCAAATAGGCCCTGAGGGGAACTCAACCAAGTTCTTACTGGTCTTCTATACTAGTGGAGGGCTTGGGAGAGGTCTGACTCACATAAAAAAAGAATCTGTTTTATGCACCAGTGCCTAATCCAGGCGCCTGGATCATCTCTTTCCAGGCGTCTGCATTGAGTCCTGGCACCTGGATCCCCTCAATACAGGCGCCTGGAATCCCTCCATTTGGTCATGAATTTTGCTCCTTTTATACTTCAATCTGTCCATGGTATATCATTTGCATGCACTGATTTGCGGTTTATACTTCAAGTTCTGATCCTCATTACCCTAACCATTTAAAATGTTTGAGGTGATAATCATATTTTATAAAGAAGTTGCATGAGAAAAGAATGTTTTCATAAGTTCATATGTCATTTATGGGTCTGATTATCAAGTCTCAAATGAGTTTAGGGAAGTCCTTGTGTCATCAAAACATTTCCTTGTTATATGGTCCAACTATTAGTATTTTCATTGCATCATTAGTATGTATTCATTTTTATCTCATTACTCCACAAGGTCAAACTGCACAAATAGCATGTTATATGCATGAATGAGATACATCTGGTTTAGAATATGTTTAGTGCATTGCATTTCATCATTTAATCATTCATGGTCATACATTTTAAAAGCTCTAGTTGTGCCATGTGGTTTATCTAAAAGGTTTATTTTGTCCATAGACTCACTGAATATCATTTAGAATGTGTGTGAATGAATAAAGGGTATTTCATTTAGTGCTTACTGAGGAAAATGAAGCTTTGTGGTTGCAGTCTGGTAGGCCATCCAGGCGCCTGGATTGTCCCATTTCAGGCACCTGCATTCAATCCAGGCGTCTGGATCTGCCTAATCCAGGTGTTCAGTATGCAGTCCAGGTGTGCATGGTGTGGTATTTGTGTGTCCATTTTGGGATCTTTCTGAGTCATTTAGTCATATTTACTTGCATTTCATTGAGAGAAATCTCATTTTCATGCATTCATGGCATTTGCACATGTATCCACATTCATTTCATTGATCTTTTTGATACATTTTTCGTGTTTTCACATGAATATGTGTACAAAGTCCATTCAAACAACATTTCCAAAATCCCTTAAGCATTTAATAGAGACCGGTGGTTTCACCGGGCGCGAGGGGTGCTTTAAATTCATTCCCCTCGCGTAACCTAGCTCCCGGACTCGAGAAATCTCATTTTGGCGAGGCCAGTAGTATATTTTTCATTTAAAGGGCAAAAGAGTCATTTTTCAAATGGTTTCTCGGGTACGGTCCATAAACCCGGGTGGCGACTCCATTCAACCAATCAAAACCGTTTTCCAAACAATCAATTTCGTGGACTTACTCCGCGGGGTGTTCACAATTTGGTGTAAGCTCAGGAAAGTTCTCGGGCCACTTGGTCACGGAGCGTGGCATCGAGCCCAATCTAGATCAAATTACAGACCTCCAGAGACTTGAGAGCCCAAAGACAGCCAAGGAAGTGCAGAAGTTGTCAGGCATGGCTGCGGCACTAAACAGGTTCATTAGTCGCTCGTTGGACAGGTGCAGGCCTTTCTTCCAGCTGCTGAAGAAAAGGAAAGGGTATGAATGGGGACCGGAGCAAGAGGAACCTTTCAAAGATCTCAAGAAGTATCTCGGAACACCCCCGTTACTGTCAAAACTAGAAAAAGGAGAACGGTTGATCCTCTACCTAGTCGTCTCAAAGCATGCAATCAGTGCAGCCCTCCTCCGAGTGGAGGGCGCAGAGCAAAAACCAATCTACTTCGTAAGTGAAACTCTCCTGGACGCACACACCAGATACCTCCCCCTTGAGAAGCTCGTTAAAGCTTTAATCATGGCTTCACAGAAATTGCCACACTATTTCCTGGAGCACCCCATCACTGTATACACTGAATTTCCTTTGAAAGCGCTGCTTCGAAAAGCAGACTTCTCTGGGAGAATCTCCACCTGGTCGGTAGAGCTCAGTCAGTACGACATTGATTACCAACCAAGAACGACCGTCAAGGGCCAAGTGTTGGCAGACTTCGTAGCTGAGTTTACCCCAGCCGAGATTGAGCCTCCCGTGGTTCGCGAACATGAACCAAGTCCTCAAGACGACGAACAAAACAAAGAAAGCTGGCAATTGTTCGTTGACGGATCAGCATGCAACAAAGGCTCAGGGGCAGGAATAGTGCTGTTTACTCCAGAACACCTGATGCTCGAACAATCTGTTCGTTTGGGCTTCAGCGCAACAAACAACGTGGCAGAATACAAGGCCCTCCTAATCGGGCTCAAGAGTGCAAGGACCCTTGGGGTCAAGAAGTTAAAAATCTTCTGTGATTCTCAGCTTGTGGTAAATCAGCTTATTGGGGGTATCGCCCTAAGGAACGAAAAGATGGCGGCCTATGCAATTGATGTGTAGGATGTGTTGGCAGATTTCGAGGAAACAAAGATAGAGCAAATCACTTCGGGACAAAACCCTCAGCCCATTGAGTGAACGGCCATGGTACAGAAGTTCTTGCATGAAATACATGTCGGGACGTGCGGCGGACATGCGGGAGGGAGATCAATAGCGCACAGGGCAATAACCAGGGGTATTGGTGGCCATACATGCAGGAAGACGCAAAGGTGTTCGTCAGAAGCTGTGAAAAGTGTCAACAGTTCAAGCCAATAATCTGGACACCGGCAGAAGACCTGCAACCCCCTCACTAGCCCATGGCCGTTCGCTCAATGGGGGCTTGATATCATAGGGCCCCTGCCCATGGCAACAGGCAAGAGGAAGTTCTTACTAATGAGGACAGATTATTTCACCAAATGGATTGAAGCAGAACCGCTTGCGAAGATCACTGAAAGCAATGTGGAGAAATTTGTCTGGCAAAACACCATAAAAAGGTTTGGGGTACCCTATTGCATATTTTCGGACAACGGGGCGCAGTTCGGGCCAAAATTCGAAGCTTTTCTGTGCTCAACATGGGATACGGAAATACTACTCAACACCAACATATCCTTAAAGTAACGGACAAGCAGAAGCCTCCAACAAAACAATCCTCAAAGGAATTAAGCGAAGATTGGAGAAAAAGAAGGGAAGCTGGCCCGACGAGCTCCCAATAGTGCTATGGGCATTCAGGACCACACCAAGACGTTCAACGGGAGAGACTCCATACTCCTTGGCTTACGGTACTGAGGCCGTGATCCCCCTCGAAGTGGGGTTACCAATGAACAGAACGGTATTGGTAGAAGCTGGTGGGAACGACCAAGCTTTGGCAACAAACCTGGATCTCACAAAAGAACGACGAGAAAGGGCTTTGGTCACACTGGCAGCCTACCAACAACAACTTTGCAGGACTTACAACAAAAAAGTCCACCCCCGCAAGTTCGGAATAGGAGATCTTGTGATGAGAAAAGTGGTAGGGAATACCAAAAAGGCATCGGACGGAAAGCTTGGGCCAAATTGGGAAGGGCCCTACAAAGTGGTTGGTATGGCAGGGGTCGGAGCTTACAGGCTTGCAGATTTAGATGGAAATCCGGTCCCCCGCCCATGGAATATCCAGAACCTTATGAAATTTTTTCCTTATATTTTCTCTTTTCTCCTTTGAATAATGCCCTGAAAGGCAAAGTAAGATTTTCTCCTTGGTCAAAGTAAAAATTTTCTACCTTTATTGAGAATAAAGTAGCAAGACTATCATGATTGCGAATAAAATCATCTACTTCTTCTTTTGCAAATATGTGCATTACTTTACTTTGAGTAAATATGGGCTTTGACTGTACGAACAAAACCAATATTAGGGGCATGATACACTTAATCAATCAGAATGCAGCAAACATTGCATGTCCATGGCCTCATCCATGATTAGGCGCGAATATGTCTATGCTCGTCCGTGGCCTCGCCCACGGTTAGGTGCGAATATGCCTAAAAATTGTCCATGGTTAGGCGCGAACATGCCTAGACCTTGCAGCGAATATTGCACCCCGTGGCCTCATCCACGGTTAGGCGCGAATATGCCTAAAAATTGTCCATGGTTAGGCGCGAACATGTCTAGACCTTGCACCGAATATTGCACCCCGTGGCCTCGTCCACGGTTAGGCGCGAATATGCCTAAAAATTGTCCATGGTTAGGCGCGAACATGCCTAGACCTCGCAGCGAATATTGCAACCCGTGGCCTCGTCCATGGTTAGGCGCGGATATGCCTTAAAAATCACTCATGGCCTTGTCCATGATTAGGCGCGAATATGCCTAAGCACGCTTGTGGCATCGTCCATGATTATCCAAGGTTAGAATATATCTAAGCCTAACAACCTATGTTGTCTGCCCCATACAAATTTGCCTAAATACAGGAACATCTAGGTTCCAAAGTATTTGCCTTATTCGATTCTGACTAAGTGCAGGAACATCTAGGTTCCAAAATGTTTGTCTTATTCAATTATGACTCAGTACAGGAACATCTAGGTTCCAAAATATTTGTCTTATCTAATTTGGGCTAAATGCAGGAACATCTAGGTTCCAAAATATTTATCTTGTTCAATTCTGACTAAGTTCAGGAATGTCCAGACTCCAAAATGTTTGTCTTATTTAATTATGACTTAGTACAGGAACGCCTGGGCTCCAAAATATTTTCCCTATACAGTTTCAATCAAAAGCAGGAAGATCTGAGTTCCAGAGTGCAAAACTCAATGGCTCGAAGTGCAAATGACCAGTCAAGACACAGAGAGGGTCAAATGCAAACTCAAGTATCCAGAACTTGCTAAACTACCATAATAGAGTCAAAGTCATGACAACGGGCAACCAAATCTTCAGCCCACCTAAACACCACGAAGGGCGTAATTACTAAAGTTTCAAAAACATGACCACACAGGGTCAACACGTCCAAATCGCCACGCAGAGCATGGGACCAAAAATTGTGTTAAAATATCATAAAAAGTCAGGGAATGTCAAGGATTGTGATTAAACAGATCAAACAGGCACAAGGCCTCTTCACTGGGCCTCACGGACCTCAGTGGCAGAAATGTTACTTGAACAATCGCCACCAGTGGAGGGGAGATCAACCCGCTGCTCGTCAGGGACGGATGTGTTGCCACTAGCAGGGATGTCTAGGAGCATTAGATGGAACACACATACCCGTCCAAGTGCCATCTGTTGATAGGCCTAGGTATCGAAATAGAAAAGATCAAATTGCTACAAATGTCTTAGCAGCATGTACCCCAAACCTTTAATTCACTTATGTGTTACCTGGTTGGGAGGGATCAGTAGCGGATGGAAGGGTGTTACAAGATGCAATTAATAGAGCCCATGGTCTAGTTGTTCCACGTGGTAAGACACCATGACACCAAAACAAGTATAATGACTTTTGGTTTTGAGGTCACATACACTAACATAATTTTAAACTATTCATTTGTTAAGGTACCTACTATTTGGTTGATGCGGGGTATACCAATTAATCTAGCTACTTGCATACTTTTGTCACACTGATGAGATTCTAGTAGCAGATTCATTTTCTGTCAAATTCTGGAGTTGAATTCATATATCTGTCCAGTGGGTGAATTCATTTTCTATCAAATTCTGGAGTTGTCATTACTGTTGCTACCATATGTTGAACTCTGATTTCTAGCTGCTATTGCTGTTCCATAGCTGTTATTCAAAAGGGTGCTTTCTATTTTCCCAATCTCTGGTGATATCTCTGCAAATTGTGGATGGTGCAAATGATTGAAATTATGTAAATCAAATGTTGAGTGTTGTATATCAGCTTTTGCATCTTTATAAGTATATATGTTGCATCTTTATAAGTACATAACATATCAAGACGTTAAAGAAATATGTTACTCTACAATTGTGGTATTGAATTTCTATTCTCATGGTGATTCCGAGCCATAAGGATGCAGCTACTTGGAGAAATAGGAGTTTCCCACACTTTGAGATGCTTTTAACTGTCTTTGGGAAAGATCGTGCCACAGGAAAGAATGTTGTTACCGTTGAAGATGTATTAGAGGAGGAGAATAAGAATGAAAGCAATTGTGATACAGAAAATTTAGGCATTGGTATTGAAGAAATGGAACACTTCTTGTTAAACAAAGAAGAGAGTACTTCTCAAGGGAAAAAGAGAAAGGGGGTTGATGATAGTTTGGATGCATTCTGTGAAGCAGCAATGATCATTGGTTCAAAGATTGAAGAAGCGACTGAGAAGTTTAGTGAAGCTCTTGGCGTGGATCTTGCTATAGCTAAGAAGAGGGATATGATTAATGAAGAGCTTCTGAAGCTTTCAAATCTATCTATGATTCAATGCCATAGAGCCTTGCTTGCTATAGCTCGTGATCATGAGATGACTGGGTGTTTTTTTACCTTGAAAGATGAGGAGAAAGAACCTTTTGTGAAGTCTTTGCTTAAGGGAGAGTTTAATTAACTACTTGATGTATTTATTTTAATTTGCTTCCAACTTAGTGATATTATGACTTTTGCTATTGGAAAAGTACATTTTGGTAGTTATTGTATCCATGCTCATCTCTTTTTGGTTGAAAAAATGCAAAAAGATCACAATAGTGGTTGTTAGAACAGAAACTACTAAGAAGCAAACACTCATCAATGAATTGAACTCCTGCCAAACCACTACACGCAAACCCCAACAAGCAACCAATCATCCAGCGGTACATTAGAACCCCAACAAATCAACGTCCAACAACCCCACAAACGCTAAGCCCAACCGCAACCAACCCAGAATCGTCATTCCGCAACCATCTCAACCAAAACCAAACCACAAAACATACCCAAAATATAACAATAGCTGAGAAATGAGCGTAAACTTGGTGAATAACCGTTGTCTGGATCGCATCCATATTAACGGCGGTCGACACAAATCAGTCATCAAAAAGCTAGTGCGAATGTGTAATAAACAATGTGCTTGTGCACGCATTACTAAGGGAAAAAAAAAAAGACGACCAAAGAGGCGATAAAGCTGTCATCTTAACCCAAACTATAGCCATCACACAAACATTGCCACATTACCATCACCTTAACCCAAACTATAGCCATCATCTACACACATACATAGATTCGATCGGACGCCAACCCCCAAAACACATGCATCAAATGGCGAGAATGCAAAAAAAGATCTTACTGAGGGCCCTAAAACACCTACATCAAAATATTCATGCAACAAATGAACTAAACCACAAAAGATCAAAATAAAACTCGTCGGAAGATAAGACACAACAAAATATCTAAATATGCGTGCAACCAAAACAAACCCACTATGTCGGAGATCCAAATGTATGGCGACAAAGGGAGATTGATGGTGACGAGGAACTCAAAATGATGGTGACACGGAACTAGGATTAACCGCGAGCGGAATTCATAACAATGCTTAGATCTATGGAGAAGGGCGAACGATGATGAGAAGATGACACGTGGAATGTGCGACAAAGGGGATTGGATGTTGGGATGGTTGGTGATAGGTGCTGAAAAGCACCCGTTAAACCTCGCTAACTTGCACTTTGTTAAACCACTTAGGTTGTTATTTGATTAGTGATTGTTAGTTATTGGTGTTACAGGCTCCGAATGCTCAAGGACTTGGAAAACGTGCTTTGGAGTGGCTTAGAAGCGTCAAGGATGCGAAGAGGAGGAAAAGGGGAACCAAGAGTCAACTTTCTAACTTGGTAGTCCACCGCTTTCCCCGTCCGGACTAGCGACTCCACAAGCTTCAATGAGCAACTAACTTGGTAGTCTGGACCACCATTTCCCTGTCCGGACCATGACGATGGGAATCAGTGAATTTATGTATTTTTATGTAATTTTTAGGGCTCTAAGTATAAATAGAACTTCCTAACATTGTTTTAGGGGTCCGAACTATTTTTAGAGGCTTCTTTGAGAGAGAAAGCTAGGGTTCTACATGTTCTTCGCGCGTTCTTCGAATCAAAGCATGTCAATCATCTCCATGGCCGGCTAAACCCCTTTTCTAGGGGGAGGATGAAGCTCTACACCAAGTAACCTCATTTTTCTACATAGATTATGGTTAATATTTGGATCGGATTATATATTCAGAACTCGGTTTCATATCATCAATGGAATCGTTCTTAATTCTTTCAATCGATTGAGTATTTGTATTCATGTTCAAATACCGTAAACATATAATTGTTTTCACTGGTGCGATTGGAGTTCTGAGATGGATTATGCTTGTAAGACGGATCGTGCCGGGATAGTGAGACGGTCCGTGCTATGGGATAGTCCATGCCTTTTAACAATCTCTATATTTTCTTGACGATTATCGTTAGGGTTTGCAAGCCCTAGCGATAATCCTTTGCGATTCGAATATTAATCATGTCTATGTGATGCTTGGTTATGCAGTAGGAGTGGATTCTAAACCCTAGATCTTTTTCCCAAACAGTTTCACAGTTTTAATTATTGCGTTCTTTAGTTTAATTATTGCGTTCTTTAGTTTAATTATTTCACAGACAATCAAACCTCTTTTTACCGAATTAAATTAGAAGTTCATTGGAATTAACGCAACTCAGCCAATTTGTCTCAGAGGATCGACGCTCGGACTTAACTGCTATTCTCCGGAAGAAAAGTTAATTCCTAGTTATTAAATATTTATTTTTGACTCGGCACGACACAGTCAAATTTTGGCGCCGTTGTTGGGGACAATTTGCACGGTTGCTTAGTTTCGATTAATTTTTATTTTTAATTCTTAATTAGGGCTTTTTGATTTTTGTTTGCTAGTCATAATCAGGGAACAGGTAGCGAGGCGTTCAATTGAGTAGGATTGAGCGGTGAACAGCATTGCCGTGATATAAAAGCAATATCGTTGCTCGTTGTAAGTCTTGTTTTTCTTCTAGTTACTTGTCTCTGTGTATGTTTGGTCGTCGGTCTCAGAAACCCGAACTCGCTCCTCTCGATTTGGATATTGGAAAGAGACGTACGGTTAAGAGTGAGACTAATTTATTTTCAATGGGGGATGTTATAAATGGTGCTAACCTGCCAGGTGGTGCTAATCTGCCAAGGGGTGCTAATCCGCCAGGGGCAGCTAAGGCAGCCCTTGCCCCATTGCACACACACTTCTTGCTATTGTCATATGCCACACCATCATGCATCCAGCTGCCACCGTTCACAGCGACTCACTATGAGATTAAAGCTAGCATGCTGCAAGCGTTGCCCAGCTTCAAAGGGGACCCTAATGAGGATCCCTACCAGCATATTGACGAGTTCCTAACCATAAGCTCCACACTTCAAATTCATAATTTTCCAAATGAGGTGCTTAGGTTAATTTTATTTCAATTTTCACTAAAAGAGAATGCCAAACATTGGCTTAGTACCTTACGCGCAAACTCGATAACTGGCTGAGGGCAACTACGAGATGCATTCCTTAAGAAATATTTCTCCATTGGCAAAATGACTTAGTATCGAAAACTGATTACTTCGTTCTGACAAGGTGACAATGAGCCTCTTTACGAGGCGTGGGAGAGATATGGTAATCTCACTAGGAAGTGTCCACACCATGACATACCTATGTGGCAGTTGGTGCAAAGCTTTTATGATGGGTTGAATCCCCATTATCGAATGATGGTTGATGCCTCATGTGGAGGCTTTTTGATGAATAAGGATGAGAAGTCGGCATGTGAACTTTTCGAGACAAAGAGTGAAACTTCCCAACACCATGCCACCTACAAGCACAGTGATATGGCAACCATCACTACTAGTTTTTCAAAGGCACGAGGTATGTATGAGGTTAACCCCTCTAACGACCTCGGATTCAAAGTAGACACTCTTGCTGAGAAGCTTGACCAATTTCTTACTTTGGGGTGGACTTCTACCCCACCTCCTGCCTTCCAGGAGGCTTGTTCTTTATGCGCAAGTCCATCCCATTATATTATTAATTGTCCAACTGCTTCTCAATTTCTGGGCTTTGTGCAAGAACAAGTTAATGCTGCGCAGGGGTACGCCAACGCACAGTGTTTCACCACACCGAGTAACTTTCGTGGAACCCACAAGCACAGGGTAGTACTTTCACCCCACAGTTTAGGCCATGGTCCACACCATTCAATCCTGCGGCTTATCGCTATGCGAACTACCAGCAGACACCCCCTCAGCAAGCACCAACCCAGTCCTCGAGGGACCCTTCCTTCGAGGATAAGTTTTTGAAGGCACTTGAGATGATGACTGCGACCCAACAGCAGGTGAATTCTCATTCCCAGTCCATCTCACGGATAGAGGCACAATTGGGCCAATTGGCCAACACGATGAACCGCAGGGAGGAGGGTAGGTTGCCTAGTCAGCCAGTTCAAAACCTGAGAGGTCAAAACCAGTGTGAGGGTAATCAAGAGACTGGTAACTTCCAGCAGGCAAATGTTCTGATGTCCCTTTGTAATAAGCAAGAGGTCGAAACTCGACCAGAGAAGCCACAAAGCAAAGAGCACCAAGCTCTCTCCCTATCTGATTTCGGGGGGGGGGGGGGGGAGAGTTCACATAGCAAAGAGGCAACCCCTCCAATCACTACTTCACCACCCACCGCCACAACCATGGGCTCCATGTCACCATCCTACGTGCCTAAAGCCCCATTCCCCACTGCTTTAAATGGGCCATCTCCCTATGCCAAGCAGCCAACCTCTATGGAGGATACTCTAGAGATATTCAAACGCGTGAACATCAACATACCCCTCCTCGAGGCCATAAAGCAAATTCCAAATTATGCCAAGTTCCTAAAGGACCTCTGCACTCACAAGCGAAAATCTCGGACAAATGTGTCCAAAAAGGTCCTTCTCACCATGCAAGTGAGCTCTGTTTTCCAGTCTCTCACTCCCCCTAAGTTACAAGATCCTGGCACACCTACCATTCCCATTGTCATTGGTAGCCATTGTATCGAGTGCGCACTTCTAGACTTAGGGGCTAGTGTCAATTTGATCCCTTACTCAGTGTACGAGCAGTTAGGACTTGGAGAGTTGAAACCCACGACGGTAACCTTGCAATTAGGAGACCGATCTATAAAGATACCACGTGGTGTAGTTGAGGACGTTCTTGTCAAGGTCAATGACTTCCACTTTCTTGCTGATTTTATAGTCCTTGACATAGAACCGGTGAACACCCTTAGAAGGCAAACTCCTGTTATACTTGGCCGTCAGTTCTTGGCGACGGCCAATGCTAAGATACATGTGAGAAGTGGAGAGATGGAGGTCACGTTTGGTAATATGACTCTTAAGCTCAATGTCTATAATACCGCGAACAACCTCAAGTGGAGGAAGACTGCTTTGCAGTCGATGTTATCGAAGACCTTGAGGAGAGGGCATTTCCTTACAGTGTCACTGATGACTCGTTGGCCGCATGTTTGGCACATTTTGGTTTTGAGGATTTCGACATTGACAAGTCCATAGAAGAGGTTAACACTTTACTTGAATCCACATCCCTCATGGATATCTCTCTTCGGGAGTCCAAAATTGAGCCTGTTCCCACTTTTCTGGGTGTCCCCAACACTTCTATGGAGTCTTTAGTAGAGTATGACTTGCTACCTTTATCACTAGAATTGTGGACTCCATGTGTAGAATTGGTAGATGGTTCTTGTGTAGTTATTCACGCAGTGAATGGAGGGGCGGAGAGTGATGAGATGTGGTGCCCGGTCTTAATTAGTGGGGTGAGTGTTGGGACCTCACCCTTTAAGCACATTTTTCCGTTGCATAAAGATCTTAATCCTATGGTGACTAGAGGCACAATTCTGACTCGATTATTTGATCAACTGTTTTTCATTCTTGGAGTTGAGTCGAATGATATCTCTTGGGATGATCCATATCTTGTAAATTTTAAAAGGAGGATTAAATCTATTATTTGAGCATTAAGTGTGAGGTTAATCACGACAAGTGTAGGAGACTATAAATCCTTGGAGTTTGTGATAACTCCAGTGTTAGCCGTGCTCGAACGGTTATTAATGGTCCGGTATAGCCACCTACTTTCTAGCCTTAAGTATGTGTATCTGGGTTTCTAACAATCTTATTGTAGTGCCTCGAATAGTCATTAAAGACGATTGGCTTTGATTTCTTTAAGGAAAAACCTTGAGTAATTTAACCTGTTGAGTCATGACTTACCCGGGATTGTTATGATGACCTTCTCTACACATATTTAAGTGAGAAATTAGGGAGAAAAGTAGTACCCGTATCTTTCGCGTGAAGAAAGAGGAAGGAGTTTACTTACTTTTGAGTCATTTTATTTTTAGTTTTGGTGTTTTAGAATTAGCGTTTTGCATGTTCGTGTTTAGACTGTTGTTATTCTTTCTTTTGTCGTTTGTGGGGCCTAACATGTGCAGGTCGTTGTGCTCAAGTTGGGGGGTAATGCCCCGTGATTTTTAGCCCGTTTAGTTCTCCTTCCCAAGGTGATCTCTTTCCTTACCTTTTCATTATTTGTCCTATCCTTTTAGTGAATGGCATTCAATGAGGACATTGCATGATTTAAGTTGGGGGAGGGAACGCTTTGTAGTTGTACATATTTAGAGTCTTGAAAATAAAAAAAATAAAAAAATAGTAAAGGAAAAAATCTTAAAAAGTTGGCTCCCTGGGCATGGAATTTTGAGTTTGTTGTGCTTAATTGTTGATTGACTGAGTTAAGGCGTGCTGCTATTGCATTGGCATGTCTTGTGCCACCATAGTTCTGTTTGCTAGTTTGTTTCAAGGGAGGCATCAAGGCACTTAAGCATGGCACAATTGCACGTCACATCTATTGGGTTTGATCACTTGTGAACTTTGCTTTGCTTGTTCTCAAAGGCTATGATTAGTGGAGACTTATACCCTAGTGAGCTTTCGTGCCTTAGGTTTCTTTTGGAGAGGTGTCGAAATAACTCTTTGTTTGTCTCGAGAAGAACTAAATTTGTTGTCAATCTCATTATCTTTTGCAAAGTATTGAAATTGCGTGTTTTGAATATCTCTCGGGTTTGGTTTGTTGCTTGGATGTTACACCCCTAGGAGATGATCACGGGCATTCTTTTGGATACTTAAACCGGTTTGTCTCTCTTGTTTACATTATCCCTTGTGAGCCATTTTGAGCCTTAAACACTTAGTCTTTTCTTTGTTAAACCCCACCTTCCATATTGTGTTTTGAGAAGGGCAAGAGTATAGAGGTTTAATTTTGGGTGAAATGTAGCTTTGGTGCTTGATTTGTGGTGTTCCCAAATTGAAGTGAAAGAAGTTTCAAAGAAAAAAAAGAAGAAGCAAAGAATAGCATATGTTGAAAAGAGGGGACACCAATATGTAGAAAGAGGATTGGTTAAATGGTGGTGGAATGTTAGCGATGCAGTGGTGTTGGAATAATGTTGAAAGGGGCACACATTGCATATTTGCCCTAAGATGAGTGTCTTGTTATACTTTCTTATTCTCGGACACATGATTGTTTCACCCTAGCCTTGCGAATTTATCCATTGCCTAATGTTATAACCTTGACTAAGACCTGTTTGATTCTAAGGGTGTTGGGGTGTGGATTGATGGATTGAGATAGTTCTAATACTTGATGTTCGTTCATGAGATTGTGTGTCCACCATATAGAGCATTCTTTTCGTGTCATAGTGTGCGGAGTATCTTGCTTCATGTTTACAAAACCTCCAAACCGCACACTTGAGAGTTCATAATGCACCTTGTTTCGAGCGATTTTACTTGTTGAGTGCATGACACGGTGAGAATTGAAGTCGAGGCTCGGTCCAGAGAGAATGATCATTCTTTGTTCACTTGTGATCAAGGCCCATATTCACACACGCACGCTTCACTTAGGTGCCATGATTTCTTTCTCTTGACTTAATAGCATTCGGAACTATGTTGGCCTATGTTGTCTTTGTGATAGCTCCACGTTCTTGGCTTGTGATGTTGGCAAGGGTATGACAGGTTTCAGATTTCATGTTGAGGGATCCCTTTTGTTTTGTGGGTGCTGAAAACCCTCACGAGACTTCACTCATCCTACCGGGGCTGCCCGGGGGTTTAAAAGAACTATCACTTAGTTGCATTTAGTTAGTAGTTTAGTTTTTCTTTGCTAGGGACTAGCAAAATGTAAGTTGGAGGGTGTGATAGGTGCTGAAAAGCACCCGTTAAACCTCGCTAACTTGCACTTTGTTAAACCACTTAGGTTGTTATTTGATTAGTGATTGTTGGTTATTGGTGTTACAGGCTCCGAATGCTCAAAAACTTGGAAAACTTTGCTTTGGAGTGGCCTAGAAGCGTCAAGGATGCGAAGAGGAGGAAAAGGGGAACCAAGAGTCAACTTTCTGACTTGGTAGTCCGGACCACCGCTTCCCCCGTCCGGACTAGCGACTCCACAAGCTTCAATGAGCAATCTAACTTGGTAGTCCGGACCACCATTTCCCCGTCCGGACCACGGCAACGGGAATCAGCGAATTTATGTATTTTTATGTAAATTTTAGGGCTCTAAGTATAAATAGAACTTCCTAACATTGTTTTAGGGGTCCGAACTATTTTGAGAGGCTACTTTGAGAGAGAAAGCTAGGGTTCTACATGTTCTTCGCGCGTTCTTCGAATCAAAGCATGTCAATCATCTCCATGGCCGGCTAAACCCCTTTTCTAGGGGGAGGATGAAGCTCTACACCAAGTAACCTCATTTTTCTGCATAGATTATGGTTAATATTTGGTTTGGATTATATGTTCAGAACTCGGTTTCATATATCAATGGAATCGTTCTTAATTCTTTCAATCGATTGAGTATTTGTATTCATGTTCAAATACCGTAAACATATAATTGTTTTCACTGGTGCGATTGGAGTTCTGAGATGGATTATGCTTGTAAGACGGATCGTGCCGCGATAGTGAGACGGTCTGTGCTATGGGATAGTCCATGCCTTTTAACAATCTCTATATTTTCTTGACGATTATCATTAGGGTTTGCAAGCCCTAGTGATAATCCTTTGTGATTCGAATATTAATCATGTCTATGCGATGCTTGGTTATGCGGTAGGAGTGGATTCTAATCCCTAGATCTTATTCCCAAACAGTTTCACCTTTTTAATTATTGCGTTCTTTAGTTTAATTATTTCACAGACAATCAAACCTCTTTTTACCGAATTAAATTAGAAGTTCGTTGGAATTAACGCAACTCAGCCAATTTGTCTCCGAGGATCGACGCTCGGACTTAACCGCTATTCTCCGGAATAAAAGTTAATTCCTAGTTTTTAAATATTTATTTTTTACCAATATTTGTTTAATTGGGATTCTCAATTAGTTAGTTGTGGGAAAGCCCATGACTTATCATGGACTACTTATTAGTTAGGATTCTCATACGGCTCTCTCTCTCTCTCTCTCACGGTAGTCTCTCCATCACAGTTTCTATGGTTGTGTTCAGTTTCTGTTTTGCACTTTTCAGTTTACAACTTTTTTTTTGGGAAATGTATTGAAAGTTTAGCCAACAATTAGGTTCACAAAATTTTGACCCAAGTAACCTGTTCAGATTTGGGCCCACCTCTAGAAATGCATTGAACTTTCGTCCCCCGGCCTCATCTCTCTCTCTCTCTCTCACAACATTTTGGGCCTAGATTCTCTTATCCCAATAACCACTCATGCTCAAGAAAGTAGTCAACTTGTACATTGTGGGCCCACCTCTAGAAAAAATATCACTCTACCGAAATGAAAAAGTTTGATTCAAATGGCAAACCAAACACAACCTATATTTCTCGCAGAGTTTCCTTCCCTCGATGACATTTGTTTCCCGGTGTTTACGAACTTCTGTTAACTCGCTAAATCGTCGGACGAAAGGTAGGAAACTCAAAATTTACTTTTTACTAGGGTTTATTGCTTTCGTGTTACATGCTTAGTTTTTATATCATAGGGGGAGTGGGAAAAATAAAGCAGTATATATTTATCTTGGGATGGTGATTCATTAATGTTACATTTGCACAAAAGAGAGATTGAACGTTGGAAAAAAGAAAAAAAGTTTGTGTACACTATTTCTATTTTTAAGTATTCAGATCATTTCAAAACAGAACCAAGGAAAACTCAAAACAGCGAAGTTTTAGATCTGGAAAAGTTAAGCGGTTTTGATATAGAACCTGTCTCAATCTGAGATTCATAGAATTAACTGTGGTTTTTTGAAGTGACTACACTGTGCAGTTTAGGGACAGATTCACTGTCAAGCTTTAAAACCCGTTTTTACCTCGTTTAAGGTTAGAATTGGACTTCGAGTGAAACACAAAAGTTGTTCCAGACTTGATTAATACGATTGCCAAGTTTTGTAATTTTAGAGATTGTTTACCATTTTTAGTGACTGAATTAGTAAGCATAACATGCCTTGTAGATTTTCATTTACATCATTGTATTTCATTTCAATGCTATATTTGGATTGATGCAATGATTAGACTCAATTATGCTATTAAATATTGTCATTAATTGAGTAAACGGTTAAAAAGAAGTGTGGTTTATTTATTGAACTTGTGGATTTGGGAGCGTTCCATCCGGTACGGGTCTTGAGCCAATCGCAATGCCCCGAGGTCTCTACTAGCAGTTCCATGGTCCAAAGAGTTAGGAATGGTGGATGGGAGCTAATGGAGTGGGAATAATGTGGATGGGAATTGATGCCGGATAGAGGTTGTTATTTGGTGATGTTGTTGAGCACATGGTGTGGTGATCGGTCGTGAGTCATGTGCAATATTCCCTGAGGTAGCTTTGCTGTGTGATCGGGCACCCGAGAGATACTGTGAGTGGGAGCAAGTGATGGTTAGTGAAATCAAGTAAAGTGATGGATGATCGTATTGAATTCAACGAATCTATCAAGTTGGGATATTATCTTTTAGATTGTTAGATTCTAAAATTATTATTGTCAGTCTTGTTACTTGCTGCATGAGTAAACTTTTATAAATGGGTAGTTTTGAGTGTCCTACTGGGTGATTTTCACTCACGGTGCTATTGTGGCCCTGTTTACGCCAAGTATTGAGGATAATGGTGAATACGAGGAGCCACATGCAGAGTATGAGGCGACGGAGCAGCATGATGGAGATGGACTACCAGAGCCATGGCTCTAATAGTAGTTTTACTGCTCAAGTTTTATTTAAATTGAACATTTATTAAATTTTAGGTTTTCAAATAGTTGTTAAGTTTTCGGACAATTTCAGTTGTAACAAGTTAGTTAGTTTTCTCTACCATGGGCTAATTTGACGATTTTAGTATTAAACGAAATTTGTTTATTTTGTTAAATAAATTGTAAAACTATTTCTTAATGTACCCTATTTTTTGGGCATTACAAAATTCATCCCCAGTGTTCAGTTTCTAAGTTTTGTATATTTGTTTGGTTGATGATTTTGCATTGCACCACTTGAGTAACCTTCATCGACACCAAAATGGAGTCAAGTTATCAGTTTTGGAGTCCCTCTCCACAAGGGTTCTCTAATCTCCTCTTGTGGGGTGTTTCAATTTTGCGTTGGTGGTGAAATAAACCTCTGGATGATGTTGGGTTGAAATCGAAGTAGTTTTTCGCTGATGAAGCCAAAATCATTCTTTTTTTTTTTTCCATATTGGGGTTTGGAGAAAGAAGTTTTTGGCCCTTTTTCTTCTTTATATTTTTTTAATTTAATTTGTTTTGTTTCTAGCTGTTTGGTTGTGATGTCTATTGGGATCTCTAGAGGATATGCGCTTGGTGAGATCAGCATAGCAATATTTTACTTCGAGATTTGAAATTTGGGTTGAACTCAACCATCAAGTGTGTTACCAGTTAGAATTCATGGTAAAGCACTTGGGCACCGTGTTTGATGAGATATAAATATCACGCTTATACGTGGATTCATGTTTTTTTGACCTATCTAGCATTTTTCTTTTTTTGTGCATAAGAATGACATTTCGTTGTTATCAATAAAAATACTATTTGCCAATAAATAAAAAAAGTTTTCAAGACCCTTGTGCGATGTATTGGAGTTGTTGGATAGATGTGTGATCACTTATTGTTCTTTATATATCGAGCTGCTAGGGGTACCGAAGCATAGGTACATATTTCGTACCGACCGGCTTCGAGACATACTTGTGGGTTCCACACACACAATCCGAACTGTTTATTCATGTTAGAATGTGTTGTGCCAAAACTCGAAGTAAAGAATATAACCAAACCAACAAAAAAACAAGAGACAAGGATTTACGTGGTTCCCTCCCAAGCACGAAGCTCTAGAGGTACGTCCACGGGGAAAGAGCAAGAGGATTCACTATCAATGGGGAGAAATTACAAAGAGCCGGTTATACCCGTAACTCTACTTGAAGCATCCAATAGATATCTAGGAACAAATCTCTATTAGAAACCCTAACAGAGCATCAAAGTCTCACATACACGAAAGAGACGACTCCAAACCCTAGATATCTCAAATCCCAAGTCAAGACAAAACCCTAGGAGGCCACAAGGCTCCTATTTATAAGAAAGTATACAATTTAGGTAAAAAAACACATTAAAACGCGCAGCCGCCGCCCCGTTCGACCGAACCAAACTTACCTGGTCCGGACCCGAGATGCTGGAGCAAAACTACACCAACCGGTACCCTTCGTCCGGACCAAGAAAATTCCCCGTCCGGACGAGAGATGCTGCAAGCTCCCAAAACGTCCCAGATTCGCTGGTCCGGAATCGACTTCCCTTGGTCCGGTTCAGAGATGCTGAAACTGACATTTTCGCACCAAAAATTGTACCTTTCTTCGAACGCCTTGAATTCAAGGCATATCTCCAACAATCTCCACCTTGACTTGAATTCCCTTCCAAGCCAACAACATAGTGCAATCCTCTCAACACTCGCTCTTCCCCTCAATGCTCCTCACGGGGCAACCCCATGTGGGGCGATCACCAACGGCACCAACTTGCAAGGCTCAAGCACCACTGCTTGACCTTGTGAACATGACTGAGAAACCCAACCGCACGTGCCACCAAATTGAGCCTTCCATCTTCCCACGGGTACCGCTCACCCAATGCATCCCTCCAAGAATGCCCATGAAGATCCGCTCAAACTCCTCCCGGAGTTAAAAAACCAAGTAAGCAACCGTCTTCCACCAATTGTCGACCCAACGCATCCATCCCTGATGCCAAAGAAGACGTGCTCAAACTCCACACGGAGTTAACTGACTCTACCGCAGAGCGCCATGACCCCACCACGGAGCCTTGTATGCCCTCTCGCATACTCCCAATAGTTGAACTAGAATTCAGAACAGATGAAGCACCCACAATCGTGCTACCATCTAGTACATAGAGATTGCCCAATTTATGACCCTTCAAGAAAACTTGAGCACCCAACGACGCACTCAAGACTCCACCTTCACAAGCATACTTCCAACCCACAGAGTCAAGAGCACCCAATTAGATGAGGTTCTTCTTCAATTCTGGTACATGCCGAACACCAAATAAAGTCCTCACAAATCCATCATGCATTCTGACTCTAACAGTTCCAATTCCAACAATTCTACAGGGAGTGTTATTCCCCATAAGAACTGTACCACCGTGAACCGCCTCATATGCGTCAAACCAATCTCTGCGCGGACACATGTGGTAAGAACAACCAGAATCCACGTGGCACCCAAACGGACATCATTGACCCCCATCGAAAGAGCAAAATCTGAACCATCGGAATCTTCTACAGTAATACCAGCAACAACTGAACCATCCTTCTCTACAGACTTGTCCCTATTTTTTCGGATAATTTCTCACCATGTGCCCAAATTTCTTACAGTAAAAACACGGTACTCCATCCAAATATGTGGTTTTAGAGCCAGAAATTCCCCTACTGCCCGAAGCCCTCCCACTAGTCTTTCCTCGCACCACCAATGCTTGATCATCATGAACATTACTCTCCCCGGATACTTTCTTCCTTAATTCTTTAGAATATAAACTAGATTTCACATCCTCCATGGAAATTGTCTCCTTCCCATATAACAAGATAGTCACAAAATGCTCATACGATGGAGGTAAAGAACACAAAACAATTAGGGCTTGATCTTCATCATCAATTGAAACATCTATATTTTTTAAATCCATTATAATTCGATTCAACCCATCTAAATGGTCTTTTATGGGTGTACCTTCCTTCATACGAAAAGTATAAAGTCGTTGCTTCAAGTACAACCGGTTGGTTAGCGATTTTGTCATATAGATGCTCTCCAACTTCAAACAAATCCCGGCTGCCGAATCTTCCTCCCCAACCTCGCGAAGCACATCATCGGCTAAGCACAATTGAATCGCACTGAGTGCCTTTGCATCAAGATCCTCAAATACACTATCCTGCATATCAGCAGACTTCTTCGATTTCCCCACCAAAGCCTTGCTTGTTCATTGTTGCACCAGCAAAGCCTTCATCTTGATACGCCATAAACTGAAAGAAGCGCTATGCCCATCAAACTTCTCAACATCGAAGCGAGTCGCCATTGAAAATGACCCCGAATGCACAAACGCAGCGGAAAAACACAAGCCTCGGTTTGAACCCGGAGCTCTGATACCAGTTGTTGTGCCAAAACTCGAAGTAAAGAATATAACCAAACCAACAAGAAAACAAGAGACAAAGATTTACGTGGTTCCCTCCCAAGCACGAAGCTCTAGAGGTACGTCCATGAGGAAAGAGCAAGAGGATTCACTATCAATTGGGAGAAATTACAAAGAGCCATGTAGACACCCCAATTTGGGCCCACGAAAATCCATAGCATTCCGGATGATGAAAATGAACTTTCAAACATTTTTTAGAGCTTAAAAGGGATGATTGAAATTTAACCAAAACCTACCGAAATACTTCCAAACCAAAAACCAAAAGAAACCATTGAACCCATTCCATGCACCTGAAGCGCATTTGCATGTGCCTGAAGCACCCTCCTTCAGGTGCCTGAACCTTCCTCATGCACCTGAACCATTCCCCTTTAGGCGCCTAAACCTTCCCCATGCACCTGAAGCATCACCTTTAGGCCCCTGAACCTTCCTCATGCACCTGAAGCCTTTCCTTTAGGCGCCTGAAGGGCTGCTTTAGGTGCCTGAAGCTCTTTTTCCAAAATTTCAAAATTTAAGCGGGAATATCTTGGGTGCAATGATTATGATTCGTTTTTGCAGAATATCATCAGGGAGGAGCGTCTATACCTAAATCAGCCCCTAAAATGACCCCTAAGGCACCTAAACTACCCTTTGGAGCTCCATATAAACCCTCACACCCCTCCTTTGAGGAGGTTCCACCATAATCTGAAGGAAAGCACCCAAAATCAGTCATTTCTCTCTCTACGAAACCACTAAAATCAACCAAACATCACCTCCAATCCATCCATCTTCCACCTAAAACACATTACACTCAAGTTCTACCATTTTTCTCTCAAGAAACTACTCAAAACCAGCCTCTATTCTGATCCAAGCCACCCACCATCCATCCAAAATCCACTTCTATTGCCCAATCATCCACTTTTAAGCTCTAAAAGGTAGTGGTTCTACCAAATCAGTGTCGCAAAGTTCTTATTGAGGGAAGTCAGTAGGTACATGTTGGTTCTTGATACCAATAATGGGCTTATCATAACTTGAACACATCAAAAGAGCATTTTTGCTTGACACCTGAAGCAGTAGCTTCAGGCGTCTGAAGCAGCAGCTTCAGGCACCTGAAACAACAGCTTCAGTCCTTGTTCATTTTTATCTTTTTCCATCTTAAAATGCTTTCTCTTGGTCTATTTTTATGATGATGATGGTTTAAATCCCAGGAATAAACTGTTTGCTTTCTGTTTTCCACTCCAAAAGGTGAAAAACCACGTTTTCAAGGAAGTAAATGATCATCTATGGGGTCAAAACCATCCATTTATCTCAAAATCCCTATTAGAGGTCATTTGCTTTGCATGAATGAATTGTAAAGCCTCTGTTTTACTTTTTGAATGGATGAAAAGCATGTTTTATAAGGAATAAATGGTGTTTTATGGTGCAAATGAGCCATTAAATGAAGTTTTCAAGCTTGTTTTCCTTGCAACAGTGAGTTAACACCATTTTCCTATCAGTATCAAAAGCAAAACAAAGGTGAAAGTGGATTTGAGCAAGCACCTGAAGCAGTAGCTTCTGGCACCTGAAGTAGCAGCTTCAGGCGCCTAAAGCCCCTTTCAGGCGCCTAATCCTCTCCTTCAGGCGCCTAAAACACTCATTCAGGTGCTTGAAAGAAAATAGAAGAATCAGATTTGATTTTACCAAAAGGGTCCCTAAAAGCTTTTGTTCCATTGTACATACAGTTTGTAGTTGTTCTTTCTTTCATTCATGTCATTTCATCATCATGTTACATCATCTACACGGTCACAAACATCCACTTTCATATAATTAATTGTGATGATCTTTACATTCTTATCTTGTTCATGTGATTTGAGTTCAAGAAACAAGTGTCTTCTAAAAATCCCTTAAGTACTTAGTAGAGACCAGTTTTCGTAATCGGGCGAGGGGGGTGCCTTAAAAACCTTCCTCCCTCGTAACTTAGCTCCCGAACTCGAGAAATCTTGGTAACGATGCGCCAGTAAAAGCTTTTTCCAAAGTAAGGGCAAAAAAGTGATTTTTGAAAAATCGGTTTCTCGGGTGCGGTCCTTAAATCCGGGTGGTGACTCTAAAATCTAAATCATATTTTCAAAATCATAATTTCCAAACCATTTTTGAAATTCGGTGAATTTTTGCGGGGTGTCCACAAGCCAGTTATACCCGTAACTCTATTTGAAGCATCCAATAGATATCTAGGAACAAATCTCTATTAGAAACCCTAACAGAGCATCAAAGTCTCACGTACACGAAAGAGACGACTCCAAACCCTAGATATCTCAAATCTCAAGTCAAGACAAAACCCTAGGAGGCCACAAGACTCCTATTTATAAGAAAGTATACAATTTAGGTCAAAAAACACATGAAAACGCGCAGTCGCCGCCTCGTTCGATTGGACCAAGCTTACCTGGTCCGGACCCGAGATGCTGGAGTAAAACTACACCAACCGGTACCCTTCGTCCGGACCAAGAAAATTCCCCGTCCGGACGAGAGATGCTGCAAGCTCCCAAAACGTCCCAGATTCGCTGGTCCGGAACCGACTTCCCTTGGTCCGGTTCAGAGATGCTGAAACTGACATTTTCGCACAAAAAATTGTACCTTTCTTCGAACGTCTTGAATTCAAGGCATGTGTCCAACAAAATGATTTTTTGAGGGGCCCCACGAGAAATCAGCTCAATCGGACTTGCGAAAGTGGTTGATCCAAAATGCGGGCCCCCTTGAAAAATCATTCTAAGATGAATGAACGGTTTAGATCGTTCACGTGGGAGCCACAAGTGAGTCCCCGAGCCTATCGGTATCTATGCTTTATGTAGGCGTAGATTTATCCCATATTTATGTATCACAAATGTTTATTTATATAGGAGAGGTAATGTTGAGGATCGGCTTGTATCAAGGATAGATGGCGAGCCCTCAATGATAGTTAATACAGAGGGTACAAGCGGTACAAGCTCCTCAAGGACCTAGTCCTTATAAAACATTAGATGCTATTTCAAGTGTGGTAGGTCCACCATCAAGTGTCAGTGATACAATGGAAAGCGTATTGTGGGTCTTTAGGAAGTGCCACGAGGTTGTAGAGACCTCAAGTGATAGGAATGAATTGTCCCCTCACTGTAGATTGAAGAGGGCTCGGAATGATAGGTCATCGTGATGATAGACTATATACAGCTAGTTGTGAAGGGTCGCCATGCATTGGTTTTAAGGCTCATTGTTGTTTTCGTCTCTTGGACCTTTAGGTTGCTATGTAATGCCAAAGGAGGAAAATAAAATCAAGAAACAAGAGTGGTTGGCCTTTCAGGATAATTATAAGACTTCAAAATCAGTAATTGGTTAAATTCCTAAAACACCCCCTCATCAATTCCAATTTTCCTAGAACACCCCCTAACCTTTAAAAATGTCCATACGCACCCCCTCATCTTTCACCATTAGCCACATTGACCCCTTCTGTTAGAAATCCGTTAACGGGAGGAAGAAAATGACAAGTTTACCCTTTAAAATTTTTAAAGTGCAAAACACAACCTCTTCTCTCTCCCTTCTCTCCCCTGCGACTGATATGCTTCTCCCTCTCTCTCTCAAACTAGGGAATTACTCAGCAGCATCACCGTTCCCCCACTGCTCCTCTTCCCTACGTAGATCACAACCACAACCCACCTCTTTATGAATTCCACAAACCACAGCCACAGTCCCACCTAAAACTGCCCATTTCCAATCAACACTGCCTTTGTGATCTCTGTCCCTCTGAATATCCACAACTTAATCTCCCTCTTCTTCGCGCAATGCTATTTCCAAAGAATCATCTGAATTTTGATCGGACGAAATCTTTGTGGTGATTCTGGCCATCACTGCACTTCTGGAGAGAGGTGAATTAGACTTCCTTGCCAGTTGATATGATCTGATTGGGAACGACGGTGGTGATGGTTGTTGGTGGTTTCAATCTCCGGCTGAAATCAAAAGTAAGGGCTTCGAGTCTGCTTGATTTCAACTCGAATTAAGGGTTCGGGTTCTGAAATCGGGATCTTTGGGTTCTAAAATTGGGTTTAGGGTTTGGTGAAATTAAAGGTATTTGTGATTGTTTTGTCGTCGGTGGTGAGTCGACCCAGTCAATAAGGTTGTTACATGTGATGCCGGAGAAGGAGCAGTGGGGGAGAGCCGGAGAGGAGATGGTGGTGAGTCGACCCAGTCGGTGGGTCTGGACCCGTTTGGTCCGATGATTTGGACTTAGAAAAAATTTTCAGAGAGAGAGAGAGAGAGAGAGAGAGAGAGAGAGATGGCTATAAAATGTTATATTCTACCAAAAACAAACGGATCTTTAACAGAAGGGGTCAATGTGGCTAACGGTAATAGATGAGGGGGTGTGTGTGGTCGTTTTAAAGGTTAGGGGGTGTTCTAGGAAAATTGGAATTCATGAGGGGGTGTTTTAGGAATTTAACCTCAGTAATTCAAAGGAAAGATGGAAGCAAAACTAGTACTCAAGTGTTAATCAAAATTATACTCTACCAAGCCTATCTTAGCCATCGGAGGACCAACATCACATGCTCGGGCATTATGCACGTGAAGCTAACATAGCAGCAGTGGTCATTCCGACAAACCCCATCGGCCAAACTGTCCTTGCTGACTTGTTGCTACATCGTGCAAGTGACAGGATTCAAGGCTCGAAATTATATAGCAATCCAAAGCGCTCTCTAACCGCAACCGAGATTCGGCCTACCACACTTCAACAAATGTAACACATAAGTAAATTGGGCAATTTCAAAAAGAAAAAGAAAAAGGTATATTGGGGATTTTAGTCACTTTTTTTTTTGGGTAATTGGATTTTAGTCACTTAAAAGAATAACAAACATAATACTGTTGTTGTACTCAACCGAATTAATTTTGATACCTAATGTATAGTGTAAGAATACAAACGATTTTCTATTGTGAGTGTGTTGTTTAGGTAAAAATATGTGAAAAAATATGTGATAAAAACCTGACTCTTCCCTTGCATACAGTTTATGAAAATCGACAACAATTCTATAAAGATATATTGAATAATTGATAACTGGCCTCATAACGCTCATTGACAAATTTATAAGTTGATAAAATTGAATAAATTGTTTGGTAAAATCGGAACGATTCTACAATTGCTCACCTATTTATAATTTGTCAATAACATACCGACAGTACTAAAAATTAAATTATCTTTTTTTTATTACAAAAAATGAATTTATGTGTATGGTATCCGGCCCGTTACATTCGCTAAAGAGTATTACCCGTCACACCACACCACTATCTGGGGGATTCCACTGCACCTACATTGCAAAAGAAGATATGGTCTACGTGTGAGAGATGTTAGGAGTATATTTAGCCCCAATAATTTAGAAGCTACAGGAATGCAAACCTAGTAGGCATTGTCCAACCAAAATCTGAAGTTCTACCATTGAACCAATCCCTCATTGGTATTTTGAAAAAACATTTGTACGTTTTGCAAAATGATGCACATTTTGCACATTTAATTCATTTTCTTTACATATATTCCTAATATAACTTGGCCCCCTGAGACTCTTAATCTTGGCTCTGCCACTGTAGACAACACATATTTTTAATAGCTCAACAGTTTAATGGGTTATTTTTAGCCTTTGGCCTACTATTAGTTTCTCATTTTGTTCTCACAATTAGGGGTGAGCACGGGTCGGGTAGGGCCGGGTTTAGACCATACCCGACACCCGACCACGTCAGGTGGGAAAAAATCGCACCCGAAACCGAACCGAAGACTCTCTAAAACCGAACAACTCGGGTACATCGGGTTTGCTCCATTCGAACTGGGGAAAGAAAAAAAAAACTAAGATAGGGGGGAGAGAGAGAGAACAGACATCAAGAAAAACATCTTCAATGGATGGTTTCTCTAATATAGTTTTCAACCCCATTTCAATTCTCTAATTAACATCAACAAAGAAAATAGAATTTTACAGATTTCAAGCACAAATAAATACAGACCAGATCTTGCAAAAAAATTAAGATTAACTTACACCGACCGAATTCACGTCGAGCGAGAGAGAGAGAGAGAGAGAGAGAGAGAGAGAGAGAGAGAGAGAGAGAGAGAGAGAGAGAGAGAGAGAGAGAGAGAGAGAGAGAGAGAGGTGCAGCTCTAAAGTTCGGACGACAGTGGGCATCTGAAGTCTGGATGGTACACATACCGACTTCGTATGGGAAATGAGAGAGATGGGTTTTTTGAACCATTGAATTTGATGGGATGAGAGGAGAGGAGAGGAGAGGAGAGAGAGAGAGGAATTTTCCAAAGAGGGAGAAATTTTATCCACTGCGTACGAAGTAGTGATGGTTGGGAAGTAGGAACACATCCTTCAAAAAGGTGAAAATTACATAAGAGTCTCTTGGACAAAGTGTTTACTTGTTGGGGAAAACAAAATTTTGAAATGGAGTAATAAAGAATTGAGGCAAAACAGCACTCCCCTAGTCCCTATGCATAAAGTAATGACAATACACAGCTTTTCCACCTCCCAAGCGTAATACAAAATGTTTCTTGCACACACACACACACACACACACACACATATATATATATATATATATATATATATGGTCGGGTCGGGTTCGATGGGTTTCAAAGGTAGCAACCCGTAAACTGAACTGAAACCCGAAAAATATCAATCTTTTAACATGTATCCGACCGAATGAATGTTCAAAAACCGCCCGTTTGATGTCGGGCCGAGTCGGGTCAAGCAGGTTGACCGGGTCAGGCGGGTCTATGCTCACCCCTACTCAAAGATAATGTGAAACACAAAGGATTTAGTATTGATGAAGTGGTTTTCGGCGCTGCTCGAAGAATGGCCTGCAAAACAAGAAAGACTACGGACACCGGTATGGTGTTAACCAACCAGCCTCCGATGCCTAGGTTAGTCAATTTGTCATGTGTAGAGAGAAATATTGCTCAAGTAATTAGGAATACTAGAACAACATACCCGACTTATCGTTCATTGGAATATAGGCATTCTTGGTGGTTGAGTCCCTTTAGGACTAAGAGTCTTGACTCTTGCTAGTTGTTCTTATCCTTTTTGCTCCCTTAATGCATTGGCTTCTTAATCCCATCTGGATTTGGATTCCTAATGTCCTAGGAGTATAAGGGATAGACTTGGCAAGCCCATTGGATTTAACTTTATGTGATTCACCCCTATTGACAAGGTACAAAGTCCCCTTGGGGTTCAAAGGCCTTTCACATGCGTTCATTACACTGTCTTTGTCATGTTGTTGGACATGGCCGAGCTGGCCTTACTATACCGGGCTGGCCTCAGGTGGTCAGTCCAGCCTTATCAACTATTCCCCTATTTCCGAGGAACTAGGTTGATCAGGGAAGAGGAAAAATCTTTTAAATTTTGGCAGTTACTCCCCCTTTTTATGCTTTGTGCTGCATTTAATGCGGGTTTTAGGGGTCACTTCGTGGTCTACATGGCCTAATCTCCATCGCAGGACGTGCCTTTTTGGTGAACGGCCAAGATTACTTCTGGGGAGAGAAAAAACCTTTAGCTTTCTACTCCCCCTTTCATTTACTCGAAATCACTTGGAGAAAAAACTTCATTTCCTTCTCCATTCTTCAACGAGGCAATTCTTGAAGAAATCCCCCTCGTCTCTTTCCAAACTCAAAGCTAGAAGAATTCTTAGAGTTTCCCCTTGGTACATCGTTTATTCCTAACTCTTTTTCCTTTGTTCATGTACTTCGATCATAGTTTAGTACCCTTAGACGCTACTAATCCCATCAATCCTAAATAGGAGACCCCTGAAGAGTTTATTGGCATTACATTGCTTCACTTTGTAGCTAACCACTACCATAGTCCTCAGACTTTAGATTTTGCTCCTCTGTCTCTGAATTTGTAAAACGATATTTATAGGGATATGTTATACTTTTTTGCCTCCGAATACGGTGTTTTTTCTTTTTTGTTGTTGTTGCTGTTGGGATGGAATATGATGAACGGAAAGCAATTCCATTCTTCCCTATAGGTTCAAACAAAGAAACCGATAAAGATTCTCAACCTTTGTTAGGTCGTAGTGGGAGAGCTCTAATTTCCAGATCTGCTAATTCTCTTATTGAAGCTTCATCCATAGATCCTTCTTTAGAGATGTCAAGATCTGTTGCTAGGGATATCCCCTCCTCTATTAAGTTAGAAGAATTTAGTCTTCTTAGAGCTCGGTATCATATTCCAAAATCGATTACGCTACAAGCTCCTAGGAGCTCAAAACGTGCCTGCTCCGTACTCAAAGACGAAGTCTGTCTTTCCATAGGAGCCTTTGAAGGTGGTCTTCATCTACCCCTTCCTCAAATTGTTAGTGAGGTGCTAAATTACTTCAGACTTGCTTCAAATCTTTCCAAATTCCAGAAGGCATCTGATAGGGTGTGGGTTGGACTCACTGACCTGAGAACCCCATTAGGGATGACTTCATGGGCCTTAACCTTTCTCAACCAATGTTCAATTGTTTGAAGGTATGGAGAAAGAGCATATCAGTCGAGTTTCTAGTATCGACCAATATTCTCCTTGTCTTGAAATTTTTATTACCATGGTGACCACTAAAGGGTCATCGTCAGGGTAGCTCACTCCTATCTTATCTTCTTCAGTAAATATGATCGGAACCTCCTCCGACCTTGCAGATTTGTTTGGCCTTTCCACTGTATTGGCCTCCATGGGGTCTTTCATCCGAAGCCGACGTAAGTGTGCCTTCTTTGCATTGTTCGACTCTCCACCTCTAGCTAGGCAACCATGGATGACGACTATTTCTCCCATAGGCTCGTTCTGGTTTGGACCCTTATTCTGGTCATTCTTTGGCCGATCAATCCTTCTTCGGTTTCTTCTGACCTTTTTACGAATCGTCTAAGCCAACCTCTCTGTATCAAATCTTCGATCTGCTGCTTTAGATTGCTGTAGTCATCACTTTTCATGACTGTGGTCACGATGAAACCTGCACCACTTATCTTTTGACCTCTTATTTGGATCAGGCCAGAACTTTCCTGGCCACTTGAGGTCAGGATCATTGTAGGGATCATTCAGAATCTGCTCAGCCATAGCAATGAGCAGTGTATATTTCTTATATTTTTTTTGGTGGCCCTCCTCTTTTTGAGGAGTTTTTCTTGTCAGACTTCCTGTTCTTTGAGTCCCTACTTGGCCCAGGCTGATCTCTTTTATGATTGTCGTTTTGGCTCTGCTGCCAGTCTGATACGCTGAGGATCGAAGTTTTCATCCCTAGAATGTTTAGCATTTAGGGCTTCTTCAACATTCATGTGCTTTTGGGCTCTCAACATAAGCTGGGCCATATTCTGACATGGTTCCTTAGTCAGATTAAATTAGAATTCACCTGAGTATAGGCCGGCTATATAGGCCAATGTGGACCTTGTCATCGATTTCCTCCCTCTGCATGGACTCCTTAGCAAATCTGTTGGTGTAATCACATAGTGTCTCATGCTTTCCTTGCTTAACAGTGCATAGGTAAGTTGATGGTTTGTTATACTATTGCACCAAATAGCTCACAAAATTCTTGCCTAGCTCTTTAAAGTTATTAATACTATTTGGTTTAATCTTGTTAAACCACATGCAGGCATTTCCTTGAGAGTGACAGGGAAAGGGGAAAGCACGACACATTATCTCATCTTGGAGCATCATAAGATTCTAGATGGTCCAGTTAATCCGTAGAGCCATTGAACGTCTCCAACTAGGACATCTTGAACTTCCTTGGAAGCGGTACGTGTAAGAGGGGAAAAACTCATGAAGTTATTTCCCTGCTCTTATGAGATCAAATCCTCTTCGAATGGAGCGACCTCGATCCTGCAACACGAGCAAACTGTCAGAGCACCCTTGCCTCTAGGCGGTAAGGGCCCTCCGATGCTTAAGTTAGCACTGACGAATTGAAGGAAAAGCTCACAAGAGTATGAGTACGAGAATTGATTAATGCATACCTCTTGTGTTTAGGGTTTGACCTCTTATATAGGCGATTTCTCTGCACTTACATGCCTTGTAGAATTCTTCTCTGTTTGGAATCATTCCAAGCTTAGGATTCTTCCTTATTGGGCAGCGTAGCCTGCATGATTCTGGATTCCATATTCGATAAGGATTCTTGCCTAAATGGCCGCGTATTGCTCGTTCGGAGCTTTACCCTACATGAGAGTTTGTTTTTTGTTTAGTATGTTGACTGGCTTTCCATCCCTGAGTAAGATTGTGCTTATCTTCGCAAGCTCAACTGATTCTGGGAATATCTTTGAATATTCCCTCCTTTCCTTATCTTCGCAAGGAAAAGTCTGTTGCCAGGGTTTATCCCGCATTGGGCCGTTCCATCAACATTATCCGACGAGCAGGTAGACATGAGTTGATATCGGGTTATGGGCTTGGTGGTCGTCCGCGTACCATTCCGTGTCTTTTGCCACGTGCATAGGCACGTGATGGTTTTGGACGATCTAGTTTGTACGTCTTCTATAGTTTTGGAAAAACACCTCACACAATTGCTCCCCAGCTTTTGGTCGTCCATGCATATTCGCGCATGACGAGCTGAAGCTAATTGATGAACAGTTACTGCTATGTTTATCTTTTCGTACCGTTGTTACGCTTTGTACCGATGCCCCTGCCACGTGTCAGCTGCTGTGCAGTCTTTCCAAGCGATAAGTCTGTGCCAACAGGTGTGAGCGTAACTTCCAAGGCACATTTTCGTTCTCCGGGTGGCTTGAATCATTGCGCCCTTTTAATTACCGATTTGACGTTTCCAACCTTTTCTTGAAAAGGCGTGAGGACTTAAACGCTGCCATTTTTTTTGACGTCACAAAACTTTGGTTGGAATTTTTGAGAAGGTATAAAATGTTTCCTTAACCCCTTTTCTTTCCATATTTGTGTTGTTTCGAGAGAGTTGTCTTGTTGAGAGCGCGATTGCCATCGTGCCCTTTGAGTTGCCCCCTTCACAGACCTCCCTTTCGCCGGAAAAGATCTTCTCTCCGGTCGTCGTCGGTTGCCTGTAAGTTTCTTGCAACCCTCTCCGTTCTTCTTGCACAGTCGTTTCTAGGGTTTCCTTCGGTTTGCATCGTCTTCTGCCATGGGTAGGTTTAGGAGTCTCTGGGACAATGAGGCACACATGGAGGCCTTCCACCGCCGTTACAACGTCCTTGATGACGTCAATCTTTCCCTTGCCCCTCCCGGCGCCGATACCCGTGACCAAACTGAGGGTAGGATCCATGTTCCTCTTCTAGCCATTGTGGAGGGAGGCCTTAGGTTTCCTTTCCACCCTCTACTAGTTGAGATTTGCAATATCTGTCGTCTGACCCCTCTCCAACTCTGTCCCAACTTTTACCATGTGGTTATGGTAGTGGTGGCCCTAAATAGACTTCTAGGCACCAACTTAGGATGGTACGACATCCATCGTCTCTACAACGTCTACCCTACCACCCACGGGACCTACTATCTCAAGATCCGGGACAAAGAGTGCTGTTTGGTGACTGATCTTTCCAATTCTTGTCGTGGGGAGAATGATGATTTTCTGATTGTGACTGGAAACTTCTTGCCCAGGGATGAGGATGGCAACGTTGTGGGGCCTCCTTGCCCCCACACGTTTGGGCATACACGTCGGTTTCCTCTTTTTTTGTCTTTTATTAATATCTTTGCTTTAGAAACTTCTTCCATGTTGCTTATTTTGTCTGTTTCTTTTTGCAGCGGAGAACATCAACAAGGGCCATCTGGTGGTGCACGACGGTGTCCACCTTCTTGACATTGAAAGAGCACTTAAGTTTCCAGGCATTAGGTGTATTGACCCAGAAAGGCTTGGTAGGGTTGCACACGTTCTTCTGAAGTATAATCCCTCCTATCGCGGTGGTGTTCGTATTAGTGAAACTTCTTCTGTTGCCAGGCGTCTGCGTAGGGGTAGAGGTCGTGTTGGGATAAGACATTCTTCCTTACAGAGGTTTTTTCTCCGTAATCAAATTGTCCACGCTTCTCGTACGAACAATTATCTTGACTTTCTTTGCTGTGAAAATATTCAGAGTGAGGCTAATTCTGGTCAAGTGGTTGAGTTGTCTAGAGAGAGTACTAGCAGTGTTCCTGTGAGAGATTGTTACCCTGTTTCAAACATGCCGAGAGTTGAGCCCGATTTTTTTTATTTTATCACCTTTGATGATGATGAATCCCCTGTCACCTTCCTTAACCTTTGAGAGCTTCTTCTTCTGCTCATCCTCCTTCCCCTCCTCCTCCCCCTCTAGGGCAAGGGGGGTCTGATGTTGCTCTGGAGAAGAGGCCCAGGGAGGAGTCCGTTCTTGCTCCCAATCCTCCTTAGCAGCATCGTCGTACTACCAGGAGTTCTTCTGCCCAGCCATCTCCCCCAACTTCTGAACCTGAACCTGAGTTGGCCGTGTGGAACCCTCCTCTGTGTCGTGGCACCCAGCCTGTCCTTGCCTCCGACAGTTTTGATAATGTTGAGGTTGCCCTCATCATTGGACGAGTTGTTCTGCTGCCTGGGGATGTTGAGAGAGAGGCTGGGTTCAGTTACCTTAAGCTTTTGAAAATTGGCTTTCAGCACCACATCAAGGTATGAATTTTGTTGTTCCATCCTTGTGGCATTTTTTTTGTTAAGGATCCCTTCCCTTTGGTTGATATGTTAATTGGTTATGATGAATTGCAGTCTATGCAACTCATGTACGTCGCCTATGACCGTGCTGCCAAGGACAACAGATCGATTACCAGTGCCAACATGCAGTTGAAGACTGAGAATGATGAGCTGAGAGTCAGTGCTAATCGTTTGATCAACGCCAACCATCTAATGACCAGTGAGAATGAGAAATTGAAGGAAAAGCTGGCTTCACTGAAGCGTCACGTGGGCGAGTCTGAGCGCAACTTCAACGAGGCCATGGCAAGGCTGGGATTTTTAGAGACAGAGTTGTCCAATGCACGAAAAAGCAAGGCAAGTCTGGAGGCCGAGTTGGCTGTTGCTCAGGCGTTTTCTGACCATGCTTACAACGAGGGGGTAAATGATATGAAGATGAAGTTTAAGGCCCAGATGCCATAGTTTGAAGATCTGTTCTTTGCTAGAGGCTGGAAGGCGTGTTTGACCAAGCAAGGTGTTGACAGGAGAGATACAATCTGGACTGAAATTGACTACCCCAGACGTAGGGATCCTGCTCCCCATAGTGTTGCTGTGCCCAATTAGAATGCAGCTGTTGACCCTAGCTAGAAGGAAGCTAGTGGCAACACATCAGTCCCTGACGAGCAGCGGATTGAGCTCCCTTCCTCCGGTAACATTTCTGCCACTGAGGTCCATGAGGCCCAGTGAAGAGGCCACATGCCTATTTGGTTTGTTTCAATCTTAGCCCTTGACATTTCCTGACTTTGAATGGCACTTTAACACAATTTTTGGTCCTATGCCCTGCGTGGCGATTTGGACAATGGACCATGCGTGGTCGTGTTTTTGAAACTACTGTAGACACCCCGATTTTGACCTGGGATACTTGCCAAGCACTCCCGATGATGAGAAAACCACCCGTGAATACCTTAAGGCTGAGAAAAAGGCTTGAACTTGCCCCAAACCACCATGAACCACCCCAAAGAATTCCCAAATAACCTAGACCAACCCAAGTGACCAAGAAGCCCCTCAAAATACCAAAATAACCCAAGATCCACCACAGAGCTCAAAGGGGGTTTGAGCGCTCAAACCCCTTGTTCGAGCGCTCAAGCCCCGTCCAGTCTGTCGATGGCAGAGTATCTAATGATGAGATTCTAACTGAATGGCAGCCACTCAACCGTTTTTCTGTTGCTCGCATGCATGTAGCAAAACCCATTTTGATCCTCAAATCCTCTCACTAGAATACACCATCATCCACTCAAAATCAGCTCACGCTAACCCATACCCATCACAATCTGTCGTAAACTACCCACATTGTGTCAACAAACCCATCCACCACTCATCCACCTAGCAAAACCACAAGTCCAAGCTTAAATCAAAACCAAAAGGTAGAAATCCATGTGAAAGTTACGGGTTGGTACTCCTGAGGGAGACCAGTGGGTTCATGGAGGTCCTTTATACCTCTAATGGACTCACAAGGTCTTAAATATTCGAGAAAACAATTTTCAAAAACCCCAGCTTCAAATGGTCCGAGCGCTCAAGGCCTAGCACTATGAGCGCTCGAACTGTTTGAGCATCCTTCATGTTTTTGTGATTCTTTTTTATCATATCCTATATAGGTAACATCATTATTATGGCTGTTTGTTGGTTCAACAACTCTCAAATCAGTTTATTTTGCCTTTGATCATTGATCAATGAACCCAAAAGCCATAAAAGTGACGTTTCATCATCATCAAACCATGGATGATCCTATTTCATGAAGCAAATAGTGCATCTCACTCCTTTTAACAATGATCAGAAAGTTTCAAGTTCATATCAATATCAAAGAATGGTCAGAAATCACAGAAACTCACATCCCTTGAATGGGGCTGGAGCGCTCAATGCTAGGACTATGAGCACTCAAGCCTTGCTCAGTTTTGGCATTTGAATCTTGTTTATTTCAGCTATGCATTCTGCTTTCAGTTCATGTAGTGTGTGTGTGTGTGTTGTTGTTTGGCTAGGCCAACATGATCTCTTCTCCCTCTCGTTCTAACCATGCTTATGCATGGCCCAATGCTTACTCTCCACTTATGTGGACACCTCAAGTTTATTCTATTCATGCTTATGAAGTTCCAATCCTTTATGCATCATCATATGTCATGTTGAACTAGTTTATGGTCCAGATGAGGGCAGAATGGAGTAGAAACACTCAAATCCAGAAGATGGCTTGAGCGCTCAATGTATCTCTTTGAGCGCTCAAACTGTTTTCTGGTCCAATCAAAATTTCTTCTCATTTCAGCATGTTCTTGGCATTTTGAGTATTCTGCAAAGTTTTAAAGCATTGAGTCTTCATTCCTTTTATACTGGTTGCCTCATTTTGGTCCATGAATGAGTTTTAAACCCATGATCATGTGGTTGAGCTATCTTGTTCAATGATTCAAATGCTGTTTTCTTTTTGAATAAATAATAAAGATCAAGTCGTGTTTTCACCAAACCAGAATCATCAGAAAAATCACCAGTATGCATGATTGAGCAGGGGGTCGAGTGCTCGAACCCCTGTGTTGAGCGCTCAAACCCTTGGAACTAGATTAGATTGGTTTAGCCTATTTTGTGTATTGTTCATGTTATTTTCAGTTTCCAGTCTTTGTTTAATATGTGTCAATGTTACACTCCTGCTGTTTATTGTCATTCGTAGTTCATGTTCATTTCTCATCACCATCACTCACGTAGTCCACCTCTCACACGCATACACCACAGTCTTTTGTCGTGCTAGCATTAATACGTGGTTCCCACCCCCCATCTCCCCGTATTTGTTCAAGGTTGAGTTCTATGCATTTCTTATATAATCCCACAAAAGTCATGTAGAGACTGATCTCTGAACCGGGCGAGGGGGGTACCGTAAAACCCTTCCCCTCTCGTAACTGGGCTCCCGAACCTAAGATAGTATGGTGATGACGGGCCAGTATTCCTTATCCATTGAATGAGGCACGAGTCAATCGAGTTCGGTTCCTCGAGGACAATTCGCTAAAACCCGGGTGGCAATTCCGAATCGAATTCCTCGGAGGGGCGTCCACAAGCTGGCGACTCTGCTGGGGACTCTGGTTAATGCATATCTTGATTTAATTACACTTGTGTAGTTTTATTGAAATATGCATTAATAAGAGGGCTCGACTTGTAAAGCTTTTGTGGGATTTTTGAAATGTTTGTAATTCAACTTTTGCATTGCACTTGCATTGTTCTTAGCCTCGTTGATGTGTTTTGGCAATCCCGCACGGCTTGCCGGTGACGGGGAATCCCAAAATGCCCAGCAGCCCTCGACCGTGATGAGTCACACCTGTCGTTATTACCGTTGCCGTGGGTATCCATGGCACGGGAGACAATCATGACTCTAGTCCGGGGTACCCTTGTGAGATCAAAACTAACCTTTCTTCATATAGTTAATCGTAGAACTTTCCCGTTAGATGGCCGTCCTGTTTGATAAGTTTATATGTTCCATCCTGTTGCGTGCTATCTGTTACTGTTTTCCTTGTACTGTCATCTCGCATTCACGCATGCATATGCATTCATATGTAGTCCTTCCGAGTTGAGAGTAGTATGCCTTAGGAGTCTGTGCAGTTAGTAGAAGGTTGCCTCGGCCCGATGATGAGTCGTGCATTTCTAGATGTACGATGTCTTGCGAATTAATCCTTTGGAGAGTTGGACCTGGGAAAATTTGGACCATCGAATCTTTGACAACAATCTAACGGAAATTAGGAATGGTTGGCCCGAGATTGGGGACAATTATTTTTAAAATCCAAAGTTAGATTTTTTATAACGATTTGAGAGTTTGTGTTTTCCCAAAGCTGTACATATGTAGTCTAGGAGACTTTAAATCCATGGAGTTTTAGTATCTGGATTACAACACCTTATTGCTCTGTCTCAGATGGTCAAGAAAGGTTAAGGGATACGGCCTCAACATTTAGGCTTTAGGTTGAGAAGTTGTACCTACCGAGTAATGACTTACCCGGGGTGCTGTTCAATTTTCTGTGCAATGGCTCTAAGTGAGATTTGAAACCGGTAGACTAACCATAGGTTAACCTTAGCATAATCTATAGGATAGGTGTCAGTCTAGGAGACTTTAAATCCATGGAGTTTGAGATACCTCTAGTGTTTGCCGTGCTCGAACGGCTCCCCGTGTTTCGGGCTAGCCTTAAGTGCATTTGTATCCGGATTTCAACAGCCTTATTGCTCTGTCTCGGATGGTCTAAAAGGAGATTGACTCTGATTCCACAAAGCTTGGAATTTCACCTGCCTGTCACGACTTACCCGTGGTTGTTGTTTCAAACATCTGTGCAATGTCTTAACTGAGACTGAGACCGGTAGTCTACATCTTAGGACAACATGACGATGACACATACACAACATTTTTTTCAATAAAACCAGGGGCACAACCTAAGTTTGACCTTTTTGTTTTAATGTCAGTCCTGAATCTTTGGGCCAAGCAAGAAAACCTTACCCACATCCGAACTCAAATCACCGGTGCACATGGATCATCCGAATGAGATTGAGCAGTTGAGAAAGGAAATGCAAGATGGCTTGGCTAATCACAATACCCAAATCACGCAAATTATGGGAATTTTGGTTAACATTCAGGGTCGTCTTCCCCCGCTGCAACAGCCTCCAGGTGGGGTTCCCAATGATCAAGAAATCCCCGAGGAGGAATACCAAGAACAACCTGCTGAAAACCCTCAATTAGTCGAGATGTTAGCAAAGATTGCTAAGCTTGAAGAATCAGTTGCTAAAAGTGAGAAGGTAGCGGCCACCGAATTTGACATGAGCAAGTCATGCCTGTTCCCCGAAGCTAAGCTCCCCAAGAAATACAAGCCAGTGGATTTTGAGAAGTTTGATGGGACGGGGAACCCCAGAGGACACATTCAAGCCTATGTGAGCTCGCTCTCCCTCCAAAATGTCAATGAGCCGACAATGGCCCAAATGTTCCAACAGAGCTTAACGGGGCCCGCTCTTCAATGGCTCCTCTCTCTCGATGTCTCTAAAAGAAGGACATGGGAAGATCTCATGGCTGCCTTTGTTAAGCAGTACGACTACAATATCCAGTTGAAGATGACCACTCGCGAGCTTGAGGCCACTAAAATGAAGGAAAATGAGTCCTTTGCGGACTTTATCAAGAGATGGAGGGCTAAGGCTGCCCAAATGACAGATCGTCCCAGTGACAAAGATCAGATGAGGATCATAACCCGCAATCTGCAGCCCGATTTAGCCCAATACATGGTCACCGCCCAAGCTCACGACTTTGAAACTTATTTCGAAGTTGGTCTGTCCATTGAGGAAGCAATACGGGGATGACATTCTAGAAAAAGGTGACCCCACTCCAAATACCAAGAACATCAACTCCGGGGATGACAACACCCTATATGCAGATACCTCATTCAGCTCCACAAACCACGACTTAAACCAAGCTGCACCCATCAATAAAATCACAGCCAAAACCAACAACTCTAAAAAACCACAAAGAACTCTCTCATAGTTCTCCACACCCTTATCCTTGGTGTATAAAGAGCTCCACGGAGCCGGTCTTCTCAAACCACTCCCTCCAACTCCTCTACCTCAAAAGCTCCCAACCTATCACAACCCAAATGCCTTCTGCGCCTTCCATCAAATGCCGGGTCATGCTACCGACGAGTGTCATCGCCTCCGCCATAGGATTCAAGATCTCATCGACAACGGATCCATCTCTGCTCCACTGGCGAAACCAAGCACCTCACCGAACCAATGAACCATCAATGGCCATGCAATAATCCAATCTTCCACGAGTCTTGGGAAGTCTTCAAGTGTCGAGTCAAGTGTTCATTTTTATTGAGTCAGTTTGTACTTCGAGTCTGTCGTGCTCTTGTGACTGTGAGTTTTTCAAGTTCGAGTTTGTAATATCTTGTTGTTGTCAATAAAAAAGGAAAATTAAAAAAAGAGAGTCAACCTTTGTAGTCCCGAACTACGCACGACCTGATTCCTTGAAAGGGATACATAGGCAACCCTTAGTGGTTCGGTCACAACCATAAAAAATCAATGTCATGCTGTTGGGTCAAAATTGTCATCATAAACTTGGATTTTTGCAATAATCCCTCAACTTGAAATTGTTTTTCACTATCATTTGAGAAACATGATAATCATTTCAAAACACGAGATAAATTTTGATTGAATCCTCGCCCCACACAAGGAAGATTTCCCAGGGACCATTCCCCGGCGCCATCAAGAAGAGATGCTTGGACACAGAAAAAGCCTGCTAGGTTGAAAACCCAAAAGGGCAGCCTAGGCAAAAGTTAAGGCAAAAAGCTCGCTAGATCAAACTTCAAAATGAGATCTAGGCAAGAGTTAGAGCATGCATAAGTTCTCCCTATCATGTTGCACAATTCAAAATGAAGAAAGACATTCTTTGTTTGATTCCCCACATAAATATCCATTGCAATCCCCTTTGAGACTGAATCAATTTTATTTATGAAGAACCCAGCTAGGAAGCTATCCCCCACACTGGGGTGAAAAGAAAGAATAAAAAGTGTCAAAGATGTAGGTGCATGAGAATTCAAGCCATCACATGAATAGAAGTGTTAAACTCGTTGGCACATGAAAATGCCAAATGCATAGGCGCAACAAGATGAGAAGCACCGAAGAAATGGAACAAAAAAATCAAATGGAAAGGATGCGCCAATCAAAAACAGGCGCAAAGGAAAAGAAGAAGCATCCATCAAAAAGCAAAAAATGGCACAAAAAGGTCCAAGATAGCTACAAGCTCAAATAACCCCAAGGAAAAATGAGATTTTTGAGCCTATTATCCTTTCTTTGTTAAGCCCATAACCTTGGCCCCGTCATAACCTAAATAAAGTCCTTTCAGATTGGAAAGTGCAAACTTGATAACGAGAATTCAAGTAAAAAAAGGGAACGATATAATCTCCCTTAAAAGTCAATGTATTGTGCAAATAACGACTTCAGACAAAGCAAAAATCCAAATTGGGGCGTATCAAGGGGTCTTCATCAGCAGCCCTCCAAACTGGGGCATTTTAACGAAAAATCAATGGGGCGTCATCAACAATCTAGAGCATGGGTTCATGATAAGAAATCTTGTGTTTTGACAAAATAATTGATTTGAATGAACATCACTTGATGGAGAGAAACAATTTCAGAAATCAAAATCTAATTTTATCATGACAATTTTGGCATTAATCGTGAGGCATGTTTGTCACCTTTCAGAAATTCAAGAAAACGTAATATCTACCTTCAAGTCCATGGGGTATTCCATATTCTTTGAGTCAACGTGGTCTTCCATATCCTTTGAGTCAACGTGATCTTCCATAGCCTTCGAGTCAACGCGGTCTTCCCTTATTTTGAGTAGTCAATCTTTGCCTAGTCAAGGGCACTCTTAGGAGAAGTCACTCAGTTGATAAGAGACATTTCCTATCCTTTGAGTCAATCCTGTCGAAATCCACCTCTCTGTCAAAAGGTCAATCAAATTGCTCGATTTTATCCAAGTCCATCCCTTTGTTGAAAAGGCCAATCAAATTTCTCAGCCTTGTCAGTCGTAGTACAGTCCACTCCTTTGTCTAAAAGACCAATCAAATTCCTCGGTTTTGTCTAAGTCCACTCTTTTGTCAAGGAAGTCAATCAAATTCCTTAATCTTGTCCAAGTTCACCCCTTTGTTGAAAGGTCGATCAAGTTTCTCGGTTTTGCCACTCTTGTCAAAATCCACCTCGGTGTCAAAAGAGTCAAATCGTCTTAGTCTTGTCTGTCCTTGACTCGTGGAAATGATTTCAATGCATGAAAGAACCTGTGTTTGGGTACATGGTCCATTGGTTGCCAAAATCATCAGCAAAGCCAAGAAAGGGAATCAGAACTGAGGTTCGTCATCAGCCCAAAATTGGGGCACGTTAGCCTATTGCCATCCACCGAGGGAAGCATGCGTCCAAATTCAAGATTGAAGCATAAGAGCCCAAAGCCTTGCCAGAAGCCAATCCAAGCCCCAAATCCTCGACGAAAACCAAAGCTAAAGAACAAAATCTCACCCAAAAGTCAACCCAAAGCTCCAGGTCAAATCCCCGACAAAAACCAATCCAAAGCCCAAAAGCCTTCAATGAAAAATCTGCCCAAAATTCGAGCCTAGAGAAGGGCAAGCCCAAAACTCAAAACCCAAAATACAAGCCCAACCAAGCTCAAACTCAAGCCCTAGCCAAAAGGAAAGACAGTAAAGCAAAGAGGCACCCCGTTGCGCCACCTACCTTTTAAGGAAGGAATGTTGCCCTTGTTGTCGTCAAGTGTCAAAACATGAGTTTCGCATAATCGTCTTGCAGGACAGCTTTCAATCAACCGTCCTGCGGGACAACTTTCAATCAACCGTCCTGCGGGACAGCATCTTTTCAAACATCCTCAATCAATATCAAAATCAATTTCAAGACCAGAAATGGTCGCTTCAATTTCAATCAAAATCAATTTCAAGACCAGAAATGGTCGCTTCAATTTCAATCAAAATCAATTTCAAGACCAGAAATGGTCGCTTCAATTTCAATCAAATTCAATTTCAAGACCAGAAATGGTTGCTTCAAAATCAATTTCAAGACCAGAAATGGTCACCTTCAAAATTAATTTCAAGACCAGAAATGGTCATTTTTCAAATTCAATTTCAAGACCAGAAATGGTCACTTCAATTTCAATCAAAATCGATTTCAAGACAAGAAATGGTCACCTTAAAAATCAATTTCAAGACCAGAAATGGTCACCTTCAAAAATTCAATTTCAAGACCAGAAATGGTCGTCTTCAAATTCAATTGCAAGACCAGAAATGGTCACTTCAATTTCAATCAAAAACGATTTCAAGAACAAAAATGTTCACCTTCAAAACCAAAATTCAATTTCAAGACCAGAAATGGTCACCTTTTCAATCATGTCATTCAGAATAATCTTTTCAATCAATTCAAAAATAGATTTATTACCTGTTGTAGCCGATTAGCTAGCGCATCCTGATCGTTTTAGCCACCTAGCTGGTGCGTCAATCATATCAAGTTGTTAGCCGTCTTAATCACCCAGTTAGTGCATTTAATAAGCTATTCTGAGAATTCGTGCTGTTGTTGACGAATCATTGTCTCGCTAAGACCATCATATTATTATGATTGGATCGATAGCGTATCGATTACCTCGTTGTTCAGTAGGTGGTCACATTTTCTCGATTGTCTTGTTGCTCAAGGGACAATCACCTTATCATTAGGCCATCTTGTTGCTCAAGGGATAGCCCCATTAGATTTAGCCTCCCCGTTGTTCAGGAGGTAGCTACGTTTAATCATGTCACGATAAGAATTGTTTTAGCCACCAAGCTGGTGCATATGGATGAATTGATGGTATCATTTGCATGGATTTGTGTTTGATCATGACTTGGGATGTTTGTTTGCTTTAGCGTTTCAACTCGGGAAGCCTTGTTGATTCGCATGAAATCATTTGTTTGCTTTAGCGTTTCGACTTGGGAAGCCATCGACTCGCGTTATTTGATGAATGTTTGCTTTAGCGTTTTGACTTGGGAAGCCGTCGATTTGGGTAAAATCATTTGCTTGCTTTAGCATCTCAACTTGGGAAGCCGTCGATTCGCGTGAAATCAATTGTTTGTTTAGCGTTTTGGCTCGGGAAGCCTTGCCAATTCGTGTGAAATCATTTGTTCAAGTTAGTGTTTTGGTTCGGGAAGCCATGCCAATTCGCGTGAAATCGTTTGTTCAACTTAGCGTTTTGGCTTGGGAAGCCTTGCCAACTCGTGTGTTATTGTTTGTTTCACGAGCTAGGAAAACCCATTGAGTTTGTTTGCACATGCCCCCAAGAACTACGCCGGTCTGATCCCTACAATGGGGTACGTAGGCAGCCTGAGTGGCACGACCGTGGTTTTAATGTTTTCCTTTGCAGCTTGAGAAAAGGCTTGGGAAAGGATCGGGATGTCTCTATCTTGTATACAACTCATACCAAGAAATGGTATGGAGTTTCATCCAAGAGGGGCAACTGTAGACACCTCGATTTTGACCTGGGATACTTCCCAAGCACTCCCGATGATGAGAAAACCACCCGTGAATACCTTAAGGCTGAGAAAAAGGCTTGAACTTGCCCCAAACCACCATGAACCACCCCAAACCATTCCCAAATAACCTAGACCAACCCAAGTGATCAAGAAGCCCCTCAAAATACCAAAATAACCCAAGATCCACCACAGAGCTCAAAGGGGGTTTGAGCGCTCAAACCCCCTGTTCGAGCGCTCAAGCCCCGTCCAGTCTGTCGATGGCAGAGTATCTAATGATGAGATTCTAACTGAATGGTAGCCACTCAGCCATTTTTCTGTTGCTCGCATGCACGTGATAGACCCCAGAGGAGGCCTAAATTATCTTGATAGACCCTTTTGTTCAAGTAAACCCATTCCCCCCCCCCCCCATTTCTCTCTATAAAAGCCACCCCTTTACACCATTTACAGAGGTTAGACACTCACCTCACAATCTGATCCATCTCTCTCTCTAAGAAAAGCTTCATTTTCCAGCCCCTCACAATCCATTGAAGGTCAATGATCTCAAACTAGCAAAACCCATTTTGATCCTCAAATCCTCTCACTAGAATACACCATCATCCACTCAAAATCAGCTCACGCTAACCCATACCCATCACAATCTGTCTTAAATTACCCACATTGTGTCAACAAACCCATCGACCACTCATCCACCTAGCAAAACCACAAGTCCAAGCTTAAATCAAAACCAAAAGGTAGAAATCCATGTGAAAGTTACGGGTTGGTACTCCTGAGGGAGACCAGTGGGTTCATGGAGGTCCTTTATACCTCTAATGGACTCACAAGGTCTTAAATATTCGAGAAAACAACTTTCAAAAACCCTGGCTTCAAATGGTCCGAGCGCTCAAGGCCTAGCACTATGAGCGCTCGAACTGTTTGAGCATCCTTCATGTTTTTGTGATTCTTTTTTATCATATCCTATATAGGTAACATCATTATTATGGCTGTTTGTTGGTTCAACAACTCTCAAATCAGTTTATTTTGCCTTTGATCATTGATCAATGAACCCAAAAGCCATAAAAGTGACGTTTCATCATCATCAAACCATGGATGATCCTATTTCATGAAGCAACCAGTGCATCTCACTCCTTTTAACAATGATCAGAAAGTTTCAAGTTCATATCAATATCAAAGAATGGTCAGAAATCACAGAAACTCACATCCCTTGAATGGGACTGGAGCGCTCAATGCTAAGACTATGAGCGCTCAAGCCTTGCTCAATTTTGGCATTTGAATCTTGTTTATTTCAGCTATGCATTGTACTTTCAGTTCATGTAGTGTGTGTGTGTTGTTGTTTGGCTAGGCCAACCTGATCTCTTCTCCCTCTCGTTCTAATCATGCTTATGCATGGCCCAATGCTTACTCTCCACTTATGTGGATACCTCAAGTTTATTCTATTCATGCTTATGAAGTTCCAATCCTTTATGCATCATCATATGTCATGTTGAACTGGTTTATGGTCCAGATGAGGGCAGAATGGAGTAGAAACACTCAAATCCAGAAGATGGCTTGAGCGCTCAATGTATCTCTTTGAGCGCTCAAACTGTTTTCTGGTCCAATCAAAATTTCTTCTCATTTCAGCATGTTCTTGGCATTTTGAGTATTCTGCAAAGTTTTAAAGCATTGAGTCTTCATTCCTTTTATACTGGTTGCCTCATTTTGGTCCATGAATGAGTTTTAAACCCATGATCATGTGGTTGAGCTATCTTGTTCAATGATTCAAATGTTGTTTTCTTTTTGAATAAATAATAAAGATCAAGTCGTGTTTTCACCAAACCAGAATCATCAGAAAAATCACCAGTATGCATGATTGAGCAGGGGTTGAGCGCTCGAACCCTTGTGTTGAGCGCTCAAACCCTTGGAACTAGATCAGATTGGTTTAGCCTATTTTGTGTATTGTTTTATTTTCAGTTTCCAGTCTTTGTTTAATATGTGTCAATGTTACACTTCTGCTGTTTATTGCCTGTCATTCGTAGTTCATGTTAATTTCTCATCACCATCACTCACGTAGTCCACCTCTCACACGCATACACCGTAGTCTTTTGTCGTGCTAGCATTAATACGTGGTTCCCACCCCCATTTCCCCGTATTTGTTCAAGGTTGAGTTGCATGCATTTCTTGTATAATCCCACAAAAGTCAAGTAGAGACCGGTCTCTAAACCGGGCGAGGGGGGTGCCGTAAAACCTTTCCCCTCTCGTAACTGAGCTCCTGAACCTAAGATAGTATGGTGATGACGGGCCAGTATTCCTTATCCATTGAATGAGGCACGAGTCAATCGAGTTCGGTTCCTCGGGGACAATCCGCTAAAACCCGAGTGGCGACTCCGAATCGAATTCCTCGGAGGGGCGTCGACAACTACAGTAATTGCACCCTTCGTGGTGCTTTGGTGGGTTGAAGTTTTGGTAGCCCTTTGACATGATTTTGACTTTACTATGGTAGTTTTGCATGTTCTGGATACTTGAGTTTGCATCTTTGGTACAACAATCGTTGAATGGTCTGTATACGGGTATGGAGAGTGCAAGTTCAAGTCTTGCATCTGACCCTTCTTATGTCTTGATTGGTGGTTTGCACCTTAGGCCATTGAGTTTTACACTCTGAAACCCAGATGTTCTTGCATTTGATTAAAACTGTATAGGGCAAATATTTTGGAACCCAGACGTTCCTGCATTTGGTCAGAATTATATAGGACGAACACTTTGGAACCCAAATGTTCCTGTATTTGATCAAAATTATATAGAACAAACACTTTGGAACCTAGATGTTCCTGCACTTAGTCATAATTAAATAAGACAAACACTTTGGAACCTAGATGTTCCTGCACTTAGTCATAATTATATAGGACGAACACTTTGGAACCCAGATGTTCCAAAACTTGATCAAAACAACATAGGTTGATAGTTTTAGATATATTCGAATCTAACCTTGGATGAGCTTAGGCTTGTTCATGCTTGACCATAGACGAGCTTATCATGGATGAGTTTAGGCATATTCGCGCCTAGTCATGGACAAGCTCATGCATATTCGCGCCTAGTCATGGACGAGGCCATGGACAATTTTTAGGCATATTCGCGCCTAACCGTGGACGAGGCCACGGGGTGCAATATTCGCTGCAAGGTCTAGGCATGTTCGCGCCTAACCATGGACAATTTTTAAGCATATTCGCGCCTAACTGTGGACGAGGCCATGGGGTGCAATATTCACTGCAAGGTCTAGGCATGTTCGCACCTAACCATGGACAAGTTTTAGGCATATTCACGCCTAATCATGGACGAGGCCATAAACGAGCTTAGACATATTCGCACCTAATCATGGACGAGGCCATAGGTGTGCAATATTCGCTGCACTTCTGATTGATTAAGTGTGTCCTTCCCCAATATGGGGTTTGTTCATTCAGTCAAAGCCCATATTTACTCAAAGTAAGTAATGCATAAATTTTTCAAAGAGGAAAAAGATGGTTTTATTTTCAACCACAAAAGTCTTGCTACTTTATTCTCAATAAAGGTAGAAGATCTAACTTTTACCATAAAATCTTACTTTGCCTTTCTGGGCATTATTCAAAAAAGGAAGAGAAAAGTAAGAACACTTAAGGAAAAAATTTCATGAGGTTCTGGATATTCCAGGGGCACGGGACCGGATTCCCATCCAGATCTACAAGTTTGTAAGCTCCAACTCCTGCTATGCCAACCACTTTGTAGGGCCCTTCCCAATTTGGCCCAAGCTTTCTGTCTGATGCCTTTTTGGTATTCCCTACCACTTCTCTCATCACAAGATCCCCTATTTCGAACTCACGGGGGTGGACTTTCTTGTTGTAAGTCCTGCAAAGTTGTTGGTAGGCTGCCAAAGTGACCAGAGCCTTTTCTCGTCGTTCCTCTGCAAGATCCAAATTTGTTGCCAAAGTTTGGATGTTCTCGCCGGCTTCCACCAACGCCGTTCTGTTCGTTGGTAACCCTATTTCGAGGGGGATCATGGCCTCAGTGCCATAAGCTAGAGAGTATGGAGTCTCTCCCGTTGAACGTCTTAGTGTAGTCCTGAATGCCCACAGCACTATTGGGAGCTCTTCCGGCCAGCTCCCCTTCTTTTTCTCCAATCTTCGCTTAATCCCTTTAAGGATTGTTTTGTTGGAGGCCTCTGCTTGTCCGTTACTCTGAGGATATGCTGGTGTTGAGTAGTAATTCTGTATTCTGTGTTGGGTACAAAATGCTTCGAATTTTGGTCCCAACTGTGCCCCATTATCTGAAATTATGCAGTAGGGCACCCCAAACCTGGTTATAATGTTCTGCCAAACAAACTTCTCTACATTACTCTCAGTGATCTTGTTGAGCAGTTCTGCTTCAATCCACTTGGTAAAATAGTCAGTTCCCATCAACAGGAACTTCCTTTTGCCCGTTGCCATCGGCAAAGGCCCAATGATGTCCAACCCCTATTGGGCGAATGGCCATGGGCTGGTGAGGGGTTGCAGGTCTTCTGTTGGCGACCGGATTATTGGCTTGAACTACTGACATTTTTCACAACTTCTGACGAACACCTTTGCGTCTTCCTGGATGTGCCACCAGTACCCCTGGGTTAGGGCTTTGTGTGCTATTGACCTTCCTCCTGCATGTCCGCCGCACGTCCTGGCGTGTATTTCATGTAGGAACTTCTGCACCAACGAGGGATGTACGCAAAGCAAGTAAGGACCGTGATAAGACTTTTTGTACAACTTCCCCTGTGGTGAGAGCCAGAAACGAGCAGACTTCAACTTGATCTTGTAGGCCTCCTTTTTATCCTCTGGTAGGACTTCATCCTTTAAGTAAGCGATGATTGGGTCTATCCAACTTGGGCCCAGATCTGCATCCATATTGGTTTCTCCACTCTGGTCGATGCTGGGCTTGGCAAGATATTCAACGGCCACCATGCATTTGAACTCCGTAGGTAATGCTGAGGCCAGGCATGCTAATGAATCTGCATGAGCATTTTGTCCCGACGTGATCTGCTCTATCCTTGTCTCTTCGAATTTTGCCATCACGTCCTGTACAGCTTTGGCATAGGTCGCCATCTTTTCATTCTTTAGGGCATATTCCCCAGTAAGCTGATTCACCACAAGCTGTGAGTCACAAAAGATCTTTAACTTCTTGACCCCAAGGGTCCTTGCACTTTTGAGCCCAATCAAGAGGGCCTCGTACTCTGCCACATTGTTTGTTGCACTGAAGCCCAGACGAACGGATTGTTCGAGTATCAGGCGCTCTGGAGAGAACAATACTATTCCGGCTCTTGAGCCTTTGTTGCACGCTGATCCATCAATGAATAGTTGCCAGCTTTCTGTGTTTTGATCGTCATCTTGAGGGCTTGGTTCATATTCGTGAACCACGGGAGGCGCAACCTCGGTTGAGGTAAACTCAGCTACAAAATCTGCCAACACTTGGCCCTTGATGGCCGTTCTTGGTTGGTAATCAATGTCGTACTGACTGAGTTCTACCGACCAGGTGGAGATTCTTCTAGAGAAGTCTGCTTTTTGAAGCAGCGCCTTCAAAGGGAATTCAGTGTAGACAGTGATGGGGTGCTCCAGGAAATAGTGCGGCAATTTTTGTGAAGCCATAATCAGAGCTTTGACGAGCTTCTCTAGAGGGAGGTATCTGGTGTGTGCGTCCAAGAGAGTTTCACTTACAAAGTAAACTGGTTTTTGCTCTGTACCCTCCATTCGAAGCAGCGCTGCACTGATTGCATGCTTCGAGACGGCTAGGTAGAGGATCAACCGTTCACCCTTCTTGGGTTTTGACAGTAACGGTGGGGTCCCAAGATACTTCTTGAGGTCCTTGAAGGCTTCCTCTTGTTTTGGTCCCCATTCGTATCCTTTCCTCTTCTTTAGCAACTGGAAGAAAGGCCTGCACCTGTTTGACGAACGACTAATGAACCTGTTTAGTGCTGCTGCCATGCCCGTCTACCTCTGCACTTCCTTGGTTGTCTTTGGGCTCTCAAGTCTCTAGAGGGCTGTAATTTGATCTGGGTTGGCCTCGAAGCCACGTTCCGTGACCAAGTGGCCCAGGAACTTTCCGGAACTCACACCAAATGCACATTTTGAAGCATTTAATTTTAATTGAAATTGTTGCAAGATATCAAAGGTTACCTTTAAGTCTGCTATGTGGTTGGCCTTCTCCTTGCTCTTGACCACCATGTCGTCTATGTAAACTTCCATGGTCTTCCCAAGCAGATCCTTGAACATAAGGGTTGCCAATCTCTGATATATGTGGCTCCGGTGTTCCTGAGTCCGAATGGCATGACCTTGTAGCAGTATCACCCCTCGGGGTGATAAATGACGTCTTCTCCTCGTCTGGTCCGTACATTACTATCTGGTGATACCCCCTATAGGCATCGAGGAAACTCATTCGTTCATACCCAACAGTTGCATCAACGAGCTGATCACTTCTGGGCAGAGGGAAACTATCTTTGGGACATGCCTTGTTTAAACTGGTGAAATCCACTCATACTCCATTTCCCATTCTTCTTCTTGACGACGATTGTATTCGATAGCCACTCGGGATAATTCACCTCTCTGATTGCTTTGGCTTCTAGGAGACGATCAACCTCTTCGTTGACTGCTTCGGCATGCTGAGGGGCTGACCTTCTGGTCTTCTGGACCACTGGCCTGTGCTGGGGTCCACGTTCAGATGATGGCAGATTATAGTGGGGTCTATGCCTGGCATTTCTTGGGGCGTCCAAGCAAATACGTCAACATGCTGCTTGAGGAATTGTACGAGTTCTTCTTCCTCCTGTTCGTCAAGTTTCTCTCCTATCAGAAAATATCTTTCTAGATCCTGGTCATCAATCTGAACCTTTTTCAGCCCTTCCACAGTTCATTGTGCTGGATTTCCTCCAATGTCTTCTAATATAGGCTGATCAGGTACTTTGACGGACTGAACAAGGTGTGCCTTAGGGGCACTATTGATTGTTGAGACCAAGCACTGGTTTGCCATTTTCTGGTTTCCTTTGACGTGCTCTATGCTTTCTGCCCCCGGGAATTTTATCATCTGATGGTAAGTTGATGAAATTGCCTTCATTTTGTATAGCCAGGTCCTACCAATGATGGCGTTGTAGGAGGATGGGACATCAACAACCAGAAACTCTGTTTTCAACACAACAGATCTTGCTCGTACAGGCAGTGTCACCTTACCCATGTGCCAGACCGCCTACGACCCAAATCCAATCAAGGGAGTGTGATTTTTCTCCAAGTTTGTCCTGGCTAGCTCCATCTTTTTTAAGGTGTCGAAATACAGGATCTTTGTGCAGCTCCCCTGATCCTCCAATATCTTCTCAACGTCGTATTCCCCTAAACGTAGGGTAACGACCAAGGCGTCATTGTGCGGTAGCTTCACCCCGTCCAGGTCCTCGTCCGTGAACGGGATTGGCTGTGCCGCGATTTCTCCTTCCCTAGGCCTCTTCACGCCTAGCTTGTACACATGTTTTGCGTGTTCGCTCTGCCTCTGCACGTACCTTATCTCACTTTCAGTATAAGGGGTTGTATGGCCTTGGATCATTTGGATCAGACCCTTGGGCTTTGCTAAGTAGTCCACTTCTTCGGCTGGGGTTGCCTGGTCCTTCTTTCTTTCTGCAACGTACTCATCGAGGAGGCCTTCAGCGGCCTTCTCATCAAGGAACTTCTTGTACTCAAAGCAGTCCTCTGTCATATGCCCCCAATCTCGGTGGTAGCTACATTTCTTGTTCGTTACTCTTCGCCTTTCTGGATTTTCTGTCATTTTTGGTGGGTCGCGGACCATGGTTTGTCCCTGAGCTTGTACAACATCTTGTAAATTGGTACATTGAAAACCATGTAAATGCTGTGAAAAGAACGGGTCTCCACAGCAGCCTTATCCCTTTGGTTGGACGAATTGTCCTTCCTGCTAGATGTGTATTCCTTCTTGTAACTTTTCCGCTCCGCCGTTTTCTCCTCTGGCGTAGCAGGTCGTCTTGCGTTCTCCTTCTAGCTTTCTCGAATACGGTCATCCTCGATGAGCGCATGTTGCTCGATATGTTGCATGAGCTTTGCCACCATTCTGATTGGGTTCATCATCAGAGACTTCCTCAGATCTGAGCCAACAGGCAGGCTCGTTTTGAAAGTTGCTATAGCATATTCCTCGCTACAATCCTCAATCTCATTGAAGGTTTCCCAGTACCTTTAGAATACTCCCTCAAAGTCTCTCCTTCCCTCTGCCCCATGGTGGTCAGAATGTCAAAAGTTTTTGGTGCCGCACGGCTTGTTAGGAACGGGGCCGTGAACTCCTCAGAGAGTTGCTTCCAACTATTGATTGAGTTTGGTGCCAACTTGTGATGATACCAGCTCAACGCCATCTTATCCAGGCTTGACGGAAATATTTTACACATCAAGGCATCGTCCCTTGCATGCATAATCATCGCCTGCTGGTAGTGCTGAATATGAGTTATTGGATCATCCGTGGTCTCATACAGCATGAACGGGTTGTGCTTAATCTTGGCGGGTGGGTCCGCCCATTGGATCCATTTGGCAAGTGGAGAAGTGCCCACGTGGTTGAGGGCCTTTCAAGCTGGTTCTAGGGCCATTTTGCGCCCGTCGTAGTGCTCATTTGAATCGGACCTTTCGTATTGGTCCCTTCCATGCCTCCTTCTTCCCCAACTATCCGGGGATTCACTCGCGGCTCTTCTCTTCCGCTGGGGGCCCTTCCTGGCTGTGGAGTCTTGTAGACACCCCGATTTTGAACCCGGGACGCGCTCGAGCATTCCCGATGATGAAACGGACCAACCATGACTACCCGAAACTTGTGAAAATGGCTTGAACTTGATCAAAATCAACCAAATAACCCAAACTAAACCAAGTCAAACCATCAATTTGCCACCAAGAGCCTTGAGCGCTCAAGCTTGAGGCCTTGAGCGCTCAAAACCCTGAAAACCACCTTGAGCGCTCATGCCTACGACTTTGAGCGCTCGACTCTGATCCAGTCAGGAATCCACAGAGCATCTAATCATGAGATTTTCTGCATGGGAGCGTCTGGGGTGATCTCCTACGATCTTAATATGTATACTACACCCTAAATCTACTCCTAAATCTACCCCTAACCCATCCCAAATACAAAACCCACTCACTCTCTCTCTACACTTCCCTCCCACTCTTTCTATTTAAACCAGCCATCACCTCTGGTTTGGGGGGTTACAACCTAACACACTCTAGCTCTCTCTCTCTCTCAACTCCAGAAAATCAACCTCTCTCTCTCTCTCTACAAAACCACCTATTCATCCCTTAAACCATTGGCCAAAACCACCTTTCAAACTAGGAATCCAACCTTTGATCATCAATCAAACACATACATTGTCTCATTTTTACCCAGAACACCAACAAAAACACCCATAATTGTCCACCCCAAAGCCCAAAATCAAGTTCAAGTTTTCAATCAAGTCAAAAGGTAGTTAAGCATGTGAAATCTTCACTGTCTTGGTCTTTCTGAGGAAGACTAGTAGGTCCAAGCAAGCTTCTGTACTTGCATTGGGCTTACAGGGTCTCAAATAACTGAACAAAATGCTTTTAAAATTCACAGTTACAATTGAGGTTGAGCGCTCAAACTCAATTCTAAGCAATTTCAGTTCTGCTAGCTTCTGTGTTCTTTCTTGGTATTGATCATCATTAAATAGTTAGATATACTCATGTAACTCTCAAAACAGTTTATTTCTACCTCAAAATCACTTGCATGAGTATAGATTAATTATTTTATAATGATCAAGCATCAAAATCTTTGAAAATCTTGTATTTGAGTGCAAAGCAGCAACTGTCCAGTTTCATAAACCTTAATTTTATGTATTTATGGTCCTGAGAAAGTAATAAAAATTCATTTTCAAGTTAGAAACCAGAAAGCTACATTATGGTTTGAGCGCTCAAGGTTATACGTTTGAGCGCTCAAACTGTTCTTGGCTCATTTGCTGGTTGTTGGTGTTTTCGATGATGGATCATGGTTTAGCTTATCTCTGGTGTGTGTGAGTTGTTATCCCTGTGTTTATGATCTGAATCCCTCTCCTTCTTCCATCTTCAAGTGTTTTCTTTGTTATTTTGTGATGACCTTTGATCGTTTCACCATTCTTTGAGAAATCAAAACTTTCTGTTTTAATCTGTTTATTTATGAAAAGTGTTTACCAATGATTGATCTCGCAAAGAATGAGAAGTGAAGTTGTAAAAAGGGTCAAGATCACAGAAACCAGAAACTGGTTTGAGCGCTCAATCAATGAGCCTTGAGCGCTCAATCTGGTTTGGAAGGTTGAGCGCTCAAACCACTACCCTTGAGCGCTCAACCTCCATTCTGGGATCCAGATTGTAAGCCAGTTTATTAAGCTTCATGTCCATGATTTCTTGAGCTATTGTGCAGTTTCTGTTATGTTCACTTCTGTAAATATCTGTAGTGTTTTCCTTTATCGTTGTCATCATCACCTATGTAGATCACATGCACGAGCATACACCGTAGAATCGTATCTCTTGTATATATTGTCGTTATGTGATTCCCACCCCCGATTCCCTATTTTCGTGGATAGAATTAAATTTCAAACATTTTAAAAATCCCACAGAATGTCGAGTAGAGACCGGTTCACGGACCGGGCGAGAGGGGTGCCGTAAAACCCTTCCCCTCTCGTAACCAAACCCCCGAATCCGAGAAATCTTTGGTTCCGCCATGATCAGTGAAATCTTTTTCAAATGGGCAAACGAGTCATATTTTTTATCGGTTTCTCGGGTTCGGACCTCAAATCCGGGTGGCGACTCTAACAATCACAATCTTTTCAAATGATAAACCGCACCATCTCCGTGGGCCGTCCACAAGCTGGCGACTCTGCTGGGGACATTGGTTAATATATATTTTATTTAATTATACTTGTGCAATTTTTATTACACTTGTGTAATTTTATTGAAATATGTGTTAACCAAAGTGGGTTTAATTCGAAAGATGTTTTGTGGGATTTTTCAAATGTTTGAAATTTGATTTTGCATTGCACTTGCATGGTCCTTAGCCCCGCTGGCGTGTTTTGGCAATCCTGCCCGGCTTGCCGGTGACAGGGAATCCCGAAATGCCCAGCAACCCTCCACCGTGATAAATCACATCGTCACTATCGTTTTTAACGGTAGGAGATGGTTTTGATTTTGAGTCCGGGGTACCCTCAGTGACCAAAACCGGCCTTTGCATATAATTAACCATAGAACCCCACGTTTAGTAACCCACCCGTGTGTTAAGTTTACATGCTCCATCTTGTTACATGCTATGTGTTACCGCTTTTCTCGCCATGCCATGTTGCATTCATGCATTTGCATTGTATATAGTTGTCGTGAGCGTCGTTTGTATAGATATTCTGTGTAGATATCCCATTTAACTTTTGTGCCTCTACAGTTAGTAGAAGGTTGCCTCGGCCCGATGATGAGTCGTGCATCCCATATGCGCGTTGTTCTTACGAGTTAGCCTTTAGGACGGCCCGGACGTGGGAAAATTTGGATCATCAAATTCCTAAACACTGATCTAAACGGGTTTAAGGGACATTGGCCCGAGGAGGATCAATCGCCCTTAGGCATCTGATCTTAGATCATTGTCGGAATTTGTGTGGACCAGGATTTCCCAAATCCGACCATCTGATATCAAGGACTTATCACTTAAAAGAAAACTTGAGGATTGGGGCAATCTTCCAAAGCTGTCAATTTTAGTCTAGGAGACTAAAATCCACGGAGTTTGAGATACCTCCGGTGTTGGTCGTGCCCGAACGGCCACCGTGATTTGAACTAGCCTTAAAGTCATTAGTATCTGGATTACAACACCCAAATTGCTTTGTCTCGGATGATCAAGAAAAGTGATTGGCTCTGATTCCAACAAGTTTGGAGTTTAACCTGCCGAGTAATGGTCTACCCGGGGTGTTGGAAAATCTTCTGTGCAATGATCTTAAGTGAGATTCGGATCCGGTAGACTAACCCTAAGGTTGTACATGCAGTCTAGGAGACTTAAAATCCATGGAGTTTGAGATACCTCCGGTGTTGGTCGTGCCCGAACGACCGCCCGTGTTTCGGACCAGCCTTGGAACCGCTTGTATCTGGATGGCGACACCTCATTGCTTTGTCTCGGATGGTCAAGAAAAGCGCTACGGCGTCAACATTTAGGTTTTTAGGTTGAAACGCCGTACCTGCCGAGTAACGACCTACCCGTGGTGTTGATACAATCTTCTGTGCGAACGGTTCCAAGTGAGATCCGAAACCGGTAGCTTAATCCCTAGGCTAGAAATAAGACTAACTCTGCGAGTTGAGATGCGGCGAGACGATAGTGAGCATTTGTAAATCATTCTTTCTTGTACATAGTAAACACATCGAGTACACATCTGAGTCCGGCTTTTGCTTTATGATCAGTTCTTGAACCATTGGGCCTGCAAAGAAGAAGAAGACCTTACCTGTTTGGACTCGACCTCCCGGACAGAGATTGTCTAGATCTTTATCACCAAAGGCCGAGACAAATATGGCAGCTGAACAGGAACAAGACCCCCCAAATGAGTTTGAACGACTGAGGAAGGAAATGCATGATGAGAGGGTCCGAAATGATACCCGAATCGCCCAACTTATGGCGATTATGGTAAACATCTAGAGTCGACTCCCCCCACCTCAGCAGCGAGTACCTGATGATGAAGCTAGGGATCAAGAGATTCCTCATGATGAACATCCGGAACAGCCTCCTCCCCCGGAAAATCCTCAGTTGGCTGAAATGCTATGTAATATCCCAAATTTTTAAAAATAAAAATTTGTGATATTTGTAAATACTAATTTTCGTAATTTGATTTTTACCCAATTTTGACTTTAGTTGACCATTTGCGGGTTTCTTTTTAAGATGAATTAGTGGTTGAGCTACACGGATGATACTAGCATGACTACTACGGTTGTGGGACCCGAATCAATCTGATACAATCACTTGGAGAGAGAGAGCATCGTAATGCGTGCCTAACGTTTGAGATTTTTCTAAACGATTCTGAGCGCACGGTGACGTCGCCCTCGATTTCTAAGTCAATGCGAATATTTTGGTATTTTTCTGAGATCGAAGCCCGGACAGTTCGAACACCACTCGGAGTAAATTGTACTGCATTATATCGTGTCGTGTTTCGCGCCCCACCCATTCCCCACGTCTGCTACCCACCACTCATCCCACCTACTCCCCTTACTTTCCCCTTTTTATTTTGGGAAGAACAATCAGAGAGAGAGAGGAAGAAGAAGAGAAGAAGAAAGGAGGGAAAGAAAGAAGGAGACCACAGCTGCCTCCACCTCCGGCGACCTCCACCGCCACGACCAACCACCATCTCCACCTCCCAACTTCATCTCTGCAAGTATAGCTCTTATCTCCCTCGTTTTTATCAAGTTTGATCGAAAATATTCGTGTATTTATAGTGGTACATACAACAGATTTCGTACAGGAAACTGGGTCACTGATTTTGGTCGATTTCGCCTTTGTAAACTGTTAATTAGGTTTCAATTCCTTCTTATGATTTAAAGCACACTCAGAGCTCTGTCTTTTGCCGCTGGAATCACTCAAATCCATTAAGGATTCGATTTACTATGAATTTTTGAAATCTGATCTGAAATCTGGAAATTTGTTCTGAGACAGATTCGTGTAGTCTGTGTATTTTCTTGTTTTCTCACCTTTCGGGTACGAATTTGATTGTGATCCCTTCATAGATTTTGAACTTCGTTTTTCTACGAAACTTTTAACACAAGAATCACTCCAAAATATTAAGAACTCGATTTATGGTGATTTTTCGAAGTTGAGCTGTTCTGTGTTAACTCGTTTTTCTGCAGACCTCTGTTTTGTACAAATTTTTAAGGGTATCATATGGGCTTCAAATGTTCTGATTTTTGGACTGATTACTCTCCTTGGTGACTAGTATAAGTGTGATTTTTCGTGGATATGGATTCGTTGAAAGTAATGGATCAAATCCAACATGTTTCGGATGACTATTTTCCTCCATGACAGCTGTTAACTTTGAAACAAGCCCATTTTCTCCACAGATCATATTTTTGAGCGATTCTTGTTTGAGAAGTTAGAAAAATGTCTTATCTTTCAAACCCAACTGGTCTCGTCTGATATGATGAAGTTTCGAGTGAGTTATGGCCGTTTTCCGATGGCTGGTCCATTCTGGACCAGCACTGATGTTTCCCTTAAAAACTCATATTATAGACTCTCATTTGAAAATCCGAGAGTACCATTGTCCTCCTGACTGAATTTTGCAAAATTGGTATGAAGGACAAGTTTATAATTTCTATTTTCTATTTTATATGGATTTTCAAACAAAGGAGATGTTGTATTCTGGGCAGTATGAACCGTGTGGTAACCAAGACTAATCGAGCCTCGTATCCATGAACATTTTGGTCGCATGAGTCGAGAGTATTACTGTTAGTAGTGTTCTTGCGCCAAGTACTGAGTATTGGATTTGTTAATATTAGGTCCGGAGTTCAAGGACCCTTAATTTGCGTATTTAGCAAAGGTGTCGTGACGCGTTACGACTACGGATCCGAGGTAGTTAAAGTCTATCTCCCTAAATATATTTGAATGTACCTATAATTGGATAATATTGTGTTTAACTGTTGTGTGTATGTGCTATCGGAATGCATGGTGTGGAATACTAAAGATATTTCTTGAATTGCGTTAATATTGTTCACTTGAGCTCTTTATGCATTGTGTAACTTCGCTTACAATAGGTTTGTTGTGTTGATTACATGTTTCCAATATTAATTCAATGACTCCTTAGTATCATTATCACATGAATCCTTCTTGTAGTGGTTAAAATGTTGTTATTGGTATTGTTGTTGTTCACTGGTGGTTACTCATTAACTTAGACGGACGTTAGGTTCATGAGTGATATTTGATTTGGAGAGTAAACGGTGGACGTAATTGATAACGGTTGGGGAGGCCATCCCGCAGAGTTTAAGTTTTATGATTGGCAGTCAGCCAGGATGATGGAATTGAGGAATTATGTGGTATTGGATATACCTATGTGCTGTATGTGCATCCCGAGGCAATGTGCTGTATGTACAACCTCACGTGCTGAATGTACGTCCTAAGGATATGTGCTGAATGTGCATCCTTATGCGTTGTATGTGCATCTTGAAGAATGCGCTGTATGTACATTCTCAAGGGGGGGAAGTGAATCTTGAAATGATGGAAAGCTGAATGCTGTGTTGATTGAAATTGATCCTTATGATGGTTGGAATTCGAAACTCGTGATGAGTGAAAATGAAACTTCGTGATAATCTGGGAAACGAAAATGTGTCGATCATAACATGTTAATAATTTGGAAAGAATGGTGAACAATGGGATGGGTAAAGTACTTTGATTGATGGAGTATTTGATTTTTCGAGGTAGCTTTCACTATGTTGGTACTTGATATTGAATCAATTTATTTGTTCCGTAATGTTATGTCTTCGTTATATCAAACTGTGTATTACTTGTTAAGCAAGGGTTCGGTTAGGTTTTAGCTGCTGAGCGTCATCCGCTCATGGTATTTGTACCCTGGCTTTTCATGCCAGATATCGAAGACGGAACGGAAGGGTCATTCCAGGAATAAGAAGGAATTGTCGAATGCTGACGGGTGCTAAAGGTGGAGCCTACGAGAGGACAAAAGATGTCGAACCCTAGATTTTATATTAGTGATTGCTCTGTTCCTTTTTGAAATTCGATTTCAAGTTGTTATCTTACTTTGAAATTTAATGTATTCCGTTTAAGTTAATGAAATCAAACTATGCTTCCGTTGTTATCTAAAGAAATTGACTTTTATTTAATGAAATCATTTTGAAAAATATTTTATTAACGTGTCCGAAATTCGGGGCGTTACATGCTAGCTAAGATACTCAAACTAGAAGAATCTGTGGCCAAAAGTGAGAAGCGAGCCATTACCGGTTTTGATATGAACAAACTCTGCATCTTCCCAGGCGCTAAGCTCCCTAAAAAGTTCAAACATGTGGACTTTGAGAAGTTTGATGGGACTGGGAATCCGAGAGGACATATTCAGGCATATGTAAGCTCTCTCTCGTTACAAGAAGTCGATGAGCCCGCCATGGCACAGATGTTTCACGAAACCCTTACAGGGCCCGCACTCCAGTGGCTCTTGTCTCTTGACATCTCAAAGAGATAGACTTGGGAAGAAATGGTAGCTGCTTTCATTAAGCAGTATGAGTATAACGTCCAGCTCAAAGTCACTACTCGAGAGCTTGAAAGTATCAAGATGAAGGAGAGAGAATCTTTTGCGGAGTTTGTGAAAAGGTGGAGAGCCAAGGCCGCACAAATGACCGATCGTCCCAGCGACAAAGATCATAACTTCGAGACTTACTTTGAGATAGGTCTGTCGATTGAAGAAGCCATGCAAAGTGGAGTGTTAAAGAAAGGAGATCCCATCCCCAAGCCTAAACGCAATTACATGGGGAACACCTCATCCCTGTATGCAAACCCCAGTTATACAACCGGTACCTCATCCAACTCCATGAATCACCAGTCACATAAAGCCGAGCCTATAAATGCTATCTTGTCCCAACTAACTCAACCACCACAAAACCAAAGAGGGCGGCGTATCTTCACCCCTCTCCCCTTACCTCTACCTGTTGTTTTCGAGCGACTCGTACAACAGGGGAAGATTAAGCCTCTCCAGCCAGCTCCACCTCCACAAAATCCCCCACCGTCATACAATCCAAACACCTTATGCATTTTCCACCAAACACCTGGCCATCCCACTGAAAGGTGCCAACAATTGCGTCATGAGATTCAAGATCTCATCGACAATAAACAAATCCGAGACCCCACTGAAAAGCCCAATGTTGTCACCAATCCTTTGCCAGCACACAAAAGGAATGCTGATATAGGTCAAATTACCCTTAGCTCTACTCAAAAAGACCTAAAATCCACTCCATTTGACCCAAGCCAGTTCATCATACCCGAAACAGATCCCAAACCCATCGTACCAATACCTGTCGAGCGCGAGATATGCTTTCTTGATGTCCACTTGGACCCCACTGTATGGCAAGAATGGGGTGATTTAATAATGGCTATGGAAGCTCGGGAGTATGAGCAAATGGTGGCCAACAATGTGGCCAATGAAGAAGTTTGGCCGCATAATGAACAGCTTGATTAAGGACCTCCGCTTGGCGCTATGATTAACCTACTTTGGGATCCAATGTTTGAGGATCCACTGGATGGATTTGCGCTTCCTAACCTATTTGAACCTTTGCCTGTGGTACAAAATCAACAACCTGTGGAAGAAGGACAAGGACAGAATTGGCAAGAAGAGAATGAGGCACCCAATGGTGCACAGGAAGATGAATGGGATCCCACACCCAATGAATGGCAGCTCATGGACCCCAATGATCCTTTGGATGGGTCCACACTTCCCATGTTCTTCGATGAAGCATATTTTCCAATGCCACCACTATGGGAGGGTCGCCCTGATTTCTCCATGATGAGTGAATATGCAATAAATCGAATGACGGAAGGGATAGAGTTCACGCCTTATGATTACATAGTTGATGAAAATCTTCCGGCACCCCGAGTGCAAATCCCGGAGGACTGCAACATCATGGTTTTGAATGGAGGTCTACCCGATGTTTGGGGACAGCAAATGGAGGAGAATGGTGTGGCTAATGTGTGGGCCAATCTGAATGAAGGTATAGCACTCTCACCACTGTGGGTTGGAAACAACGAGGTCTGGGCTGTCAACGAGGCTGCAATGGAAAATGGGGATGTGTGGAGCGAAGCAACTGTGGAAGGGATTACCAAGGGTTTGAAAGAAGCCAGCATTGAAAAGGGAAAGAGAAAGGCGGAGGGCGATCTAGTTGATCTTTACACAGACTACACTGATTTGTGGGGGGATGATATTGACTCAGTTCTTCACCTTCTTCGGAGTGGTCGATTTTATCAACCACCTCAGATGTACACCGGAAATACCTCTAACCCACCTCCTAACTCCCTGAACCAGCCACCTTTTAACCTGGCTCCACAAAATAACCCAACTCCACAAAATAACTCAGCCATACCACATCATCCAAACAACCTTAATGACCCAATTGCCAATCCTATCGATTTCCAAAACCTTTTCAACCCGCCAACCAACCAATCCCATGCTACCTCTGCAACCAACAGCCGTATGCCTCGCCCAAAACCTCCACCAACAGCCGAAGAAAACCCCATCCAAAAACAACTTGAGAAAACTCCAGCCGCCTTAACCATTTGGGGATTACTCATGAGTTCCAGCGAACATCGCCAGAAACTTGCTCAAACACTGTCTTGCATGGAGATCGCTCCTGACATTACACCTGAAGCTATGATGGCCACCATTGTTACTAAACCTACCATTGCTACCAAACCAACCAAGCACGTTGTAACCTTCACCGAAGCTGATTTACCGCTCGAGGGAATTGACCACAACAAGCCTTTGCATGTCACCATGAAGTGCATGGGGAAATGGATCCCGGTTGTACTGATAGATAACGGATCTGCGCTCAATGTTTGTCCTCTCCGAACAGCTCTGTGTTTTGGGACTTAAGCCAAAGGACTTCACGCCATCTAGTCTCACTGTTCGGGCTTATGATAACACCCGTCGCAATGTGCTTGGGACTGTTGAAATGGAGATTGCTGTGGAAGGGTTTAAATCGACAGTAGAGTTTCATGTTCTTGAGATTCCAGCTTCATTCAACTTGCTGTTGGGACGTCCTTGGATGCATCGTCCCAATATAATGGCAGTTCCATCTACTCTGCATCAAAAGGTTCTGCTTGGTTTGGAAAGCGGGACGGTTGCTCTCTACGGAGACACAGGCATTCGCCCTCATGCTGAAGATAATGCTCCCCTGCTAGAAATTATGCATGATGAGAATGACATCCAACTTGGAGGTTTTGCTTTCGATACATCCGGTGGTGTATTCACGCTTCGTATTGATGATGATTTTTCAATCAGCACCACTGTTCTTGAGATGATGAGAAGGATGTCATATCTGCCAGGCACTGGCTTGGGTCGAACTCACCAGGGGGTGGCTCAGTCTCCAGAATTCCCTTCTCAACGAGGCCGTTTTGGGTTGGGGTATGAACCTACACTGAAAGAGATGCAAAGGGGAAAGATCAATAAGGCCAGCAGCAGTGCAAACCGTCAGATTCGCTTTGTTAGGGAAGGGTCAAATGCACCTTATCATGGCCAGCCTGAGCCGTTTGTAAATGAAATAAGTGGAGAGGTGCACCCTGGATTCGAAATCTTTGCTAACGATGCTTGGGATAGCGAAGATGAGCATGAAAAGGTTGAGAAATTGGTGAAAGACCTTAAAGTGGATTGGATGGAGGCTTTGGATGGTGGGGTCTTGATGTCGATGTTCGACGAGGTCAGTCTGACAGGTAAGGATAAAGAGGAGCCAGCAGTGATGATGCTCGGGCAGGAGGCCCTCGAAGATCCCAGCGTGCTGATAGTGGATGCAGTCGGAGAATACAAGAATTGCACTTTTGCTCCTGTTGTAAAATTTACTAATGCATTAACTAAGTTAGAGTCCGAGTCTGAATCAGCGTATGAATTTGACTGTGAGTCGGAGTTTGTGCCTCATGGCCCTCCACGTCGTCATTTCTATTTTGAGTTCGAGTCTAATGCCATGTACTGCGCCCCGGAGGGCTTTGTTAATGAAATGAATTCTGAGTTTGCTTACTTCGCTGTCTCCGAAATAAATAGTGTTGATCCAAACGATAACAAAACTGAGTACGAGGGAGAAATTCCCAAAGAACTCAAAGCGCTGATCGAAAAAGAAAATGAAAGGCATGCTCAGCCAATAAAAGAAGAAGTTATTTCAATAAAATTGAGAGATGAGGAAAACCCTCGCATGGTTCAAATCGGTTCCGGGCTATCTTCGGAGGAACAAGAATTACTCACTGATTTACTCAAAGAATTTGAAGATGTTTTCGCTTGGTCCCACGCAGATATGCCCGGAATTGATCCTGAAATTGTACAGCACCGAATTCCTTTGTATCCCGATGCAAAACCGGTGAAACAGAAATTGAGAAAAATCAGGCCAGATTGGGTTGAAAAAGTCAAAGAGGAAGTTACTAAGCAATTCAATGCCGGCTTTCTGATGGTAACTGAATATCCGCAGTGGGTTGCAAATATCGTGCCGGTGCCCAAGAAGGACGGAAGAGTCAGAGTGTGTGTAGATTTCAGAGATTTGAACAAGGCCAGCCCAAAAGACTACTTTCCCTTGCCACACATTGATGTACTGGTGGACAACACGACAGGGCATGCATTATTGTCATTCATGGATGGTTTCTCGGGATACAACTAGATTCTGATGGCACCAGAAGATCGAGAGAAAACAACCTTCACCACTGAATGGGGAACGTTCTGTTATCGAGTCATGCCGTTCGGACTGAAGAACGCTGGGTCGACTTACCAGCGAGCCGCTACAACCTTGTTACACGACATGATGCATAAAGAGGTCAAGGTGTATGTGGATGACATGATTGTGAAAGCAAAAGAAAGAGAAGGACATCTCCCGGCATTGCGCAAATTCTTTGAAAGGATTCGTAAGTACCGGATGCGTCTCAATCCCCAGAAGTGCACATTTGGGGTCACTGCCGGGAAGATGTTGGGATTCATGATCACCACCAGGGGAATCGAGGTGGATCCGTCAAAAATCAAAGCCATTCTCAATATGGAGCCACCCCAGACAGAAAAGGAGGTACGGAGCTTTCTTGGAAAAATCCAGTTCATCAGTAGATTCATCGCCAAGTTAACATCAACTTGCGAGCCGATGTTTCGTCTATTAAAGAAAGGAGTACCGTTCAAGTGGGATGACAAGTGCCAAAAAGCCTTCAAGTCAATCCGGCAGTATCTCCAAAGTCCCCCAGTATTGATGCCGCCGACACCTGGGAAACCTCTGATTTTGTATTTATCAGTAACGCAATCTGCAATGGGTTGCATGTTGGCACAAGAAGGTGAAGCAGGTATCGAGAAGGCGGTGTATTATTTAAGTAAGAAGATAGTCGGAGCCGAAGAAAGATACACGCCTTTGGAGAAAACATGTTAGCCTATTTGGTAGTGTTGATTTCTCGAATGGACCCTCTCAAATATCTGTTTGAGAAACCTGCACTCACCGGAAAGCTGGCACGATGGTTGCTCTTATTGGCTGAATTTGAACTCAAGTATGTAACGCGAAAATCAGTGAAAGGAAGGGCCGTGGCAGAGTTCTTAGCAGATCATCCAATTGAGGGGCCAGAAGATACGGAATTTCAGTTTCCCGATGAACATGTCATGACGGTATCAGAGGATGTCTGGAAGCTATACTTCGATGGAGCCGCAAATCAAAGAGGATTTGGAATCGGCATACTGTTGGTCTCACCAGAAGGGCCACACATTCCCCTCTCTTTCAAGTTAAATTTCGAAGTTACCAATAACCAGGTAGAATATGAGGCATGTATTGTTGGAATGGAAGCCGCCTTTGAAATCGGGGTAAAAAAGTTGGAAGTGGTCAGAGATTCGAATTTGGTAGTCTCCCAAGCCAACGGTGATTGGAAAGTCCGGGAAGAAAAGTTGAAGCCATACCACAAGGATCTCGACGACCTAATTCATCAATTTGAGCAAGTCACTTTTACTCATATACCAAGAATGAAGAATCAGTTCGCCGATGCACTCGCTACTCTGGCATCAATGGTAGAATTACCAGTAGGAGTGAGAATGAAGCCAATTATGATCGAGCAAAGGAATAGACCAGCCTATGAATATGTGATGAATGTTGGAGAAATTGACGATGGTCTGCCTTGGTATCATGATATCTGGAACCTGGTCGAGAAGGGAGAATATCCGGAAGGAGCAAACAAGAAAGATCGAATATCATTACAAAGGTTGGCGTCACAATTCATCATCTGTGGTGGAAGGTTGTACAAAAGGTCATACTGTGGCATGCACAAGTTATGCATCTATGGTGATGACACGAAAAGGGTGATGGAGGAAATCCATGAAGGAATCTGTGGTCCCCACATGAGCGGACTGATGATGGCAAAGAAGATTCTGAGGCAAGGGTATTTCTGATTGACCATGGAAACGGATTGCGTTCAATATGTGCGAAGATGTCATAGGGTGTCAAGTCCATGCAAATCTCATGCATGTTCCGCCGTCTGAACTTTATACAATGGCAACGCCTTGGCCTTTCTCAGTACGGGGAATAGATGTGATTGGGAAAATCACGCCGCCAGCATCAAATGGACACAAGTTCATATTGGTGGCGATTGATTATTTCACAAAATGGGTGGAGTCAGCTTCTTATGCTACATTGACCGCGGTACAAGTGGCCCATTTTATCAAGCAAAACATCATTTACTGATATGGGGTCCCCAATGCCTTTGTGTCAGACAATGGTGTGCATTTCAAAGGGAGGGCAACAGAAGTGCTTGAAGAGTTCAATGTTCAGGTGCACAAGTCAACAGTGTACAGGCCACAAACTAACGGAGCAGTGGAAGCGGCAAACAAATCAATCAAGAATATTTTGGAGAAAACCATCGAGTCATCTAGGGATTGGCATGAGAAGTTACCATTAGCATTATGGGGGTACCGCACCTCTATCCGAACTCCAACAGGGGCAACACCCTATTCTTTGGTGTATGGTATGGAGGCAGTACTTCCCATTGAGCTGGAAGTGCCATCTTTGAGGGTGATGATAGAAAATGAGATCGATGAAGCTGATTGGTTGAGCGACAGGTTTGCAGAGCTAATGTTGTTTGATGAAAGGCAGTTGCGGGCATTGTATCACATTCAGGGATATCAGAGAAGAATTGCCCGCGCATTCAACAAGAAGGTGAAATCCAGGGATCTGATTGAAGGAGATATGGTAGTGAAAGAGATTCGGGCACCAATATTTGATCCACGAGGAAAATTCAGGCCAAAATGGGCGGGACCATACATCATCAAGACTATCCTTGACGGTGGGGCAGCAGTGATTATTGATTTGGACGGTAACGAGTTCAGCAATCTTGTCAATTTGGATCAACTCAAGCGATATTACCCCTGAGAGATGCTCGTTGGGCGGAAAATCGCAAGGGCGAGCCGACCCAAGCAAAATTTAGAGCAAGCCTGCTAGACCGAAAACCCACACTGGGCGGTTTAGGCAAAACTTAAGGAAAAATATTCAAAAGAGCTCGCTGGACCAAAAACCTAAAAAGGCGGTACCAGGCAAAATTTAGAGCGCAAAAGGAGAGTGTTAATACCCGAGTGAACCTTTGCCTGAACTACGCCATGACCTGATTCCTTGAAAAAGGATACGTAGGCAACCCTATCCCGGGGTTCGGTCTCAATCTCATGAGTTGGCCCACATTTTCGCAATATCCAAAGAAGAAAGCATGTGGAATCAAATGAACCAAGAGGGGGAAACCCTTCATCGTTCAATCCTATTCAAATCACTTCTTCGATTACATAAGCTGAGCATAACAGCCTAAAAAAAAAAATGGATCAACCATTTATTTCGGAAACAGCCTAGTGAGTCGAAAGGAAATTGGTGCTAATTTCTGCGGCGTCGTGCCTTCATCTGCTCCCTCATCCAATCTCTGTAATGTCCATCCAAGTGAATAGTTGGGTAGGGATCAGGGGCCCAAATGACTCTGTGCCTCCAAGAAGTGCGATAACGCTCGAGAACGGAATGTTTGAATATGGGAAGACTGAAAGTGGCGGGAACCGTATACTCCACTTCTTGGCGAATGCGATATTGGCGGAGAATGCGCTGCGGAAAGTAATATGCATATCCTTGTAATCCCGCCAAAATCACCCAGGTGTCTCCCATGTGATTGGCCGTCATGTCCGGCAAAGGCAACCAATGGCATCTCCAAGCAATGTGATCCTCCTCCAATGATCTAAAGAAGTCGGTCCATTCATCCTCATCAGCCTCATCATGCACAAATGGCCTATTCACCCAAGTCCAAGGCTCGTAAATCCAATCACCTGCCGGCTCCCTCAAAAGCCCAACCTTGTCACATAGCCACATCTGCAATCCAAAATACCCAAACCGAAGTCAAAACCAAACCAACAACCAAAATTCCTGAAACCACAAAACCAAAACCTCCAAACCAAATAAACCAAACCTGAAGCAAAAGCGGACTCCCAGCAAATGTGTCCATTCTCCCAGCCTTAACTGTTACGCCCTCGATTTTTAAACAATAAAAAGTAAACATTTTTATAAATAAAGTGCCACGTTTCATAAATCTTCTTCTTTTATCCCATTGGAAAACATGAATGGAAGTAATAAGTTGATTACATTATTTCAAACACCAGGAGATTTTTTAAAAAAAAATTAATGTTACAAACCCATGCTCGTTTTAATAAAAGTACATGATCATCTCCCAAAAGATTACATACGAAGTTTTCAATAAGAGACATTAATCAATGATGCCTTCAAAAGATTGCATGCACTCCCAATGCACTTCACGTCATGCTCCTCATCGAACACCTGAAAATTGATAGGTTGAGCTACACTAGCCCAGTAGAAAAATCTCTACACAAACCCCATATATGTATGTGGTGCACAATGCAAGTGAGTGAACTTACAATGCATAAGTCTGATTTTAAAAGTTCCTTTCCTTTAAATACACGTCTCGTCACACACATAAATACACATACACATACACACACACACCCCTATACACCCTCACGTGCACACGACACCACAGATACATAACAACGCTTGAAAGTCTCAAACTGAACGAAAGTACTCTTTATCATTTCATTTCCATTTCAACACCACCCTTGGGATCACCAGGGTTCTGCCCCCAATTTCATCTCTAACAATTGACCCTTGTTACCTCTCAACACACACAAACGACCTAATCTCCCAACATAACCACGCATTTTGATTTTAGATAGATGATTCATTCACACCAAGGCCTCTCTCATAAAGCGTACAACAAATACCACACCACTCCCAATGCATGAATACAATCAAACCAACGAAGGAATGTAAGGAACAATATACCACAAACAACACAGACCAACACACAACTAAGAGCACATCACACTCAACTTCACGAACATAACAACACAATTAAGGAGCGCAAGAAACTAGAGTAAGAACTCAACACATCAAGCATCACCCGAACTCTTTCGGCCAAGGGTAATTCCGTAATTTCACCACGGGTCACATCCGTAAGTATCACCATCAGTCCATACCTCAAATGCACTTCTAACTATCCCAATACCATTATTATAAAAGTAACTAGAAGCATAAGCATAAATATCTCAAATGCCCCAATTTCGATTCAAGCCATAAATCGTAACTTTACTCAAATCATGGTTTTCCTCCACTAGTCAACTAGATTCAAGATTTATACGGATAAACATTTTAACGTAATCAAACAATCAACCCTTAATTAGAAGTTTCACCCAAAATCCCGAATTCATGAGCAAAAGCTAAAAATTTCGCAACACTTCAATATATCCGAAAATCGAGTTTAGAAATTGGAGATCCATGATCTAAACACATAAATATATGGAGAGAGGAGAGAAATCCCTACTTGATTGGGTTTTGAGCAAAACACGAACTTCCGAAACTCAAGCTCCAAGCTTTCATGTGTCCGTGACGCATTCCACGCGTAATTTCAGCCGATACATCAACTTCAAATCAAAAACTGCTATTTTCTAGAAAGAGTTAAGATACAACCCTTACATACTTTCGAACGTATACGAGTCTAGTTTCAAAATCAAAAGGCGGATCGAAATTTCAAGCTTCCTAGACAAAAATATAGCCGTTCTCGTAACATGTGGCAATGCTGTCAACACAGCGAATTTCAGTACCACAGCCCAATCAAACATTTTTCATATTTTCTATATTTCAAATTAACT